>CM035408.1:119022716-119180216 GCA_020310875.1 Ceratopteris richardii
GATACTTGATGATCTTGATTAGTTATAGAATCTACTGAAAGTAGATTTCATTTGATTTGTGGAACATACAACACATTAAAAGCATTCTAACATCCCCATTAGAGTCAATGAAAGAAATAATACCTTTACCCTCTACAGGACATCTTGCATTGTTTCCTAACTTTACTGTGATGGGATCTTGTAGATCTTGTAAGCACCTATAAAGGTCTTTTCTGCTCATCATGTGATGAAAGGCACCACTGTCCAACACCCATGAGTCATTGGTTCCTGAATCTTTAGCCGATAAGCATACCTCCTCTACCATAACAAATAACTCAAGCCCTATTTTTGTATTGTTGGAAAACTCCTTGTCCTTGCCACCTTCTGAAGAACCATTCTTCTCTTCTCCCTTCTTGATGTGATAGTCTTGGATTCTGTGGCCTTTCTTTTTGCACTAGAAACACTCTTCCTTGAAATTCTTTTTGTCATTCTTCTTTTTGTTTTTTTCAAGATTCTACTTTGTCTCCTTTGGCATTTGCTATGAATGCAACATCTCCTTGCTATTGTCACTCCTTGCCTTGAGCCAGAGCTCCTCCTCCATGACTAAGGCACTAAATTCATCAAAATTTAGTGGTTGAGGTTTGATTTGAGTATTAAGAGTAGTGCTCAAATAAGCATGTCTTTTTTCAAAGTGACTTGGCTAATGAAAAAATATACCTAGAATATGGAGCCAATAAAAAGAAGATATGCATAGGGAGATGAAAGCTCATGGAGAGGTCTGAGAACTTTTCCACTTAATACAAGAATGAAGCACATGTTTTGATGTAGGGAACTTGCAAAATTTTGATGTGTTTTTAAGAGAATAGATAAAATAATGGAAGGCTACATGTGTGAGCTAAATGTGTAGCATACAAGAATATAGATTAAAAATTGACATCGTTCCAAAGAGAGCCACAGTAGTTACATTTTGGACTCTTAGATGATGTGAGTCCATTCAGATTGTGATCAAGAAATTGGTCATATTTTTCAATCAAGGAAGTGTATTATAATATTATATCATGTTTGGCTATTAAGAAAGGGCATCTTGTATCATCCTTTGTGGATCCAGGCACTCACATAGTAAAAAAATGAGATTTTATGTAGCTCTTATTTGATGAGCCATATTTAAAAGATTTTTTATCTAAAATATTTTGGATCTAAAACATTTTCTCAATCTAAAATCTTTTCAATCTAAAACCTTTTCAATCAAAAATCGTTTCAATCTATTTTAAAAAAAAGTCTAAAATGTTTTCAATCTAAAACCTTTTCGATATAAGACCTTTTCAATCTAAAATATTTTTAATTGGAAATCTTTTTGATGGAAAATCTTTTCAATCGATTTTTTTTTCGATCGAAAGATTATCGATCGAAAAAAGAGGGCATACAAATTTTTATTCGAGGATATTTGCAAAATTGCAATTTTTTTGATTTTATGTGATATGTTTTTGAATTAACATACTTGAATCCTCTTAACTTACTTAATTCCCTCTCATAATATGTATACTCCACTCAAAATATTGGCTATGTTTCTTAATGATAGAAGATATTCTAAGAGAAAGAAGGATGAGCTTTGGGAATGTAAAAAGGTAGAGAGTGGATTTGGATTAACTAAATGATAGAGATAATGGCACATATGTGATAACTAATACATTTCACTTTGTTTCAATCGATAGTTGGTTTATATTAAGTAAGGCTCTTGAGAGTGGTTCCCCAAGTTTCAATTGAGGTACAAGGTAACATCTTTACTTTGGACTTCATTGTATTAAGATTCCCACTTGTGGATGGGGGCTTTCTACTATTGATTGGGAGGCCTTGGTTGTAGCATGCTAGTGTTTTGCACGATTGGGGCAAGGATACTATGTGGGCAAAACATGAAGGTAAAGAGCTCAAAAAAATCCATCTAGAAGAAGGACCAAGATGATGCAAAAAATTGACATTAGTATGCAACATGACATGATGGAAATACCCTGATTGGATATCGATGAAGAAGAGGAAATTTTGTCCTGGCTGGTGACCATACAAGTTGCTGGATTGGGTGAGCCTATGATAGGTTATAGAAGAGGGAAGAAACACCTCTTAAGTGCAACATACATGATCTGATTCAAATGCCAAGAAGGGAACTACCTGCAAGGTAAAACAACCCAGTGAAGCAACTTCTTTTCCAATTCATGGAATTCCTACAGGGCGGATGCCTAATAAAGGAAGAACAAATCGATATTCAAACTACTCATGTATATGACACTAGGATTATGTGGGAAAAGGTGGTGGAATATTCCAAAGATGAAGAAGAAACTCCAAACACATTGATGGATCCGAACTTAATCAAAGAAATTGAGCTGGGCAATAAGGACAATTCTCGTCCTATACTTGTGGCCACCTGATTATGGAACTATCTTGAGTTTCTTTTAAAGGTAATGTCTTTTATGAAAAGTTTTTCTAATGCATTTTCATGGAATTACAAGGATTTGAAAAGTGTTCCTACAAGTCTTGGGGAACATAGGATTTCATTATTAGATGGTGCCAAAACAATAAGGTGTAAAATCTACAAATTGAATCCAAAGTATTATGAAGTTGTCTGCCAAGAGATCTAGAAAATGGAGGATGTTTGGATAATCATTCTGGAAAACCATTCAAAATGTCTTTCTTCCATGGTCATTGTGCCCAAAAGTAACACTAATAAAATCCAAATATGTGGAATCCAGAGCACTCAACAAGCTAACAATTCTTGATGGGTTCCATATGCCCTTTGCAAAACATGTTATTGAAGAAGTGGCTAGGCGCACATAATATAGCTTCAAGGATCGATTTAGTGGGTATAACTAGATATCCATCCATCCTAAGGATGGATAAAAGACGACCTTCATCACACTATGGGAGACCTATGTTTATGTGAAAATGCCTTAAAGACTCAGAAATGCCCATGCAACTTTCAATAGAATGGTGAATCTTGTCTTTGGACCCCTTAATTTTGATTTCCTTTGAATCTTCATGGATAGTTTTTCCTCCTTCTTAGTACTTGTACTAGTACCCCCATTGAATGCTTAGAGGATCATCTTGCCCAATTGTGACAAGTTTTTAGTAGATGTAGGGAAACCAAGTTGAAGCTGGATCCCAAGAAAAAGAGAAGGAAATTCACCATAGAAATATGTGGTAGAATAAGTTACAAGTTGATATGCCTGTTCCTTTATGGAGTCCTCGATTAAAGATGCAATTTCTAGGCAAATGTGTTCATCATTGGGAAGGTCCATAGAGAATTAGAGAAATACTTTAGTGGGGTGTAATGCACTTTAAAAACTCTATGTGGCAAGGCACTCCGCTCATCAACATTTCAAGGCCCATGGCCTATCATCATCAAAACAATTGAAGATCTTTTGGTCCCCTAGAATTTTGTGCAATCTGATCAGGTTATACATAGCTCTCTTGTTGATCTTTTTGTATTACTTTTCCCATTATCAGTTAATCTTATGCATTTTTTTTAGAGATCTTTATTTTAATTTTGATGCCATTCTATACCCTAACTCATGAGAATATTTATAGGAATTTTTGGGATTTTTTGGTAATTTTTAACGTTTTTTCATAGTTGTTTTTATATATTTTTTTTCTTTCTTTGTAGCACTTTTATTGAGAGTGAGAAAATGGAGGTTCTTTGGTGTTTTAAGTGGGAAATGTGTCTTTTCAAAGTGTTCTATTTTTAAGAATTTTTTGGGATTTGTTTTTTAATTTTCATAATTCATTTCCTATTTTTCTTATCTTTTGATTATTATTAAAAAAAGTTAAAAAAATCACGTCCCCATCATCTTTAGTTAGTTCTTAAAGGTTTCAAAAAAAGGAGGGCCTTCTTTGTACTCGACATTCATCTCTCTCTCTCTCTCTCTCTCTCTCTCTTTCTCTCTCGCCTTTCCTCCCCCCACCCCCACACCCTCCTCTCCCTCCCCCCACCCCTCAACCCTATGCCCCAACAACCCCCCCCCATGTACTATAGTATAAAATTTTATCCTATGTTTCTTGCATAGATGTTTTAATTTCAAATGTTCATGGCTCTAGGTTATGTCTTTTTCCTTCTTCTATACTCTTCCCTTTCAAAAAAATAATCCCCTAAAAAAATTGTAGGGGAAGAGTAGGGAAGAAGGAGAGAGAAATGTTGTGTCGAAAGTCTGTGTGGCTTGATTAAAATAGTAGACTATAATATCTTTTGTTGGTAGAATAAGACAAAATACTCATTTGTGTGTAAACCTTTTAAGAAAAAAGGTACACACAAGTACAACAAAGTACCCCACGTACTTGTGCATTCAACCATTGTGCCACTTCTTCAGCTTGCCCAATGGCTGGCTCCTATGCACCCCTTGCACTCAAGCCTCTATTACGGTTGAAGTCCTTCTGATCACTTCTAATGTGGAGTCCACACCTCCTTGATAGTACTATGATTGTACCATGGTTGCCTTTTATCTTGAAAGGCCTTTTTTATGTTTTATTCACACACAAAAGAGCATAATAATCTCTTCAAAATGCTTAGCTATCTAGCTCTACACACTCTCTAGACATTTTGTCTCTCTGCTCACCTTGCACTCTCTCCACACTTTGTCTCTATGCACACCTTGCACTCTCTGCACACTTTGTCTATGTGTGTGTATGGCTATGTGTTTACATCTCCCGTTTTGCTATTTCATACACTACTTTTTCTTGTTGACTCCTTCATGTGGGCCACTTCACTGACAGAATTCCTAAACCCTTGTATTCCTCATGGTGATTTTTCTTGTTGTATCCAAGAACTTTCTCATGTAGAGATCAATGATACATAACTTCCTCATTTTGACTTGAATTCTCCAAAGTGTACCCATATGGGACGGTTCATCTAAGACTTCTAAACACTCCAAAACCATTAAAAACCTTTAAAAAGACCCTTTGAAACTTGTACTTAAATTCATCGGCAAGAAAATTATGAGCATACACATTGTGCACTACCTATGCACCCATTGTCTAACAACTCTTTGGCCACTTGTACACCACCTATGCACCACTTTCCCAAGTCAGCACCATGACAAGTTCAGCACCACTCCCTTGATTGAAGAGGTTTCACATATTTGTAATAAACAATGCTGCCAATGCCCAGGTGCCAAGGATGTACCTTGTGCTTGACCTTGACTATCAACACTCCCCCCTCTCTAATCTATCATCCTTGATAGGCCCTTGTTGGAGTGGTTGTTCCATGTAGTACTTTGAGAGGCACTGTCCATCATGCATCCACAAAATCTCTCTGTCTTCCACGGTAGGGTCGGTTGTCTGGCTCTTCATTTTTGTCACTGCTAGCCTTTGCAAGTTTTAGTCCCTTTGTATATACTGCTTTGGATTCCAGCAGGATGGTGTATTTGTGAGCTTACAAAATTGCCATTTGCTCTAAAGATGTTGTCAATGTTGTTTTTGAGTAGTTGTCGAGTGTGAATTGCTTCAGAGGTACTGATGTTGTAACCTTGATGTCCTCTGAATCTTTCAAACATGGTGATCATTTTCATTTCATTTTTTTTCTTTTTTTCATGCCAAGTACTTGTAACCCATAATGAATGATGGGTAAGTGTGTAAGTGCATGGGTTGAAGAAAATTTGTGTCTTGTGCATGTCTGTGTAAGGTAGCCCTATGAATGTGTACTTGGGGAACACATTGTAAGAAGTATGGTGTGGGTATGCTGACGAAGAGGTTTCCTAATCTATCATGGTTATAGTTTTGCCCAAGTAGGCTATGCTTACCATGGTGAAAGGTATGTCAAGATTCATCTCTTTGTGATGTACACCCATCATGGTGATTGACCATTGGCTTGTCTAATTGTTGATGGATGTCCTTGCTAATGGCTCACTGATGAGATTCTTTAAGCATTTGGTCCTGTTTCTTCTTCTCTCTTTCTTTCTCTCTCTTTTTTTTGGAGGAACATGTCACAAAACAAGAAGAAAGGTTAGTATCAATATACATTTTACAGATGTCAAATGTGTTGCATGTGCTTGGGATTCTCAATTGTGTCTATGCATGGCCGTGTAATGTGGCCCTATATTAATGCATTTGGAAATGCATGACCTGAATGGTGCAATAGATAGGGTAATGCAAAGAGTGCATGGTTTTCCCACATTAAGGCTTCCTTGTTCTTGTAGATGTTGATGCCGTCTTGTTTGGAGATATCCATTGGGTTTCGAAATGATGGATTCCTTCTTATAGGGATCCATTTTAGAATTGTGTTTGGCCACATAGAGATCACTTTTGGCATTTGCATCTTAGAGTGGTGTCTTACATTTCGTATCCCTTGGGGTTGGCGCTTTGATTTTGTGGGGGCTACTGGTGCTTTTGGCTTCCAAACCCATACCCTTGTTGCTTGTCTTCTTACTGTTGCCAAAGAGGTGAGGTGATCTTCTTTGGCTCTTTGTGCCTAGTTCTGACCCTTGTCGTTCCTTGAATTCTTTTTTGAGACTTTACTCGTGTAAGAGAACATAGGGTTTTGTGCATGTAAGAGTTCCTTGGGTACCCACATGTGTAATCACCCTTGTTGAGTTGCAGCTAATTTCTTAGGCACCCAAACTTGTCGAATACCTCGTGGTTGAGCTTGTCCTAGTTCCTTGGTTCTTCTTTTGGCATGGTTGACCTGCCTAGATGGGAATTGTCATGGAAAAGCCAGTGATTGCTCTCCTTTTTGTACCCAGATCTATTGCATGCCCGGAACTAGTTTCTACTTAAATTTTGTTTGTGTATTTGATCTAGCATTCATCTTGTACTATGTTGCTTGCCTCTTTGGTCGAATTTTTGTGACTACATTAGCCTTTGAAAAAGAAGAGAGGTCCACTCGCCTTGGAGATGGCTCTTCCATGGTTGATTCCTTCTAGATCATAGAGCTTTTGACACATACAAAATCTTCTTCTCTAAGATTAGGCTTAGAAGAACTGAGAGAATTTGTGCTACAAATTCTCTAATTCTAATGTAATGCATTGTTCGTGTACCCAAAATTGAAGAACTTGACTTCTTAGGTTTAAGTTGACTGCTTGGTCATAGATCCAGTCTTGACCCAAGATAAGTGGTTGTGTAAGGTCCTCGTCTTGACACACTAGCATTTTCACTATCATTGGGACATCTTGAGAAGATGGGAAGCTCTATCTCACCCAAAAAAGGGGTTTCCACACCTCCCAACCCTATGAGATAGGCTTCTATGGGATTGATGTTCAATTGTAGGTCTTGGCAGTATGAAAATCAAACTGCACTAGTTGTTGCACCTGAGCCAATCAATGTTCTCATAGTCCTTACATTCTTTCCTTGTCCTACCTCTATGGTCACAAATGGACGGTCAATTATTTGAGAAGCAATTGCACCTAATGTTTGGCACATGGCCATGTGACATCTTGGGACTTCTAGATTGATGTCTAGGCCTAGTCGCCTTAACTTATTTTGCTTGATGTGCTCTCTGGGCTTTGCTTGTGCTTCTTCTCTAACCCTCAACTCTTATTCTTTTCACTTCCTAGAAGTGTTGAGTCTCATTAGCATATCCTCTGTAAGAGGTTCTTAATAGCTTGACTCAATATCCACTAATAAAGTTTGGCAAGATGTCACCTTCTAGAGTGGCCAATTGAATCGCACCACTAGTGGAAATTCTATTAATGATCATGGGTCCATATCCTCGTCTTTCCAATTTATGGGCATGCTGCTTTAGTGTATAAACCATCACTAGATCTCCTTCTTTTAATCCTTTATTCTTGATGTGCGCATCAAAGTATGCACTTTTTCTTTTCTTTACATCATAGATGCCTATTGCTGCTCATAGCCTGGTCTCACCTAAGCATTCTAGATCAAAGATCCGGGAGGACAACTCGTGTCCATTCCCCTCATGCTCTTGTGCTACCTTTAAAGTCAAGATCAAGAAGTCTAATGGTAGCACAACATTCTATCCAAAGAACATCTGAAAATGGGTGGCATTGAGTATGGTTTTGTAGGCAACTTGATAAGCCCAAACAACATGATGAAGTTGTTTATTCCAATCAGAGCGTTTATTATTTACTAGTTTCGCCAATACATTACATAGGATCTTATTGTTGATATATTTAGGTCGTGATGTGTGTGAACACACTAGGACCGCCGGGGCACTTTTTTCCCTCTTTAGGAGGTTTTTTTCCCCCGGCTTGTATATATGCCTATTGCCACAATGGGCTACTGGTCTTTGTACATTCTCTAATAGTACATTCAATATTATGTGTTTGTGCTCCAAGCTTCTTCTTCTTCCTTGTGTTGGTCGCGTGCTTCCGCAGACATCTAACTCAGCGTGTTTCCGAGATCAAAACAGCTTCGCTTTGTGGTGCCAAAATCATGATCTGAGCTCGTTTCGGCCTCCGATCGCAGTATCATAGCGCTTGTGCAGGCTATTTCGTCTTTTTGTGCCAAAGGTATATACCATTTCGTGAGTTTAAGCGTCTCGAAGTCTGCTACAGGTCTAGCAGAACTCGCCTAGACAGTTCTGTTCAACTTTTTGAGATACAGTCAATTTTCTGCATCAAGGTATTTTAGTCACCGACCATGGCTGAAAGTAGTGATGTATTCCGTATGTTGGCTGTTGAGGATAAGTTGGATGGTACCAACTACCCATTATGGGCTTATATGATGCGACATGTTTTGGTTGCAAAAGGATTGTGGAACATTGTGTACGGTGTTGAATGACGTCCTGTTACACCTGTGATGACAGGTACTGCAAATACAGGTGCTGGAGCTGATGAAGATGGTGTCGAAGATGATATTCCACAGATTTCTGTTCGTGCTGCTATTTCTGTTGCACCTACTGCAGAGCAAATTCTTTGGGATGGCAGAGATGCCCAGGCACATGCATTGATAGCTTTGTCTGTCAAATGTGCCATTATTCCTCATATTCGCTCTTGCAGAACAGCTAGGGATGCTTGGGATACACTTACCACATTGTACCAAGCTAGGAATGAGGCTCGTGTTGCTTACCTCCGGAAACAGTTGGAGAGTGAGCACATGAATGAAGGTGATTCTATGGACAATTTCCTAACGAAGATCAAAGACTTGAAGGAACAGTTGATTTTTGCTGATGAGGTTATACCAGATAGATCACTTGTGCAGACCGTTCTAAATGATCTTCCTGATTCATATCAGACTTTTGCTTCTACTCTTCGGTTGATGATGAAAGGCAATCCAAATGCCTTATCATTTGAGGAGTTAGTCTCTGTTCTGTTGCAGGAAGATCAGTCCAGGCAAAACAGGTCCATTATTCGAGTTGCAGATCAAGCTTTCCTGGCTAGTCAGAAGGGCAAAGGAAAATGGAGCTCTTCAACTAGTAAGCAGAAATATGCTAATTCTGCATATTCATGATGATGATACAGAAATTTCCTAAGCCAATTACATAAGCAGAAGGAAGTGGAATGGAAAAAAGAAAGGAGAAAAGCAAGATAAGTCCCAAGGACAAGAATTTAAGCCTTGTGCCATCTATAACAAGACTTATCACACAACTCAAAACTATTGGTTCAATCAAAGAACATAGAAAGGGGGAGGTAGAAGTGGATTTGGCAATGTAAGAGGTAAAGGTGGAAAAAATTACAACAACAATAGGAACAACACTAGAAGAGATTACAACAACTAATCAGAGGATCAACCATATGAGGATTCTTTACTTGTGATGAATTTGAGCCATAAAGAAGATAAAGAGGATGAGCATTTGTTCTACATAGATTCTAGTTGTTAAAATCATGTTGTAGGAAATATTTCTCTCCTATTTGGCTTGGAGAAACCTAAGCACAAGCATGCATTAAAAATAAGGGATGATACCAAACACAATGTGGAAAGGATTGGAAATGTCAAAGCATCAAATGGCATGACAAAAATTCTTAATAAGGTTCTCTATGTACCAACTATCACCAAAAACCTAATAAGTGTAGGCTAAATTGTAGAAAAAGGCTTGTAGCTTAGGTCCACTTAGCATGGATCTTATGTGGAAGACCCATTTCAAGGCTTCAAGAAGATATCCAGAGGTGAGAAGCATGGTAGACTCTTCACAATTGAAGTGGGAGAAACCAAAAATATAGCTCTCTACAACTTTGGGTCTCAAATCCTAAGTGAGTTAGAGGTATGGCATAAGACACTTGCTCATGTGAATAAGAGAAAAGTTAAGGGTATATGTAGGGATCATCAAAGCGTTTTAGGGCTTCCAAACATCTCAAAGCAACATATGATCAACAGATGTGATGCTTATTAGATTAGGAAATCACAAAGACAACCTCTTCATTGTAAAGGGTACATCCATAACAATCTCGTGGACTTAGTACACACAGATGTGTGGGGAAAAAATCAAGAACCATCATTAGTGGGCTCAAGTTATAATGTGTCTTTTGTTGATGATCACAGTAGGTGGAAAATCCTATGCTTTATAAAAAAAAGTGAAGTGTTTGATTGCTTCAAAGGATACTTAGCACATGTAGAGAATTACATAGGTAGATCATTGAAAAATCTTAGATCTGATGGAGGGGGAGAATGCTTCTCCAAAGATTTTGATGATTCATAGCAAGGACAATGTTTCATGAAAAGAAGCTACCACATTACCTATGGGCAGAAGAAATATCTACTACAATATATCTTGTTAATAGATTTTCACAAGGAAGGAGATAAGGAAGAGAGCTCACACACACACACACACTCTCACAATCAAAGAGAAGCACACACTTAGATTGAGGCAAGGAAGAATAATCTTCTTCTTCTTCTTCTATTACATAAAAAGGAATTTACAAGAATGACTAAAAAACAAGAATACAACAACTCCAATATATAAAGACCAATTCATAAGGAAAAACCTAATGTGCGTGAATGAGTGAGCTGACAAGAAACAAATGTGCCATCACTCTCGGTAGATAAATCTAAGAAAGCTCGATGAAGTGTCCCTCACGTATACTGACGTGACCACCATACATGTCAAAAAAATGAAAAAGTGATACATGTCGTCCTGGATCATCACATGTTGAGCTTGATATCTCAACACTCCCCCTCAAGATCAACGCTATGTCCTCTAATCTAAGCAACTTTTGAAACTTCTTCAACTTCTCTGCTTCAAGTGCTTTAGTGAAAATATCAGCAACTTGCTCATCTATTCTCACATAAACAAGATCAATATCACCTGCAAATGCCTTCTCTCTAATGAAGTGATAATGTACTTTGATATGCTTTGTTCTAGCATGAAAAACAGGGTTCCATGCTAGTTGTATGCTGCTAACATTATCACAATAGATGGTGATAGGCTTTTGCACTTCCACACCTAAATCTGCAAGTAGCATCTCTAGCCATGATGCCTCACATACTGCCATTGCAGCACCTCTATACTCAGCCTCTGTACTTGACAAAGCACCAATGGGTTTCTTCTTGCTACTCCATGTAATAGCTGCACCTCAAATCGAGAATAGAAAGCCACTAGAAGATTTTCTATCTAGAATACTACTAGCCCAATCTACATTGGTGTATCCATGAACCTGCAAATCTACACCAGCTTCACAAAACAATGCATAATCCAAAGTAGCACTCACATAACGTAGAGTGTACCTCAAAGCATCCAAATGTGGCTTCCTAGGAACCTGCATAAATTGACTTTGAAGTCCAACAATATAGCTTAGATCAGACCTTGTCATTGTGAGGTATATAAATTCCCACAATTCTCCTATACATAGTAGCATTTTCCAATGATTCACCTGATGTAGTATCCACCTTCAAATTATGATCTAATGGCATAGAAATTGGCTTACAATCACCCATACCACACTTTTGCAGCATATTCAAGGCATATTGCCTTTGCGACATCCATATACCTGTTTCTGTATGTATAAACTCAACACCCAAGAAGTAGTGCAACACACCAAGATCTTTCATGTCAAATTCTTGCATAAGAAGTTGCTTTACCTCTTTGATGCTTTCTTCATTATCACCACCTAGAATCAAGTCATCAACATAAATAGCCACAATTGTGATGCCATCATCACCCTTCCTTGCATATAGTGAATGATCTGCATCACACATAGAAAACCCAATGGTGGTTAAGTAATCAGCAATCCTTGCATGCCATGCATGAGGATCTTGCTTCAGCCCTTACTCCTGGAGTCTTCATAGAGGACAATCCAAGTTCTTCATCAAGGCTCTTTTATGAACCGCTTGAATCTCCATCAACGTCTTCAAAACCTGCACATGTTTTATGACTAGTAGAAAGATTTTCTTTACCTTCCTTGGATGTATTTCATGAATTTGTTGAACTGAAATTTCCACGCAATCTTCCAATCCATGAATTTGAGTTGGAACTATTGCTTGGTGATGCATCCGGTCCACTCAAGACTTGAGATTCTGCACTTGATTTTTCAGCATTTTCTTTGTCATTTAGTTCAAGATTCATTCCTTCTTTGGCATCTGCATAGAAGCTTGACATTTCATCAAATACCACATCTTTTCGCACGTTCACCTGTCATATGAGTGGGTTATAACATTTTATATCCCTTTTGGTCAAGGGAGTATCTAACGAAGAAACATTGTTTTGCTTTTGGATCAAGCTTCATCCTCAACTCATCTGGAACATGTACATATGCAATACAACCAAAAACTTTCAAATGTGATAAGTTTGTCTTTTTACCTGTAAACTTCTCTTCAGGTGTAACTTGATGTACACCAACGGTCTGAGTTCTATTCATGATGTATACAACAGTATGAACAGCTTCTGCCCAATAACAATGAGGCATATTCTTCTCAACCATCAAGGCTCTTGCTATTTTTGCAATATTTCTATTTTTGCATTCAACAACACCATTATGTTGTGGTGTGTACCTGCATGAAAACTGACACCGAATTCCATGATTTTTTAGAAAATTTTTGAACTCATTTGACATGTATTCCCCTCCTCCATTAGATCTTAATGTTTGAATATACTTCCCTGTCTACTTTTCCACCATAGCTTTAAAAATTTGGAAGTGAGTGAACACCTCACTCTTCTCTTTCATGAAATATACCCACACTTTTCGTATATGGTCATCAATTAAAGTAACATAAAACCTACAACCACCCATAGATGTAGATTTTGTTGGACCCCAAACATCTGTATGTACTATTTCTACCCTCAACATATGAAGAGACAAAAGGTAACCCTAATTGCAAGAAACCCATGAAGGAAGAAATTGAAGCTCTCAAAAAGATGGACACATGGGAGTTGGTTGCTATGCAAACCAACACAAAGGTAATAGTTTGCGGATGGGTCTACAAATTGAAACAAAATTCAAATGGATCAATTTTGTAGGTACAAAGCCAGGTTGGTTGCTAAAGGATGTGCTCAAACTCAGGGCATGGACTATGAACAAACTTTCTCGCTAGTAGCCAAGATGAACACCATCAAAACCTTTCTTAGTTGCAGCTACAAAGAATTGGAAGGTACTTCAAATTGATGTGAAGAATGCCTTTCCAAATGGATGGACCAATGAGGAGATATATGTGTCAGAACCCCTAGAATTTGAAAATCCCAATTACCCTACTTATTTTTGTAAACTTTAGAGAGCATTGTATGGTTTAAAAAAAGCCCCTAGTTTTTTTGGAGAGTTCATGAATCGACTTAGCACTCCAACACTCTAGGAAATGTCTACCCTTGTATGTGTAGGATAGATTAGGCTACTTACAAGACTTTTATACTCTTTTATATCTTTAATATTTTCATCTTTATAACACTAAGTTTGTGATTCATCTCCATGAGTGTTCTTACAAGTTTGGCATTTTCCATCTTGAATATCAAGAGTAGCTCTTGAATATACCTTCTTTAAATCAAGTACATCCCTTGATCTATGTAGAATACTTTCATCCCCAAGAAGAACATGATCTTGAATTGCAACTGCATATGCTTCTGATTTTGGCTATCCCAATCACATCATAATGTGTCATAATCACGTCATCTACATAGACACATAAATAGATAACTTCACTATGAACTCTTTTCATGAACAATGAAGGGTTTGCATTTCGATTTGAAGCCTTGATCTTGTAAATGCAACATATGGATGCATATAAAAGAGTACTCAAATACCTAAAGGGTACATTCAATGAAGGTATATTCTACTCATACATATCTAATTTGGATCTCGAGCTATATTTAGATGTAGATTGGGCAAGATCCAAGGATGATAGAAGAAGTATATCAGGTTTGCTAGAATTTGTAGGATCAATCTTATTTCTTGGAGTTCCAAGAAGAAACCTACAATTTCAAACCTCACACATTGGAGACAACATAAGTTCAATGAATTTAGCAGAAAATCTTGAATACCATGCAAGAACCAAACATATAGAGGTTCATTATCATTTTGTTAGAGAGAAACTCATGTCAAAGGAAAATCGATGTATCATTTGTTCCAAGATATGCAAGTAGTAGATATGATGAGCAAATATCTTAATGGAGTGAAGCTTTCCAAGTTTATTGCAAGTATTCAGATCATGAAGGATTCAAGACTCAAACATAATTTGGTTTGAGGGGGAGATATTAGGACATCAATCTTTTACCATGCTTGCAAGGAGGACTTATCGTAGTTCAAGTATGTTCATGAAGAGAAACTTAGTTCTTTACAATGAATCATGTATTTTTCTATCCTTATAAAATCCGTAAATATTTATGGATTCTAGAACATTAATCTCATTTAAGGATGAAATTAGAAGTGCTAAAAGCCACCAAAAATTAAGTAGGTACTCAACCAACAATTCAAATCAATTTGAATTTGAAGGCTTCAATTCCTAGGTTCAGTAGGCAAATTTGCCTCGAACAATGGTGTCTGAAATGAAGATTCACCAGGGAGTATCACACGTTCACCGGAAAACTATAAATTCATTGCAACTGGGACCGAACTGTCACCAAAATTTGTCGAACTTTCCCCAAAACAAGGTATTCTTTCACCGACAATGATCTCTCTAGGTAACACCACTTTATCCTCGAAAAAGTTCGAATCCTGACTAGACAGTGTCGGGTCAACTGCGCACTGCATCTCTGTATACTCCGAAGTTACTGTTTCTTCTGCAGACTGCACTAAAATTGCACCAGAATCTACCGGAATTTCCTCATGTGTCACCGGAATTCTACCGAAATCAGTGCTAACGGGCTCCGCTCCTTCAACAACTGGGCTTAACCGGTCTATGCTTCTGCCACCTGGGGGTGTCCCTAATAAATTTGGTACTGTTCAGGGATGCTGGTCTCTCTTGTACTTCGGATACGACTCACCGGACCGAGTAACCGGCATATATCATCTCTGCACCTCTTGCGTACTAGTCCACCTTACTGATTATTCACAGTCTGTGCCACCTTCCCACAGACGACGCTAGTGTTAAAATGCGCATTTACATTACAGGCATTTTAAAGTTTTTTCAGGTTCTTGGGAGTGGTAGGGTTCTGATAAATCAGAGGCCCTGTAACTTAATTTTCCCAATTAACTTATTCAATACGCAGTACATTAGTGTTCAACATCGAATCCTTTATACATGTTGCTGTTAAAATTCTGGTTAGACTTTTCACAGTACACAACATAGGAGTTATTCAATACCGTTGCACAGACTGATTATCGATCACTTAACATTACTGTGTTAATCACAAATTAATGTAATTAAACAAAGTAAGAACAACAGTACTCAGATTTCATGAACACTGCACTACGGCATCTCCACAGGCTACAATCGCCCAGACAGACAGTCTGGCGAACCCGCTTGTCGTTACCGGAGAGTCACAACAATGTCTTTTCATTAATTGATAAGCAGATACATCTCTTCGCAACAACCTTTCGGCTCGTGCGGGATAAGAAAATATACGAATTATGAAAATACAGAATGCCAATCCGGCGGCTTACAGCATGCATGGGTATATCCACTCAAAGCAAAGTTTGAAGTTTTTATGTGCTTCAAACAATTTTTGGTTTTGGCTGAAAATTTATGGTCAGCATATAAAATGGGCATCTTCCATTCTGATAAGGGGGGAATATATTTCTTCTGACTTTAATGCATTTCTGGCTGAACGTGGGATAAAACATCAATGTATAGTGCCGTATACACCTCAACAGAATTTAATTGCTAAATGAAAGAACAAATCACTCATGGAGATGGCACGATGTATGGTCAAGAGCCAGGCCTTACCACATAGTTTCTGGCTTGAGGCTGTTATGTGTGTAGCATATGTACTAAACATGTGTCCCACTAAATCACTATAGTCTATCACTCCATATGAGGCTTGGAATGATTGCACGCCATCTGTTGCTCATCTGCATGTTTTTGTTTTGTTTTTCATATGCATTAGTGCCTAAAAAACATCGTAAAAAATTGGATGATAAAGCAGTAAAATGTATTTTTGTTGGGTACAGTTCTGAAAGTAAAGGCTATCATCTATATCATCCACAGACTAAATGCATTTTGGTTAGCCATGATGTTGTTTTTGTGGAAGTTGCTATTCAGCCATTGCTTTCATGTACCTTCTGTTAGCTCCAAAGACATGTATGATACTTTGCTGCCTCTTTTTACAAGTGGAGACTCTGGTGCTAGTCCTAATGAGGCAATTATCTAATGATATGTTCCAGCCACTTATTCAAAATCCCTTGGAGTCTACTTTCTATACCAAGTGAAATCATCCAATTTGGACATCATATGAGAGAGTTACATCCATTTTCGTAAAGGTAGGTATGCTAACTATAATAAAGTAAGTCTATGATCTAAGGGTCCGGCCAGTTCACACAGATCTAAAATTGGACACCGTTTGGTCATCTGTATGTATGAACAAAGATCTTGAGTCTAGACTTACTAGAAGGTCATTTACTCTTGTAAGAAAGTGATCCACTTAGCCTAGTGGTTAAGACTCAAGGATGTGAAGGAGGAGGACTTGGGTTCAAACCCCATGGGGTACATGGGCAGAGTGTTTTGCCCAAAGAGCTCTAGAACCTTCTAGAAGCATCCATTTGAGTTAACTCTAGTTAACTAGGACACTTGGCACACATGCAGTTACATGGCTGACACATGGATGGCTGACACCTGCCCAAGCACACACTCCCCTAGAGAGACTTATATATAGAGGCATTTGGTTGGGAGGAGAGTCATCTCTCTAGCATGTGGTGGTTGTAATCCTTAGTTTCTTGCATTGGTATCGGAGCCGTTTGAAACATCCTCTCCCTTGCTTCCTATCGGCTTGATCATCTTCATCCATTTCGTCTTCTTCCCCAATTTTGGGCATGTAGTTTTGTTGCCGTGGATATGTAGAGATCATTGAGAAGGTGAAAGCGATTGATGTTGTGTGTGGCCTGTCTGTAGAGCTCTAAGAGAACAACAAAAAAAAGCATAGTAGATCAATGTGTGCCTAACAAGGATTGAACTCTTGACTCTGGGTGAAGAACAATCTCTTATAAACCAAGAGATCAGGGCTTGTTTGATATTCAATCTTATATTTAGATGATATACTATATGAAGTTACTGGCTTCTCATCTCTACAAAAGGAGTTGCTCGCCATGAGATAACGATCCTCTTGGTGATTCTTTTTATCTCATTTTCTTTAAGTACCAACAACACAAAATTCTTATTTGATTACGATGGCCATGCAATGTTATAGCCACTGTGCTGCATTTGCAAAGAGATCTTTATTTTCTATATTGGGCTTTGGCGACTGTGGAATGCGAGTTTTGTTCCATTGCATCATGCTACTGAGACCGAGAATAGGCATTTATTATTAAGCATTCTCTCGGCCCAACACACCAAATGTTGGTGATCAGCAAAAAGATGACGTCCGACAAAGATCGACCTCAATACGTGCTGTCTAAGAGGGAGCATTGGTCCCACCTGCAAAAGGACCTGCCATTGAGGGAGAGAGCTCATAGGATCCAAACCCGTAGGCTAAGTTTGTCCTACAAATTGTTGTAAGTGTTCATGATTTAAATTGATATGCATAGATAGTCTATCTCTACTGAAAGAATCAAAAGGAGAAGTTACGCACAGGGGTGGTAGCCGGGGCTTGAACTTGCAAGATTAAAGTCCCAACCCATTTCCTCTATTCATCATAGCAAGGCACTTGCGTGTATGGGTAATTATTCATTTATATGAGACACTATACATGCTTTTACATCACAAGCAAAAGGATAAAATTAGACGGACGTGGAGAAGAGTCGATCTCCCAACATCTGTAGTAGAAGAAATTGAGCTAAACCACTCCTCCAGAGACTTCCAACGTATAATGACTACGCAATTTTTTATTGACTACAAACTATGCTTATCAGAGGCAAAAGGGAAGCAACTTGTCATGCAGCTGGTGTTCATGGGTATCGTTCTTGGAACCCCAGAAATTGACTGACGCGTTCCAATTATTACAAGCTAAGAGATCCTATTTTAATGATGTGCGGGATGGGGGTTTGATCTCTGGACTTATAGTTTCAGACACCTGTTGTGTTCATTTGAAGTATCCCTCACAAATCATCGAAGGACATTAGAAGTACCCAGGAAAGCATAAATCAAGGAAGGCATATCATGTTTTGGCTTTCATTTCTTTCGAGTGATGAAATATGCTTGGACAAGGACCAAGGGAGGAAGGTGCTTCTTCCCAAAGATCAAAGGAAGGATGTAGCTTAATTGGGAGATAAGTACTTTCTAAGTTGATGTTTTCATTTCAATACTTACTTTATTTGTTGCTTTCATGTAGCTTGCATCTAAACATTGCATTTCTCTTTTTCAAAAAATGTTTTCATGCACAAAACACGTTTTCTTCTTGCTTGAAAAAGATAGTTAATGCTCAAGTTTATGCACAACAACGGTTATATCTTTTTTTTTTAAAAAAGCTAGCAACTAGAATGTTTGTGCATGGACGATTGGGAACATGGATTTTCAAGCTCAAGGACTGCTTGAATTAAGTTTTATGCATGAACGAATGCCAACACATGCATGCACTCACATGCATTTGGATGCAAGAACCAGCATTTGCATATGCATGATTGTTTGTTAAGTAGTTGAACACTTATACTTTCATTACCTCCTTTTTCTAACTCAGCTTAGATAGCTAGGGAAAATAGCAAACTAGGTAGTTGCAAGGCTCGTGGTTGTCATGCAACTAAAGTAGCTAGTTTGTTTTTCCGAAACATGATACTTAGGTATCACAGTTTAGGAGTCTTCATTAGGAAAAGTAGGCCCTTTGAAAGTCGTGTTCATTTTCCTTGCTCATTGGAATGTCAAGAAAATAGGGCTGCTTGAAAATTTCTATGATGACTCTAAGCTTAGGAAAACTTAGAGAATCCTAACGAAAAGACTAGATGTAGTCGTTAGCTTGGATTTGAGAAATCATGCATCCAAGTAGGTTGATAAATTTTCCTTTGGAAGTTTTATCTGATTCTATTCCAAGACGGGATAAGAATCAAATAAAATCAAATAGAACTTAAATCAATTGAACTTTTCAAGTTCAAAAGATAGTTTTTCTATTCGATAAGTTGCATCCCTAGCATGAATGCAAAGTAAAACTATGCAATTTATGTGTAAGTTATCACTTTGTTTTATCCCAAAGAGTGATGGAAATCAAAGATTGAACTTTAGCATCAATTGAAGTTTAACATGCAATAGATGGATGCTAGATTCCAGGACTGCATCTATGGAAAAAATGCAGAGTCTTAAGAAAAGGAAAGAACTCTTCGTTTTAGAGGATTAGAGAGTTATTATTGGTTTTGTTTAAGCTAATTGTAGCTTAATAAGAAACCTTGGTCAAAGTGATATATAGGAATTAGGATACTTCCTAAAGATAAGCCAATAAAATGTTTAAAAGGATTTTTTCCAATTCCTACTGTACTGGTAGCAGTGAGCATTACA
Source organism: Ceratopteris richardii (assembly GCA_020310875.1). NCBI lineage: Eukaryota > Viridiplantae > Streptophyta > Polypodiopsida > Polypodiales > Pteridaceae > Ceratopteris > Ceratopteris richardii. Next base: position 119,042,562 of record CM035408.1, read on the forward strand.
AGCAGCAAGTGTATGATAAAAACTAGAAGGTTTTCATTGAGTCTTCTATTTAGAAGTAGTCTGTTTTGATTCAATCTTTTCGTACATCATTTCCAAAGTACATAGGCACTTGTATGGTGTATTTGGAAAGCTAAGAGGGCCCACAAATCAACTCTGAACCTAGAAGGGGCTAGTACTAAGCAGGATTTGGTAGTACCTACTCATCATTTGGAGTGTCCATCCATCTATCCCAACAATGGTATCAGAGCAAAGTTAAGGTAAAATGGGAGATGGTTTTGATTGATAAATTAGATAGGAAAAACTATCTCCAACACAAGGGCCAAGAAGAATCAATTGTGGATTGAATTCACAACTCAAAGAAAGCAACCTAAGCAAGATATCTTAGAGTATGTGACCAAAGTTAAAGATGTAGCAGATTAGTTCGCAAGAATAGGAGAAGAAATTGACAAGGAGCAGATTGTAATGCAAGTAATCAATGGTATTAAAGCTGATGAGAAATGGGAGAGCTTCACAATTGCCATGGATTTGTACATGGACATGCAGATTCCAGACCTTACCACACTCATGGGACAACTTTTCACCCATGAAGCAAAGCTCAACAAGAATGGAGATTCATCAAGAGGTAATAGCTCTTCTGCCCTATACACTGATAAGAATAAGTCTAAAGAGAAAGGCAAGAATAAGAAGGTAGAAGATGAAGGAACTACCTCCCAAGCCAACTATGCAGGGAGAGGTAGATCATCAATAGGAAGGGGCAGAGGAGGTAAGAAAGGTAGGGGGAGACCTTATAACTCCTCACCATGCAATATTTGTGGTTTATCAAATCATATTACAGATGAGTGTTTCAGGAACTTCAAGAATCAGAGAGGTAGAGGTTATCAAAGAGGTGGATACACACAATCAAGAGGAAGATTCAATCACCACCAAGGATACAACTACAATAGCAACTACCAAGGAGGATACAAATCTAGAAAGGATTACAACAACTACAGAGAGGAGCAAGAAGATTCTCTTCTGATTATGAACATGACTTCAAAACCAAGTACAAATGATGACCATCTCTTCTACATTGACTCAAGATGCTCAAACCATGGGAGAGGCAATGTAGCTCCTCCCTGACCTTGCAGAACCAAATGGTAAGCATCAGGTACAAACAGGTGATGACACCAAGCACTCAGTGATTAATGTTGGAAATGTTAAGACCTCTGATGGGAACAAGAATATATTGAGTAGGGTTCTATATGTACCAACTATTACCATGAATTTGACGACTGTTGGAAAGATTTTGGAAAAAGTTTTGCAGGGTAGATTCAACCAATATGGAGCATTTGTGGGGGATTCCAAGCATGGGTTCAAGAGAATTGCCAAAGGAGAAAAGACAAGTAGACTATTCACTTTTGAACTTGAGGATACAAGGAACATTGCACTTTATAGTTATAAAGATCAAACATTATCAGAGTTTGAAATTTGCATAAAAGATTAGGACATGCAGGTGAAAGAACCTTGAAACAAATATGCAGAGATCAATGTGTGCTTGGGATACCTAATGTATCCAACCAACACATGATTTATAAATGTGGTGCTTGTCAGTTTGGAAAGTGTCACAGGTTACCCTTCTCAAGGAAAGGCTACATGCATGAGGACTACCTAGAACTTGTTCATATAGATGTATGCAGACCAAGCAAGGATCCCTCAATCTCTCGATCAAGGTATTATGTATCTTTCATTGATGATTACAGTAGGTGGGTTGTATTGTACTTTATGAAGCACAAAGATGAAGTATTCAGTTGCTTTAAAAAGTATCTTGCACTTGTTGAGAATCAAACAGGGAGAAATCTAAAAAGGCTAAGGTCAGATGGAGGAGGTGAGTACTTCTCAAAATGATTTTGATGCATTCTTGCAGGACAGAGGAATCAAGAGAGAAATTACCACAAGATATACCCCTGAGCAGAATGGGGTAGCAGAAAGAAGAAATAGATTGATTGTTGAAACAGTTAGGTCAATACTACATGAAAAAAAATTATCTAACTACTTGTCGTCAGAGAGTGTATCTACTGCCACTTATCTTGTAAACAGGTTGCCATCCAAATCTCTTGATGGGATGAGCACATATGAAGCATGGCATGGTATAAGACCTTCACTTGATCATTGCAGGATATTTGGATGTGTAGCATATGTGGATATCCCTTCTCAGATAAGGGGTAAGCTAGACCCTAAGGCAGAGAAGTGTATCCTCATAGGGTATGATCTAAATCAGAAAGGATACATGTTCTATAGTCCTTCAAACAAGGGATTCATGGTCAGTAGAGATGTTGTCTTTGATGAAAATGATTCTTGGTTTGATAGTGAATGCAGGAAGGTAAAACTACCTTATGAATTGGAAGAGGAGTTCTCAAGCCTTACTAAGGAGGAGCCTACTCAGAATGGAGACATCAATTCAGATGATGAAGACATCATCAACCTTGAAGAGTTCAAACAGAGATGTCATAGATGAACAATGTAGATATAATGTATCAATGAACAATGTTGTACGAGATCATAGGCTTGATAATCATAGCCTTATGATGGAGAATAGTGTCAGCTATAATGTAGGCCTTACACACATACAAAATGGCAATGGAGAGCTTAGATGATGAAGCTACTACACTGCGATTTTTTCAAGTGACTTTATATAAGTGTTGTATTCAAATTTGAATTTGAATTCAACTTTTGGCTCTCTCTAAAAGTGATCCTTCATTCTAGGAGATATTCCCTCAATGTAGTAGTTACTTTTCTAACTAATAGGTCCACGACTTTTGGTAGGTAATTACAAATATTTTCAAGTAAAAAAGAAACGACTTTTACAAAGGTAAAGGGATAAATATCCATTAGCAATGGTTTCCATGGAACTTCATATCTTTATGAACCTCAAGCCAAATGTGTGTGGCTTGGACTTTGCACCAACAGCTCCCGCTCAAGCCAAACATTTTGTCTTCGTCTTTATCTTCAATCTTCATGAATATCCTACAATTCAATCATTGATCTAAACCTGCAAAGTTTTGTACCATCTAATGCTTTAGTGAACAAATATGCACATTGCATATTAGTTGATACATATGCCAGCTGAATATCCTTGCTCAATAGCTTCTCTCTCACATAATGATAGTGGATCTCTATATGCTTGGTCATAGCATGATAAATGGGATTAACTGCAAGGTGTAATCAACTTGTATTATCTCCAAAGATCATTGGAGATGTAGTGTGCAAACCTAAATCTGTATACAATAATTTTATCCATATAGCCTCTTGAGTAGCATTGGCCAATCCCCTCTACTCTGCCTCTGTAGAAGATAGAGCAACAGTAGGTTGCTTCTTTGATGACCATGATATTGGCTTATCACGTACAAATGAAAGGTATCGTGAGGTACTCCTCCTATCATCTTTGCATCCTGCCCAATCTGCATCTCAATAGATCTTAATGTCCAAGTCTGATGTATAAGGGAAATACAAACCATGATGTTGAGTACCCTTAAGGTACTTCATGATCCTTTTGGCAGCCTCCAAGTGAGGTGCCCTAGGCTTATGCATAAACTGACTTAGCACACTTACTCCATAAGCAATGTCTATCCTTGTCAAGGTAGCATAGTTCAAGCTTCCCACTATGCTTTGATAACCTGCAATGTCCTCAAGTACATCACCTTCATGAGCACTTAATTTTAGGTTTACCTCCATTGGAGTACTTGCAACTTTGGCATCCTGCAAATGAAACTTCTTCAACATATCCTGTATATACTTCCTCTGAGTAATGTAAATTCTAGAGTTAGTATAGACTAGCTCAAGTCCAAGAGAATATTTTAGTGATCCAAGGTCACTAATTTTGAACTCCTTCATCATCTGATTCTTGATCTGTTTGATGCCATTAGCATCACTACATTTAAGTATGTTATACATATACACATAGGTATATTACCCTTGAATTACTTCTCTTGATGAATAGAGAAGTATCTGCTTTACTCATCACAAAACCTTGATCTTGAAGGTATGTAGTCAACCTATGGTTCCATGCCCTAGGTGCCTGCTTCAATCCATAAAGAGCTTTATTCAATTTGCATACATATGTTACCTTGTTTGGGTCCTCATAGCCAGGAGGTTGTGACATGTACACCTCCTCTGAAATCCAGCCATTTAGAAATGCATTTCTTACATCCAATTGATACATGTTCCAATTCTTTGATGCAGCCACACTTACTAATACCTTGATGGTTGGCATTTTGGCCACACGTGAGAAGGTTTCTTCATAATCAATGCCTTGGGTTTGTGCAAAACCCTTAGCCACAAGTCTAGCTTTGTACCTGCTTATTGACCCATCAGAATTCCTTTTGATCTTTTAGATCCATCTAGAACCAATTACCTTCATACACTCCTTCTTTGGTACTAGTTCCCAAGTATCACTCTCCTTGAGTGCTTCAATTTCCTCATCCATAGCTTCCTTCCATTATGCTTGTGTATTTTCCTCCTCATATGATGCTGGTTCTTCAATTGATAAATCTTTTGCAAGATAAACAAAGTGCTTAGTAACTAGAGAAGTGTCATACCCATATCTGATTGGCTTCTTGCTCTCCCTTTGTGATCTTTTGATTGCTTGGTTGGATGATTCAGGTATATCTTCCAATTTCTTCATCTTGACTTTGCCTTTGGACTTCCATGCCTTGAACTCTTCAAGGTTGATAATGTCCTCATCATCTAAATTGATGTCTCCATTTTGAGTAGGCTCCTCCTTAGTAAGGCTTAGAAACTCCTCTTCCAAGTCATAAGGTAGTTTTACTTTCCTGCATTCACTATCAAACCAAGAGTCATTTTCATCAAAGACAACATCTCTAGCGACCATGAATCCCTTGTTTGAAGGATTGTAAAACTTCTATCCTTTGTGATTTAGATAATATCCTATGAAGATACACTTCTTTGCCTTAGGGTCTAGCTTACATCTTATATGAGAAGGGATATGCACATATGCTACACATCCAAAGATCCTGCAATGATCAAGTGAAGGTCTTCTACCATGCCATGCTTCATATGGGGTCATCCCATCAAGAGTAGGTAATCTTTTCTCATTTAACATTGACCTAGTTGTTTCAACAATCAATCTATTTCTTCTTTTTGCTACCCCATTCTGTTCAGGGGTATACCTTGTGGTAATTTCTCTCTTGATTCCTCTGTCCGGCAAGAATGCATCAAAATCATTTGAGAAGTACTCACCTCCTCCATCTGACCTTAGCCTTTTTAGATTTCTCCCTGTTTGGTTCTCAACAAGTGCATGATACTTTTTAAAGCAATTGGATACTTAATCTTTGTGCTTCATAAAGTACAATATAGTCCACCTACTGTAATCATCAATGAAAGATACATAATACCTTGATCCAGAGACTGAGGGATCCTTGCTTGGTCCCCATACATCTATATGAACAAGTTCTAGGTAGTTCTCATGCATGTAGCCTTTCCTTGAGAAAGGTAACCTCTCAGACTTTCCAAACTGACAAGCACCACATTTATAAATCATGTGTTGCTTGGATACATTAGGTATCCCAAACACACATTGATCTCTGTATATTTGTTTCAAGGTTCTTTCACCTACATGCCCTAATCTTTTATGCCAAATTTCAAGCTCTGATAATGTTTGATCTTTATAACTATAAAGTGCAATGTTCCTTATATCCTCAAGTTCAAAAGTGAGTAGTCTACCTGTCTTTTTCTCCTTTGGCAATTCTCTTGAACCCATGCTTGGGATCCTCCACAAATGTTGAATCTAAGCTGCAAACCTTTTCCACAATCTGTCCAACACTCATCAAATTCTTGGTAATATTTGGTACATACAGAACCCTACTCAACAAATTCTTGTTCCCATTAGAGGTCTTAACATTTCCAACTTTAATCACTGAGTGCTTGGTGTCATCACCTGTTTGTACCTGATGCTTACCCTTTAGTTCCTCAAGGTCTGAGAGAAGAGCTCACAAGATTTGAGCATCATGAGTCAATGTAGAAGAGATGGTCATCATTTATACCTGGTTTCAAAGTCATGTTCATAATCAGAAGATAATCTTCTTGCTCCTCTGTGTAGTTGTTGTAATCCTTTCTGGATTTGTATCCTCCTTGGTAGTTGCTATTGTAGTTGTTGTTGTAGTTGTTTTTGTATCCTTGGTGGTGATTGAATCTTCCTCTTGATTGTGTGTATCCACCTCTTTGATAACCTCTACCACTCTGATTCTTGAAGTTCTTGAAACACTCATCTATAGTATGATTTGATAAACCACAAATATTGCATGGTGAGGAGTTATAAGATCTCCCCCTACCTTGCTTACCTCCTCTGCCCCTTCCTCTTGATGATCTACCTCTCCCTACATAGTTGGCTTGGGAGGTAGTTCCTTCATCTTCTACCTTCTTGTTCTTGCCTTTCTCTTTAGATTTATTCTTATCTGTGTATAGGGCAGAAGAGCTATTACCTCTTGATGAATCTCTAGTCTTTTTGAGCTTGGCTTCATGGGTGAATAGTTGCCCCATGAGTGTGGTAAGGTCTGGAATCTGCATGTCCATGTACAAGTCCATGGTAGTTGTGAAGCTCTCCCATATGTCATCAGCTTTAATACCATTGATTACTTGCCTTGCAATCTGCTCCTCTTCAATTTCTTCTCCTATCCTTGCCAACTGATCTGCTACATCTTTAACTTTGGTCACATACTCTGAGATAGCTTGCTTAGGTTGCTTTCTTTGAGTTGTGAATTCAATCCACAATTGATTCTTCTTGGCCCTTGTGTTGGAAGAGAAATAAGAAGACAATGTTTCCCAAGTCTCTTGGGATGTCTTACAGTTCCTAATATGTGGAAGAACTTTTTGCCTGGAATGTGTGCTTAGAATTGTTGTCTACCCCTCCCCTTCATGCTTGAACTCCTGTAGTGTGTGCGTGTGTGAGGCTTGAGCAGTTGTTAAGCAGGTGTGGGTGTTTCCCACCATTCACTATTTTGCTCATAACTTGAGGCATGTTTGTTAGATTTGATTGAGAATATGAGTATTAGATGCATCTCATTAAGAGCTTCAAAATGAACCCAACCAAACCTATTTGGAGTTCATAACTGAGAGAAAAGTTTGAATTTGTGCTTACTACTATAACAAGTATCACGATGTGCATTTTCAGAGGACTAATGAGTAGGAGAGGTAGTGCAGCTAAGTTGCATGCATTGTAGCATTGTCACTTCACTTATCATCATGTGTGCACATGCCTTCATACACGTCATATGTCTAATTTCACGGATTGATAATTAAAGGTGTATTAATCAACCACTATATGCACTTGTGGGGAAATTGAGGTACAGTCTCAATTGACACAAGTCCCTAAGGCTTTACGAGTTAGGTACACTAACACCCCTGAAACTTCATCATCTTGACCTCTTTTCTGCTTCCTCCTATGCTTGTGTGCATGGCCATGGCTTGTAATGTGTGATAACAAGTGTTTTCTAACTCTTCCCCATCTTTTTTATGGGGTTTCAGCTTGTATGAAGTCTAAGGAGTCTTAGCGTATAGATAGGTGATTCATGACACCTGGGTTCTCAGTCATAAGCTTGAATAGAAAAATAAAAATGCTTCTGGTGCATTTTAAATGTTTCTCATGGAGAGCTTTGAAACAGACCTATGAGTGACTATATTTGGACATTAGAGCTAAGAGAAAAGTTTTTTCTTGTGTTTGGTGTTGGTACAAGTGTCATGGTGTATATCTGAGTGTAGAAGGTGGTTGTGTGAGGTGAATTACACTTTATAAATGTTTTCTTGACCATTTGATGCATTAACCATCATGAATGTGCATATGCTTCTATGCACTTGGCATGATTAGCTCTTAGTTTGAAAATATGATGTGCTTAGTCAAGCCACCACTTGTGTGTGCTCATACGATATGTGGTTGCTAACTAGGATCACTTTTCATCAGCCTAAGTGATTACATATATCTCTGGTGTCATTGCTCAGCACAAGGGCCTATGTTAGGGTGCCTACACACTGTTTATACCACATATGTGGAGAAGATGTGTGTGAAGAAGAAGCAAAATTGAAAGAAAGGTCACATTTTTGAGCTTTCATCTCATTTCGCAACCTTTGGCTCGCAAATTGGTATCTAGGAAGTAGGGTTCCCCCTTTGAAGATATAGGGAAGTTAGGGTTAGTAAGAAACACCAAAAATAACATGCAAAATTTTATGACTAGGCATCACCTAGGGTTCGTATAGCCTAGAATACAGTTTGGGACCTCATTTGCATGTAGAGAGCTTGGAGAGAGTGCACATAGTGACATGTGCCATGGGATTTCTAAAGCTTATTGTGAGCTACACACACACATCATTTTCCTTGAAAATTGAGATATAGGACCATTGAGGTATGCTCTACAAGGTTCTTTTTTTTGGGGGGGGGGGAACAATAGACCACGTGGAGAGAAAAATTCACCTAAGTGTCATGAGCATTAGTTTCAGGCTTCGAGGCATCATGTATTGAGTATAGTACATATGCAACGAGAGAGGAACACAAGGAACATATAAGTATCATAAGAATTTGATTTGACTTTAGGAATTTTGAAGTATCATAACATTTGGTTGACTCAGGTGTCATTGACACTAGATTTCTAAGTATGGTGGACATTTGGCCGATATCACCCACACCCATTGAGTATTGTGAAATTTTTCTGGTATCATAGATACTTGGAAGGTATTTCCAATACCTCCTAATGTTGCTAGTTCTAGAGAGGTATTGTGACACCATATTGGTGTGTCTCTTTGACACATAAAAAGTATCACCAACATATAAATGTTGCATGACTAGGTTTGTGTGTTGTGTGCCATGTGTCAAGTAACATCTATGGCGTGCCATCTAGCTTGATTTCATGTGTCATTTCATAAGTGTCACTAATACTTGAAAGGCGTCATGAAACCTAGGTATCATGAAGGTGGTGTCATTGACACTTGATAAGTGTTGCAATACTTATTGAGGGGAGAGGTGTTGCTGGCATCTAGATATAGGTGTCATGTGTTGCTAAGGTGAGTTATCATATACAAAGCAATATTTGAGAAAATTCAAAGAAAAAGAAACTAGGGTTTGTGTTGTTGACCATATTTTGAGACAATTAGATCCACACAAGGACTTAGTCAAGCTATTATGATAGCAAGAAAGGGGGAATCTACTTCTAGTTTTTTTTTTGGATTTCTAGAATTTGCTCAAAGCAAGATTGGGATAAACAAAAATAAAAAAAGTTTGAAGAGGTGAAACTATAAGTCATTAGGAGCATAACCATTGTTTTGATTTTCTTTGTGCAAATTGTAGGTAAAAAGAAAGAGAAAAATCATAGTGACATAGAGTAATTAGAGTAGGTACTCACAGAGACCTTGAAACCCTAATTTGATTTCTCAATAATCTACTTGCAAAAAAAGTAGGCACAACACATTGACTTAGGAAAACAAAATCTTCTAGGATAACACAAGAGACTAATGAGAGAACGTGATGAGATACCAACTAGATATGAACAAGCTATACCGATCGCCAACTATCAAACCATAATCGTGGCAAAGAAGAGCTTTCTCAATAGAAGACCATACATCATGTTAGGAATCGAATCGAAATAGTTCCTATTGAAAGTTTCACTTGTAGAAACAAGGCAACCTTAAGTAGCATCACATCCTCCTTTGTAGCCAAATTGAAATCCAATATCACTCTTGTGGAAATATGTATCCTCATGTAATCATATATGATCAAAATACGAGGTAAGCGCATCAAGTGTGTAGGAGAAGTAACTCTATCACTTCATTTGGGTAATACCTCAATGTTGTATACCTTCTTAGTCTACAAGGACACATAATCAATGGAAGATCTTATCCTAGGACAAGAATAGATCTACAAATACATGGTCGCTGTAAACTAACACAAGGATTTATATCCACTCAAATAGAAGGTTGAGAGGTATATATTCTTCTTGAAGAAAGACACTTGCCTAAGCCAAAGAGTGAGATGCACGTTTGTCTATTGCATGAGTTCTTGCATGAAGAAAATCTAAAACATTGCCTTAATCTTGTTACCCAACCTACTTCCACTTATATCTTTGCCAATGTACCTCTTACCATGAACACCTCTATTTGTAATCATCAACGTCCATGAAAATCCACTCAAGACCCAACAAACCTATTAGAGTGAAATACTGAGGCAAAAACTGAGAGAGAGCTAAGGGTTACCAAAGAAACAAGAAGAAGGACATCATAGACTTCTAAAGTCAACTAGAAACAACCCAAGTGAAGCAAGTATGAATTCCAAAGGGTGATGTCTCTAAGTACCTATAATCAACCAATCCATAAGATAAGAAATTGATTGAATAAAAGAACATATCACTCATGGAGATGGCGAGGTGTGTGGTCAAGAGTCAGACTTTACCACATAGTTTCTCGCTTGAGGCTGTCATGTGTGTAGTATATTTACTTAATAGGTGTCCCACTAAAGCAGTGCAGTCTATCACTCCATATGAGGCTTGGCATGGTTGCAATACATTTGTTGCTCATCTGCATGTTTTTGGTTGTCTAGCATATGCATTAATGCCTGAACAACATCGTAGGAAATTGGATGATAAAGCACTAAAATGTATTTTTGCTGGATACAGTTTTGAAAGCAAAGGCTATCGTCTGTATCATTCATAGACTAAACACATTTTGGTTAGCCACGATGTTGTTTTTGTGGAAGATGCTATTCAACCTTTACTTTCATGTATGAAGGGTACATCTGTTAGCTCTGAAGACATGTATGATACTTTGCTGCCTCTTTTTATAGGTGGATAGTCTAGTGCTGGTCCTAATGAGGCAACTTCTCAGCCATTAGATCATTCTATTTTTAATGCAGATTTACATGATGCACTTGTTGATGAGAGAGCTGATATTGAGGAGGTAGAAACTATGCAAAAATGGCTAGTGCAGACTTTGCGTGCCAACAAATTAGATGCACATCTATCATTTTGTACTTGTTCAGGCTCTCATAGTGCCTCTTTTGCATTAGATTGCTATGCTATGGCTGCATCTAGTCTCTGTGATGAGACTGAGCCTATTTTCTTTGATGAAGCACAAAATTCTGAACATTGGATGGCTGAAATGCAATCTAAATATGATGCTATCATGAAAAATGGTACCTGGTCTTTATGTGACTTTCCTCTTGGCAAGAAAGTCATTGGCACTAAGTGGGTATACAAGTTGGAGTGTAAACCTGATGGAATAGTTGAGAGGTATAAGGATAGTCTTGTTGCAAAGGGTTATGCTTAGGAAAGTGGCATTGATTTTGATGAGATATTTGCTCCTACTTGCCGAATGACTACTCTTCATAGCATTTGTGCACTTGTAGCTCATCATGGTTGGAATGTACATCAGTTTGAAATTAAAATAGAATTTTTGAATGGTGACTTGCATGAAGAAGTGTATGTTTTTCAGCCTCATGGCTTTGTGCACAAAGGGCATGAAAACTATGTGTGCAGGTTAAAGAAGGCATCATATGGTTTAAAGCAAGCACCACGCGCTTGGTATGAAAAGATACATGCCTATCTGATTGCACATGGTTTTGAGAACAATCCAACTAAAATCACCTTATATGTTAAGCATGCTAATGTTGTGCTTATGATCATTGTGGTGTATGTTGATGACATGTTGCTCACTAGTCCTCATGAGCAGCATATTGCTATTTTCAAGGCTGATTTACATGTCTCATTTATGATGTCTGATTTGATATTCCCGACACTTATCAAAGATGCATTCAAGCTCAAGGATATGTTGTGGTCTATGCACTGAGTGAGCACACAAATCATCCACATACACTTCTAGGTTCTTTCTTAGAAATTCTTTGAACATGTGGCACATTAACCTTTGGAAAGTTGCAAGTGCATTTTTCAACCCAAAAGGCATTACGTGAAATGCAAAGATACCCCACTTAGTGGAAAATGCCATCTTATCTTGGTCCTCGGGTGCAATGCCAACTTGGTTATAGCCTGAGAATCCATCAAGGAAGCTATACACTTCCTTGCCTGCAACTCGTTCCAATAGGTGTTCTATAATGGGTAGAGGGTAACTATCCCTAATGGTAGTAGCATTGAACTTCTTTAAGCTAATGCACACTCTCAACTTACCGTTCTTCTTAGGCACAACTACGATGGGTAATAACGCATTCAGTGTGTTCTATTTCAGAGATGAATCCAGCTTCTATGAGTCTATCTATTTCTTCCTTGATCTTCAATGCATAATTGTCATTATACGTATAGGGCTTTTGCTTGGTGGGTCTTGCCTCGGTGGTCATGGGTATCCTATGGGAACATATATCAAGATCTACCCCTTTCAAGTCTTTGTAACTCCATGCAAACACATCCCTATACCTCTTCAATAGAGCAATCAAACTTTCTTCCCCTTCATCAGTCAAATCATGTCCTATGTACGTGCATCATTCTTCTCCTTCCTCGATTGCTACTACAACTTTCTTTGTGGTTCCCTTATTGTCATAAGCTTCTCCCAAGCTTTTGTCTCTTTTTGGCATTCTAATCATGATTTTTTGGTTTTAGACTGCATATGTCTTAAAGTTTTCTGGCACTTCCATCAATGGTTTTTCTTCCTCAGTTTTCACATTTTTTTCCTTCCTCATCTTTTGATTTCATTGACTGGGACTTGGATTATCCTTTTCCTTCCTAGGGGTGGTGAGGTCTGGGGACATGGTTTCTACCCAACCTAGAAATTCCTCTTCCGATGAACATTTGGGTCTGTTTGAATCTACTTCCCATTCCTCGTCATTCACTTGCTTACTTCGTTCCGAGATTTCTCCTTCTAGATTATCCTCTTCTATTTCTTCCCTTACTAGGTTTACAATCAAGATGGATATATCATAACCGTTTTCATCACAATGGGGGGGTCCATTGTTCTTCATTAATTGCAATGTCCATAGTTTCTAGAATCTATGCCCAGCCATGGGGTTTGAATTCCTCGTCTAACACTACCAGAACATACGCTGGGTCCTTAATGGGTCTAGAGGTGTATCCTACTCCTGACATTCTTTTTGTCGCATGCTCCTCTTCGTTGGCTACAATTTTACACATCCAAAGGTGTGTATCCTCATGAAACCATGATGGATCAGATGTTAAGGAATGTACTGATTCCTTCTCATCTTCATTCCTACGTACAGTGTGAATAGTTTGTGAGGTTCACTTTCGTGGTCACTCCTAGGTGTTGTAAGTAGAAAGAGTTGGTTCCCCAATTTCGTACTACCTGTAATTGTCGCATGAAAGGTCTACCTAAGAGCATTTCCTATGCTTGATTCTTTCCAAAATCACATATTGCAAAGGTGTGATCAAATTCTACAACGCAAGTGGATAGGGTAATTCCTTCCAATAGTCCTAAGCGTCTTTCTATATGTCCATCTGCCATTTGCAGCTTCATCCTAGTAGGTCTACGGGCTGGTTTTCCCCAATGTTTCCACAGAGAAGTGGTTGTGATAGCAACTCCTATAGCCTCTGTGTTCCTAGGAAGAATTGAGTTCTCCCCACTTACTCGAATAGTGGGGACTTTCACTTGAATTGAGCAGTCTTCCCAAGGTCCAGTGAAGTGACGTAGTTCTTGCAATGAGTTAGATTCAAAACTAGTGTGCTCACTTGGCCAATCATCCACTTGATCTCCATAAATAGATGGGATGTTTGCATGGAACTGTTCTCCTGAGTCATCAATCTTGAGTATAGGTGGTTGTGATTCTTGTTCCTGCCTCCATCTTTCTTCTTGAATCTCTTTCAAGATGGCGTGTGAATCCATATAGTCCATTTAATGATTCTCTAACTCTGACCTAGCCCTTTCGAATAGAGTGGTCTTCAAGGATTCTTCTAGGCTAATTTGTGTATTAGAGCTGACTTTTGTGGGGTTAGATACTACTTGTCCTAGTCTTTCTAGTAGTCGATTCAGCCTCTTGTGATGCCATTCCTAAGATTTTAGTTCTAGTTTCGCTTAGGCTTTCCTCTAATTCGTTGATCTTTTTATCCCATTTACTCTTCTGTTGCTCTTGTGACTCTTTCCAAGTTCTCGTTTTCTTTCCTGTTGACTCTCCTACTTCGCTAGCTTAAGCTATTTTTTTTTAGGGTTTATGGTTGCATTTGCCTTTGTGCCTGGGCTCTAGTTACTACCTGGATGGGTATGTACTTTGGTATGGAACCTTTTGCGTGTTGCATGATGCTTATCACATTCATGGGCATCACTTTCGTAGAGGTGCTAGCAGTGTTCTTAGGGAAATCTCTTATAAAGTGATCCTTTCCACATTCAAGGCAAAAGCCTTATATATTGAAGTATTACAACTCCACTGCAGTTGCAGTGTGTGGACAATCTCATATGAAGTGGTCTCCTTGGCATTTAAAACATGGGCCTTTGGGTATTTGTGGTCTTTATTGTCTAGCCTGTGGTCTCGGGTCGCGGTTTGTATACATGACCTGAGTGTGATTGGGCTCCCATATTTGCTTGTACATAGGATTCTGATAGTAAGGATCTAAGTTTTTTGAGGACTCCATATAGTAGGCTGGTAGGCTATCCACATGGGTGGAGTCATAATTGTTTGCATTAGGGTCATTAACTGTGATCAAAGGGGTCATGGGTACTAATGCCATATTTGTTAGTGTGGCGTACTTCATAGAAACTACATTGGTAGGGGGTGGAGGTTGTTGTCCTAAGACAGGTTGAGGTCTAGGTTGTGCTTGATATGGCACTTGATATTGAGAGGGGGCACGATAGTATTGTTGTGGCTGGTACTGCCCTTGGTATCTACCTGGCTGATATTGTTGAGGGTAACTCTGCCTAACCACTTGTTTATTATATGGGCATTCCTAAGCAGTGTGGTTAGTGTATCTTCGCTCTATGGTACAGTACATTCCATTGGAGTTTCCTATGGGTTGCATTGCATGTGGACACATGTTTGTCATATGGTCACCTCCACAAGTATAACACCTTCGGGAAGGGGGGGGGGGGCTAATTTGATGCTTGATTTGCTAGAGACTCCCAATCATTTGGCCACTTGTTCCGCTAAGTCCTTTATTGAATTGGAACGTCTGGATGAAGTCTTTGTAGTGCTATCTGAATCTTTGTGAACCTTAGGAAGTTCTAGCTCATCTCCTAAGTTATCTTCTATGTCTACATAGATACATAAACATTGATCCAAGGTTCTTGGCTCCTTCAAGAAGATGTATGATCTCAACTTAGCACTTAGTAGGCCATCTATGAACAAAGCTATCAATTTGGCTTGAGTGGGTACTTCCAATGGGGGGCATCTCTCTATGTAACGTCTGAATCTTTGATTGGCCATCCTCACTATCGCTTGAGGGGTTTGTTTGAATGTGTGTGTATCAAGGAAGACATGTTGTGTCTGATTCCACTCTTGGAAAAGTCTGTAATGAAGGACTCCATCATGTGGTGGATGTCTCTAAACTGGTCTAGTGCAATGATCGAAACCAATCCAATGCATCACCCTTTAGAGTGGGTCCAAAGGCATTAAATTTTGTAAACATGTCTTTGACTTCTTCAGCCTATAACATCTGCTTGAATTCTGCTACGTGCTCATAGGGATCTCCCGATCCGTCAAGATATTTCTTCATAGCCTTCACTAGTTGAGTAGGCCTCAAAGTTCTACGGTGGTCTCTTGGCCTAGGTAAAGGGAAATCGTCCCCACCCTTGTGAGCCCTATGATCCATGAGTGGTTCTCTTTCAGCCCTCCCACTTTCTATAGGGTGCCTCTCCCTTCCTGTACAATGGATGAAACTACTCTCTGCACCTTCCTTATTCTTTTCTCTACGTCCTTGAGATGTGCCGATACCCAAACTATCCTTAGGTACTTGCAATCTTAGTAGTGGAAAAACTAATTCTCCTCCCCACGTATACGCATGACGACCATGTTCGATGACCTTATACACTCGTTCAGAGGTGTCATCTAAGTATACTACCTTTCCTGGAACCTCTGGGTCCTTTAGTTCATAAATCGTGTTTGCTCCTACAGTAGTATGATGCTTTGGCCTATATCTCCAAAAGGCTTCATCGGTCTCCTTGTTCCAAAACAGTTATATACTCCTATTATCCTGGGGCATCCACTTAGGAGTTATCACCCTCGTTAGTACAGACTTTCCTCTCGGTAACTAGGTTCCTTGATCTGTTTACCGTGTCCTTCTACATCTATGCCTACAGTTGCTACCATCTCCCCTAGCTCATTCGTTGAGTTGGCCCTAATTGCAACAATATACATGGTCCCTTCTTTGTCTATGTAAGCCTCGTTTTCAAACTTCATGGCTGGATGTTCTAATCCCATCGGTTGGTTGGGGTTATGTTGTTGAATTACTGACCTATGAAGGCCATCCTCATATACTCGGGCACCCAATCTATTCGTACGGATATACTCCAACTGAGTCTTGTAGGGTCCCTCTGTCTTCTCTAGATGGGCTAGATTAAACAACACCCCTGGTCTACCCATGTTGAAAGACATATCCGAGTTGCTCGTGTCCTAACTAGCCTCGTATGGATAACAGCCTAGCTAATGAGCCCACAATCATGTTGTAGTTCTCATGCTAGCCTCAGAAGATTGAACACTTCGTTTATCACTTTTCCCTGAGTATTTTCCAGATCTCAGGTTCATTAATCCTAATCGCACCTTATCATACTCACCCCTTTGATTAGTTCAATCACTTAGTTCT
Source organism: Ceratopteris richardii (assembly GCA_020310875.1). Classification (NCBI taxonomy): domain Eukaryota; kingdom Viridiplantae; phylum Streptophyta; class Polypodiopsida; order Polypodiales; family Pteridaceae; genus Ceratopteris; species Ceratopteris richardii. Next base: position 119,059,280 of record CM035408.1, read on the forward strand.
TTGTGCGTTTTCTTTAGAGGTTCTTGTCTTGTTCAAATTTATCACAATGAATCGTTTTAATATGTTTCATTTTAATTCATTTGGGCATTGCATATTCAAATCACAAAATTCCTTTGGGCTTGATCCCTACACCCACTTGCTTCTTCTCTCATCGACCACTTATCACTCAATGCGTTAGGGCAAATCCAGGCTATTCTAGGAGTCCTAAGACACTCCGTTTATCACAATGTATTTTTGCTCAAAGAAATCGTCAGCAAGTAAAGAAATGGAAATTCCACTTACAATGTTCTCTTGGACTTAAGAAGCAGTTGTTTTGGCTTTGCCCAAGAATTTGAGGTACTTGTCTGCTTCTCCCTTTGGCCTATGCCACACATGCCAAGGTTCACAATTAATGGCCAAAACAACATCCCAAAAATTTGAAAATATTTGAAAAACCTTAATTTTTGGTGTTTTGTCTGATAGTCATGATGGTCAGACACAATCGCAATGTTGTGTCACTGTTGCGATGGTGTGACACCCACGATGGTCAGAGGACACGATGATCAAGCCTTACGATGATCAGACACAATTGTGACTGCCAAGTCACCACGGTTAGTCATGATCGTGATGATCAAGTCACGATGGCCAAGTGACGAAGATCACTGATAATAGCGATGGTCAGCTCATGATGGTCAGATGACGAAAGTCAAGGCCACGATGGTCAAGCACAATTGCGACGATCAAGCCATGATGGCCAGTCACGATCATGATTTCCAAGCACCATCTCGATGGTGAGTCACCGTCACGATGGTGAGATGCAATCGCAATGATGTGTCATCATCGAGATGGTCAGAAAATGGTGCAATTTCATAAAACTAATCATGGATTTATGCAAGCACTTATGTGGGCTCCTCCTTCATGCAAAAAGTTTCCCTAAATTCATACCTTAGACTGACAGTCATGATGGTCAGCTTCAATGGAAATTTTTGAGAAAAAAATGGAGTTTTTACCTATGTTTCCTGTAAATTTGTGGTGTCCACAGGCTTCTCTGCAAGATTAGTGCACCAGAATACACAAACACACACTTGCAAAATCTCTCTCTCACTCTTCCACACACACAAATGAGGGAAAGAGAAGAGAAAGAGGGAATATGACTGATTTTTGGTGATTTTTTGGAGTTTGAGATAATGATAGGGAATGATACTAGAGGAATAGTGGAGTAAAATTGTGTAGAAACTAACTACAAACAACAAAACAACAAAGAAATTTTAACTTCCAATGATTTTCTCCAACACACTTACCATCACACGCTCAACCTAGAGCTCTTCCCTAGCAACAGTGCCAAATTTGGTGTCACTCTAGCACAATGGAAAGTACCAAGGTGAGGAGCTCCACCTCGTAATTGTCAATACGTGGAGAGGTTAGGCAGATATGAAGATCAAGAGCAAGTGATGTGCATGAAGAAGATGGTGAGAAGTGCAATTTGCATAGACACACATGCATACACACACAAGGAAAGTCACGATGGAGATCAATGGAAGGCAAGAAAAGAACTCATAATCATATTCATCATCAACGAATTACAATAGCTCTTCTAGTTACTAGCTCATAAGTTCAACAACCACCTCAAAATGAGCTCTCTAGCTCTATTTATAGTTTTTGCCTAGTTTTGACCAGTTTCACATCTAGTTATTGGTATAGTTAAAAAATAGGTTCTACCTCTAATTTGAACTATCTAACGGCTTTCAAAAATTACAAAAATTGGTGTGAGCTTTCTACGTAGACTCCTCAAGCTCGAGGACTCCTCGGCTTGCACAAAATGGAGTCGCACTTGTGGTAATCGGATGTATATACATATATTACATTGTTTTAGTGATTAAAATTACTGTTGACATAATGAAGTAATCTGAGTAGTTTATGTACTTCCCCTTCTTCTATGAAGAGAGCCGGTACTCGATCCTTTGCCTCGAACACTAGGTGAACCCCATTCTGGCCATGTTTTGTTGGTCATGATGGTTATCCTTGCTCCACTATCCAATATAGTAGACACTTTCTTTCCTTCAAATTCTATTGAGAGTAAAGTATTTCCTTCCTCTCCCTCATAATATCCTCCACTTTTATCAATTGGTACATGCAATAGAGAATCTATTATAGATATTTTCTTTCGAGGTTTGTCAATAGTTTTGCATTTTTCAAGGGAAAAATATCATTGACTCCATTTGAGGATTTTGTTTCATCAATGCACTCAAGGTTATGATATATGAGATGTTTCTTTCTTCAATATTTTTTAATTCTATTGTTAATGACATATCAACTTCATCTCCTTGATTCTTTGCTTGATTATCACCTTCTCTAACTTTTGGAAAAGGAGTGACAACATTTTGATATAATTTCACATTCTTTTCTATCAATTCTCTCCATAACCTCTCATCTAGGTTCTCTATGGCTTTTGTTTTGGGTGAAATTCTAGAGTCCACCTATGTAGCTTCTCCTTCCCAAATTCTTTGGGCTAAATGTATCATTGTTTTATACATCTACATTCTTTTTTTTCCAAATTTGGTATAACTAAACTCTCTTTTGATCTGAGAATTGCAGTTGTTATTTGATTATTGCTTTATATGCTTTTAACAAAGAATCTAAATGTTTTGGCAATGGTTTTGTAGCTAAGCATCCTCCCTTACTTTCTTCACCTATCATCTCCCTTTTTTTCCAAATGACTTATTTTGATTAGATTCTTGCGATGGCCTTTCTTATTCTTCCACCTTTTTGACCTACTTTAGTTTTTGTTTTGCTCTTTTATCTTTCCCACAGATGTTTTTCTTAGTGCTTTTTATAGGTACTTCCTTTGTGTCCTCTTAGACTAATGTCTTCTTGTTTGATGGTCACACTCTCTTCTCAATTGAGCTTTAAAACTTACGTTTTTGTATCTCTTATGGGTTTCAAATGATTTTGTGATTTTTCATTCATCAATTAGTTGAATAATCTTTAGATGAATCCCTCACGATACCTTCACGTTATAATCTTCTCAATTTTGAGTTTGACAAAAAATCATGACTTCATCAAAATAACGATTGTGACAAACAATCACAATTGTCACTTCTAAATCCCAAATGTTTGTATGCTAATTGTCACTCTCAAGCTCTTGTTTATTTTTTTTCAATTAGCTCATAATGTGAGTGTTATGAAAAATGTGATTTTTAGCTTGTAGTCATGTTTCGAAACTGATTTGAAAAATCACAATTCTATTTAGAGAATTGTATTTTCCTTGTGTTCATTTTTCACAAAAATGTGATTATGTGAAAATCACAATTCTGTGACCAAAATCACGATCCCAACAATAAATCATGATTATCTCCTCAATCAAAATTCCCAACAAAGAATCACATGGACTTCACAAAAGTGCAATTTTCAAGTGACTATCACATTTTTCACTAAAGAGAACATTGTGAAGCCCATTTTTTGTAAAGGTTATATATTTGTTATTTATGATCACAAAATTGTATTTCTTCATAAAATCATGTTTTTGTTTGGTGTGAGAGTGAGTGAGGAAGCATGAATAGAAGTACACACAAGAGAAAAGAATGAGATTGAAGCACAGAGATATGATGGATGGAAGAGCTTGTTAGGCTGCCACTGGTGCAGATATCCAAATTGTAATCCTTTAACTCTTAGTCTTCCTAGGAACTTAACCGTCTAGTGCCTTGTATGGAAGTTCATTTGCTTATTCTGGCTAGATTTTACTGTTGATTCAGATTTAGGTTAATGGAATACAAAGTCTTCTTTGCAATCTATCATTGTGTCTAATTATTATATCTGATAATTGTCTGTCTTTCTAAGTTAGTATTTGATTGTCTATAAGTGTTATTGTAATCTATAGTTAGGGAATAGAAATGCATTGAGATAATCTCGGTACTCCCCATTCTTGAAACTCTTGTAGAGTTAGAGCAACAAACATTTTGGTGACATGATAGGATTGGGTGTCACTAAATAGCTTGTAGGCTACATGACATATCACTGTAAGAACCTTAGAATGATGGAGATAGACCATGAAAACTCAATTTAGAACCCATTTTTTGCACACTTTTGAGCACTCAGAACAATTAAAAACTGTGGATGAATTGATATGGAATTCTATGGAAGAGACTATCGTAGTTGTAGCAGGAAACATCCGTATAATGGAACAAATCCCCTATCTTGTGGAGTGGGGTGTAATTTTATATTTATTAATCACCCATTTGTTAGAGGTCAATGCTGCATTCATAACTACAAGGTTATGGGTGGAAGGTGCTAGAAGTCGGTAGTCTACAAACCAATTAGTGAAAGAACTAGGAAGGACTAGTGAGAATTTTAGTGTGAGGATAAAATTTTTAGATTTTTCATGGGTGGAGTAGTTGCAAGGATTGTACATTGACGACAGGGTGAAAGTGGAAATGGAAGTCACTCTAATAACTATTGGTAGCATAGGAGTGCAAATACAATTAGTGCATCAAATGGTAGTTCCCATGCAATGCATCAATAGCATGCACTTTAATAGGTTTAATGGAAAAATGGATGAAGATCCAGACGTCCATGTTCATTTTTTTTGAGACCCAATATGATCTCTTGGAAGATGGGCAAGACAATGCACAAAACTGTCAGATATTCTAAGTAACCTTGAAGGAGAAGTAGTGAGATGGCTAATAGATTTTGCAGCAAACCATTTTGCAATGTATGGTGCCTTAAACACAACATTTTTGTGAAGATTTTGAAAAGAGAAATCTATGGGGAAACTTTTTGTCACATTGAAATACATGGTTCGACAACCTGCCTAGACTATTGTGGATTATGCATCCTTTTTCTAAGAGTACTCTACAATAGATTCCACCGATTGAGTGACCACCAAAATATGTAGTACGAGGTTTTTTTCTAGATGGTCTCAATCTCGTTCTTAAGGAAAAGATTTTCCTCTTTGCTTTTGATGGAACATGAACATTAGATAAAATCATTCATGCAACTAAGCAATTGGAAAAGAACCTGAAAGTGGCCAATCCTTCTTTATAGCATCTGCTTGAAGTGGCCAATTCCAAACATGTCGCTTTAGTTGGATCCCCAGAAGTCATTAGACAGGTTTATGGTACAAAATGTTAAGAGTAGGTCATATACTAGCCACTTGTTCTTTGAATCAAGTTTACTATGCAATATGTAATGTAATGAATCATAGTACCAAAAATTGTGTATATAATACTCATGCTAAGGTAATAACCACTAATCAAGTGCAACATGAATTAACGCATCCTAGGTAGTGGTATCCTGCCAACTATGTACATAACATCCATCCAAGAGTGACTGGAAACAATAGGAAGAATCAAGAAAGTGGTAATAACTCTCAGTCTAGAAGTGTTCATTTTGGAGTAGGGCTTTGGATGAGGATGATGGCTTTTCAATTGCAATCAAAAGGTAGATAATGATTATATATAAGATAAAGGTCCTCAATGTCTATTATGTATGGAATTTGGTCATGTAAGAGCAAATTTTAAAGAAGCTCAAGACTTTGATAGATGAAAGCAGGAGGCCAAATTAAAAGCTTCTGTGACTAGCATGGTTTCCTTCAACTTTGAGGAGCCAATGGCATAAGTGATTCAATACAGACGAACCTTCTTATCACCCTATAATTCAAGAACAACACCAATTTTATACTCAAGATCTAGATCGGCTAATCACTTACCATCACATTTTAAATACAATATATTCCATCCTCTGATATCAAGGTTAGCCTTGGATCTAAATTCTACTCGGCTAGTATGGTTAGATGCTTCAATTTGATTGGAATGACTACTTCAAGTTTGATGGATCATATAGATCAACCAATATAGAACACAACCACAATTAATTGTCTAGATTCTATTTCTCTTAAGGATTCTTGTGAATTATTATGTAAATATATGATTCAATTGCCTTTGGGAGATTTACCGAGTTAAACACAAACTTTTAAAGGTGCATTATTCTTGAATGTTGGAATGCCTCTCTCTTCGATACAAGAAGATTTGCAATCCATACCAATGAATCAAGTAGAAACAATGGGAGATAAATTAGTGAATTATTTTGTTCCTTTGATTACAATTAAGTATAAGACTGAACCTATTCCACGTGTATTAATTGATGGTGGATCTAGAGTCAATATTGCAACTTTAGCAATATGCATACAACTAGGTTGAAGAGATTTAAAACCAGCCCCCTTTTACATTCGCATGGCTGATCAATCATGTGCAACCAGTAAGTCTTTTGAAAGATATACCTATCTACATTCAAGATGCAAATTTTCATATTACTTTTTGTAAAGAGAGATGGTGGATGCAATCCGAAGATGAGTTGGTGCTCCTACAACCAGCTTCACACCAGCCAATTGAGACTTTAGAGTTGGCTAGTAGAACCTTTGAGCTTCTTAAATCCATAAAAACATCACCCAAGTGTTTTGGAAAAAGTATCTCAAAAGCTTGAATCAAGATAGATTAGTTGCAAAATGACTAGCTCCCAAAACTTGCTATTTTTATACATACACTTGCTAGAAAAAATGAACAATGCTCTCAACCTGGTAGGAATTAGAAATATTCTTTTTGGACATACAAACTAGACTTAGATATCTTGCTAATCCAATTTAAAACACTTCAATTGATCAATTGAGCACTGAGAACAAGATTTAGCAAAATCTGGAACACTCTTGCCATTTTTGGGGCTCTATAGAGATTCGACTAGTGAGCATAAAAACATAGATTTCTCACAAACAGTAACTCCAATGACCATGCTCTTTTTTAATAATAAACTAGAGTTAGAGAGCACTCTAATACACTTTAAAACTATGAAAAAGGTTATGTATAACCCGAGATATGAGCTTCTGAAGTTACTATTCTGAGTGAGTATAACAGAGAATAAAACAGAGAAGAAGTAAATGATGAATATATAGATTCACACATAATTACAACCACATTGGCAATGAATACTTGCAAAATAGGAGTAGGATAGAGCTATGGAGTAAGCTCTTCAATCTCTACAAATGAACATGAAGTGGGCACAAATCAAGCTCTCTAATGGTGACTTCCTTCTTGCTCTTTTTATAGCTACTTTTGGAGGTAGTTTTGAATTTGAATCCAAATAACTTCAACTAAAAGTGATGCTACGAATTAGGAGATATTCTCTCAGCTGATGGATTCATGGTTTTAGGTAGTTATATCCATGAATTTCCTTTTTACATCATGGATGACTTAATCCATTCTTTCTTTCACAATTACAAGAGATGAAATATACTCTTTTACAAGAGGTGTTCATATGTCCACACATATGACTGCATATGAACATAAATCAAATCATATCAAGCATGTAGGCTTGAGTAAAATGCACCAAAATCTCCCCCTCAAGCCTAACATGCTTGGCCTCCAAATAGGTCTTCAATTGTCCTTGATTTCTTGCAAGCCAATCATCAACTTGAATCTACTCAATTTTGTACCATCAAAGGCTTTATTCAACATGTCTACACATTGCATATCTGTAGAGACATAGGATAGTTGAATATCCTTGATCATTAGCTTCTCCCTTACATAATGGTAGTGGACTTCAATATTCTTGGTTCTAGCATGGTATATCAGATTAGCTGCAAGATGTGGTGAGCTTGTGTTGTCACAAAAAATGTGAGGTGTTGAGGAATGAAGTCCAAGATCTGTATACAAAGATTTTAACCACATGATTTCTTGAGTTGCATTAGCCAGACCTCTATATTCAACTTCAGTAGAAGATAGTGCCATTGTTGGTTGCTTCTTGGACGACCAAGAAATGATTTTTGAACCTTCAAATGATACATACCTGAATGTGCTTCTTCTATCATCTCTAGATCCGGCCCAATCCGCATATGAGTAGGCCTTTAGCTCAATATCTGAAGTAAATGGATAAAACAAACCTTCATTCATGGTCCCCTTTAGGTACTTGAGGACTCTCTTGGCCGCTTCCATATGTGGTCTTCTTGGCTTATGCATAAACTAACTCAATATGCTAACACTATAGCATATATCCACCCTTGTGAGTGTTGCATACTTCAAACTTCCAACCAAGCTTTGATAGCTTGTGATGTCTTCAATTGGCTCTCCTTCATAATCACTAAGATTATGATTTTGCTCCATAGGTGTACTTGCACACTTGGTATTTCCATCTTGAACTTGATGAGCATGTCATGCACATACTTCCTTTGTGTGATGTATACACCTGAACCTCTCTAGATTAATTCCAATCCAAGAAAATTAGTGAGTGGTCCAAGATCACTTATTTTGAACTCCTCCTTCATTTGATTCTTTACATGTTTGATTCCTTCAAGATCATTCCCTGTTATAATAATATCATCAACATACACACATAGATAGATCACTTCAGATCTATTCCTCTTTATGAACAAAGAGGTATCCGCCTTGCTAGCTTTGAATCCTTGGTCCTGCAAATAAGTCACAAATCTAAAATTTCAAGCTCTTGGAGCTTGCTTCAATCCATGCAAGGCTTTCTTTAATTTGCATACATAGTTAGGATGATGTGCATCCTCATATCCAAGAGGTTGTGCCATATACACTTCCTCAGAAATCCATCCATTAAAGAAAGCATTCTTTACATCAAGTTGATAGAGCTTCCAATTTCTAGATGCAACAAGAATAATGAGAACCCTAAGTTGTAGGCATTTTTGCAACAGGAGAGAAAGTCTTCTCATAATCAATAGCATAGATTTGAGCAAACATTTTAGCAACTAACCTTGCGTTATGTCTATTTATACTTCCATCTAGATTCCTCTTGATTTTGTATATCCATCGAGATCCAATTACCTTCATACATGGCTTGTTAGGTACAAGCTCCCAAGTGTCATTCTCCTTCAAGGATTCTATTTCTTCATCCATTGCATCTCTCCAAGCTTTTTTGTGTTGTACTTCTTCAAATGTGGTAGGTTCTTCATTGGTTGAATCCTTTGCAATGTAGATTGAGTGCTTGGTGACCAAAGAAGTATCATAACCATACCTCTCTGGTTTCTTCTCCTCCCTTGAAGACCTTCTAAGTGGTTGATGTGACCTCTTGGGTCCATATGTAGCATCTTGCATCTTTGCTTTACCTTGCTCTTCCATAGCTTTATTCTTTCCAAGTCTTCTAGGTCAATCTCCGAATCACTTTCTTCAATTTGCTTTGGCTTCTTTGGTTGAAGTGATGGAAAGTCTTCATCCAATTCATAAGGCAGCTTCACTTTCCTGTCATCATGAAACCATAATTTTCTCTCATAAAAAATTACGTCTCTAGTCACAAAAAATCCTTTATTAGTTGGATTGTACAATCTATATCCTTTTTGTTTTTGGTCATAACCAATAAATATGCACTTCTCTACCTGGGGATCCGATTTCCCTCTTACTTAAGAAGGAATGTGAGCATAAGCTAAGCATCCAAAGATTTTACAATGCTCTAGACTAGGTCTTCTTCCATTCCATACTTCATATGGAGTGGTTCCATCTAGTCACTTAGATGGAAGTCTATTTATGAGATATGTGACTGTAGACACAGCCTTTGCCCATAGGTATTTTGGCAATCCCTTTTCATTGAGCATAGACCTTCCGGCTTCAACAATAGCTCTATTTCTCCTTTCTGCTACACCATTGAGTTCGGGTGTATACCTTGTAGTGGCTTCCCTTTTAATGCCTCTTTCATGCAAGTAGGCATCAAATTGAGAAGAGAAGTATTCTCCGCCACCATCTGATATGAGTCTTTTCAAAGTCCTACCTATTTGGTTTTCAACAAGAGCAACATACTTCTTAAAGCGATTAAAAACTTCATTCTTGTGCTTCATGAAAAATAGAATGGTCCACCTACTAGAATCATCTATGAAAGACACATAATATCTTGAGCCTGATATAGATGGCTCCTTACAAGGTTGTCTATGAGCCTTGCCAAATTGACAAGCTTAACACTTATAAATCATGTGTTTCCTTGTGATATTAGGCAAACCAAGTACACTTTGGTCCCTGCCAATTTGTTTGAGTGCCCTCTCGCATTCTTGTCTTTTCTCCTTTGGAAATCCTTCTAAAGCCTTGCCTTGGGTCTTCAACATATGCTCCAAATTGGTTGAATCTAACCTGCAATCCTTTTTCAACAATATGCACGACTTTTATTAAATTTTTGGTAATTGTAGGGACATACAAGAGTTTTTTTAAGAGGTTCATATTCCCATATGATGTCTTCACATTACCTATCTTCTCCACCAAGTGCTTTGTATCATCTCTTGTTTGTGCTTCATGTTTGTTGTGAGGATCTTCCAATGTCAAAAAGTAAAGCCACATTTCTTACTACATGATTTGAGCATTCCGAATCAATGTAAAAGATGTGATCATCATCCTTACCCTTCTTCACTGATAGATTCATAATCAATTATGAATCTTCTTGACTTTGGTCATCTGTATAGTTATTGTAATCTCTTCTTCCTCTATGGCCACTTTGATAGTTGTTGTTGTTGTAGTCATTGTTGTAGCTTCCATTCTATCTACCTCTATTTGATCGATAGCCACCTCTATTGAATCCTCTCCCTCTTGAGTTCCTCAGGTTCCTAAAACATTCTTCAGTAGTATGATTAGATAATCCATATATATTGCACGGTTGAGATGATTGGAATCTCCACCTGCCTTGCTTTCCACCACTAGCTCTTCCTCTAGGTCTTCCTCTACCTGCAAAGTTTGCTTGGAAAGAGCTACCTTAATCTTCATTCTTCTTATTCTTTGACTTGTCCTTGACCTTAGCTTTATCAGAATATAAGGGAAAAGTTTTACTACCTCTTGAGGACTCACCAGCTTTGCTAATCTTTGCTTCATGAGTGAAGAGTTGGCCCATGAGTGTGTTGAGGTCAGGTACATGCATATCCATGTACAAATCGATGGTTGTTGTGAAGGACTCCCACGTCATTTGCTTTGATGACATTTATGATTTGTCTAATCATTTGTTCCTCTTATATTAAGTCTCCAATCCTTCCAAGTTGATTTGAAATCTCCTTCACCTTTGTGACATAATCAATCACACTTTTCTTGGGGCTTTTCTTCATTGTTGTGAGCTCCATCCGCAGTTGGTTCTTCCTTGCTCAAGTGTTGGAGGAGAAGTAAGAAGCAAGTGGATTTCAAGTCTCTCTTGATGTCTTGCATCCCTTGACATGAGGTAAAAGAAAATCAGATATTGATTTTAGAATATAAGACCTTGCAAGTGCATCCTTTGAACACCAACTTGAAAGCCTTTCCTCTTCTTCATGTGATGGTTGCCCTTTGTTCCTCATAGTTGGCATAACTTCATCTGCAGATGTGTATCCAAATAGATTCCTCCCTTAATGATAAGCCTCCATCCTTAAAGACCATGCTGGGCAGTTTTTTCTATCCAATTTTTCAATTGCTGATGGAAATCCATCTCCCATGTTGATTGACTATGCTTTGATACCACTGTAAAGAGAGATGGTGGATGCAATCCAAAGATGCATTGGTGCTGCTACAACCAGCTTCACACCAGCCAACTGAGACTTTAGAGTTGGTTATTAGACCCCTTTGAGCTTCCTGAATCCACAAAAAAATCACCCAACTGTTTTGGAACAATTATCTCAAAAGTTTGAGTCACGATAGACTAGTTGCAAAATGACTAGCTCCCAAAACGTGCTATTTTTGTACATACACCTACTAGAAAAAATGAACAGTGCTCTCAACGTGGTAGGAATTAGAAAAATTCCTTTTGTAAAAAGAAAATAGACTTAAATAACTTGCTAATCCAATTTAAAACACTTCAATTGATCAATTGAGCACTAAGAACAAGATTTAGAAAAATCTGGAACACTCCTAGCATTTTTGGGGCTCTGTAGAGATTCGACCAATGAGCAAAAAACTCAAATTTCTCATGAAAACTAAATCCAATGACCATGAAATTTTGTAGGCATAGATAGACATAGAGAGAAATCCAATGAACTTTAGAACTCTGAAAAAGGTTACGTATAGCCTGAGATATGAGCTTCTGAAGTTATTGTCTTGAGTGAGTATAACAGAGAAAATAAAACAAGGAAGAAGTAAATGATGAATGTATAGATTCACATATAATTACAACCACATTGGCAATGAATACTTTCATAATGGGAGTATAATGATAGGGCTATGGATTAGTCTCTTCAATATCTACAAATGAACATGAAGTGGGCACAAATCAAGCTCTCTAATGGCGACTTCCTTCTTGCTCTTTTTATAGCTACTTTTGGAGGTAGTTTTGACTTTTAATTCAAATAACTTCACCTAAAAGTGATTCTAAGAATTAGGATATATTCTATTAGCTTATGGATTCTTGGTTTTAGATAGTTAGAGCCACAAATTTCCTTTTTACATCATGGATGACTTAAGCCATTCTTTAAGCCATCCTTTCTTTCACAATTACAAGAGATAAAATATACTCTTTTACAAGACTTGTTCATGTTTCTACACATATGACTACAAATGAACATAAATCAAATCATATCAAGCATGTAGGCTTGGGTAAAATGCACAAAAACTTTTGTAGTATCAAATTATTAGGTCAAAAGGCAGATTCTTGCTTACTTTTAGATCATCCATGGTTAAGGCATCCAAAAGTACAACAAGATTGGGGTTCACAAGCTATCACTATCTGAAAAGATCATAAAAAGTATTATGTTATGCTCGATGACAAGAAAATCTGCCCCAATATCAAAAGCCAATGTTGGCAAAACCTTCCCATAATTTGGAAGGACTAGATGATGATGAAGAAGCTAGATTTTTGCAAGCCAACAAGAATTTGTGGTCAGTTGGAGTAATGAATATTCCGATGGTTCTTGCTCAATATGCTCTCGTATCAGCAGTAGTTCAACCAAAATTACTTTCACCCAACCTTACACCCGAATTGAATCTTCTGGTAGATGATCCACTTGAATCCACTAGTGTACATGTACATGAAGATCAAACTTAGATTGCTGATCTAGGTACATTTGATGGTTAAAATTTGTGCTGAGTTACCATCCATATTTCAGACTCAACTCATTTCCTTCTTGATTGAATTTAAAGATGTTTTTGCATAGAATTATTTTGGAGGGACAAAATCCCCGTATTTTTTAACATAGAATTCAATTGAAACCAGATGCTTCACGAGTTATTCAATACCGCTATCGCATGAATCCAAATTTTTCTTAATAGGTAAAGGAAGAATTGGATAGGATCCTATGGGTCATATTCATTGTCCCCATTGAGTATCCATAATGGATCTCACCAATTGCAATAGTGCCAAAGAAAAATAAAAACTTAGAGATGTGTGTCAACTATCATAAACAGAATGGAGCTATGGTCTTTGATCCTTTCATGTTACCCTTTTTGGATACTATGTTGGATGGTAGTTGGAAGGGAAATGTATTCTTTTATGGATGGATTTAGCGGTTATAATCAGGTTTAGATGGCTGATATAGATGTTCCTAAAACATCTTTTATTGACAATTGGGGATTTTTTGCTTGCATAGTGATGCGATTTGGACACTAGAATGCTCCCAACACTTTTCAATGTTGCACGCATTAGATTTTTACTCCATATTTAACAAGTTTTATGCAATTATTTCTCAATGATTTTTTGGTTTCTAGAAATCAAGTCAATCATTTGTAGCATTTACATCTTTGTTTTACTCAATGCAGAACAAATTCATCTTTGTTTGAATCCGACTAAATCTATTTTTTGTGTCAAATGCAAAAAGTTATTAGGACATGTCATTTCTAAGGATAGTAGTATTGTTGTGGACCCGGATAAGTTCAAAGTAGTATTGGACACTCCTCCACTCCAATCCTCCAAGGAAGTTTTATGGTTTTTAGGACAAATATTATGGCACAGTAGACACTTGCATTATTTGACCCATATTGCCATGCCCTTGAATAGTCAGGCTGATGTAAAATCAACCACATTCCAGTGGACTATGGAATGTGATCTTGCTTTTAGATGACTGAAGCTTCTTCTTACTAAAGCATGTGTTCTCCAAGAACTAGACTGGAATCATCCTTTCCATGTCTTTGTCGATGCTTGAAATACTGCTATTGGATCCATTTTCATGCAAAAAGCAGGTTGTTCTTGGTTCTACCCTATTTACTATGCCGACACACTACTCACTAATGTGGAACGAAATTATTTAGTTACTAAAAGGGAGTGCTTGGGTCTTATCTACTCTATAAATAATTTTTTGGCATTATTTATTGGGAAATTCTTTTCCTTTTCATGTTAACCATTTTTCCTTGCTTTATTTGGTGAAACAACAAAATTTAGTTGGGAAACTTACACGATGGTTACTCCTATTGCAAAAAATTGATGATGATGTTGTTTATCAACCCGGTTCTTCACATGAATAGTTGATTTTCTATCTCATTTGGATAATGATGAACATCTAGTAGGTATTGATGTTTCCTTTTGCAATGAAAAGATTTAAGTCATTGAAGTTGATAAGTCTAAATTTGGTGTTCTAACTTGGTATGAGGAGATGATGTTATTTTTGGCAACTAGAGTTCCCCCTACACATTTATGGTCTACAACTAAAAAAGAATTGGCCTTGTGTAGCCAAAGATTCTCTATGATCTTGGAACAACTCTATTTTAGAGATTTGATAGGTTTCTTGTTGGAGTTAGACGTCTGCAGAAGCACGCGAACAACACAAGGAAGAAGAAGAAGCTTGGAGCACAACACACAATACTGAATGTATTACTAGAGAATGTACAAAGATAAATAGCCCATTAGGGCAATAAGCGTATATACAAGCCGGGGGAAAAAAAACCTCCTAAAGAGGGAAAAAAGTGCCCCGGCAGTCCTAGAGTGTTCACACACATCACTACCTAAATATATCAACAAATCCCCCCTGGGAGTGATGCGGTGAACAAGTAGCTGGCACTCATGTATAAGGAAGTGCCAAGCTATGAGGAAATCACTCCACAAAAGGAAGTAAGCCCAAAGCTTTGCGGAAAGCTTCAAACTTCTCCCTAGGCAGAGCCTTCATGAAAAGGTCTGTAATGTTCTCCTGCGTGGGCACATATGCCAAGCTGATCTCCCCAGCAGAGAACCTCTCCCTGACATAATGATAATGCACCTCAATGTGCTTAGTGCGAGCATGGAACACAAGGTTCCTCGCAACTGCCAATGCGCTCTCACTGTCAGTGAAGATGGTGGTGGTAGAAGACTGACCAACACCCAAATCAGCCATAAGGCGTCTGAGCCACACACACTCAACAGTAGCTGTGAAAGCTGCCCTATACTGAGCCTCACAACTAGAAGCGGCCATAGTAGGCTGCTTCTTGCTCAACCAAGATATACATGAGCTACCAAGCATGAAGCAAAAGCCACTAGTGGACACACGAGTGTCATAGCCACCAGCCCAGTCTGAGTCAGAAAAAGCATGCAAATCTGGCGGTAGTATCCCCCCTTGCGATAAAACAACCCAAGTAGCCGAGTACCACTCAAGTAGCGAAAGATACGCTTAACCGCATGCCAATGCTTGACACATGGGCAAGGCATAATCTGCTCATCTGTGAGACAGCAAACTGAATATTTGGCCGAGTAATGCATAAGTAAATCAGGCATCCAACAGCCTACTGATAGAGGATACATCAAATGCATCTCCATCATCATGAAGACTCAATCGTAAACCTGTCTCCATAGAAGTGCTAATAGGCTTATAGTCTTCAAGGCCAAAATGTTGCAATAATGTGTCAATATATTTCCTTTGACACAAAGCCATTCCACCATCAACTTGCATAAACTGAATGCCCAAATAGTGATGTAAATGCCCCAAATCAGACATCTCAAATGAGGCATGCAAATCAGCCTTAAAATCAGCAATATGCCTCTCAATAGGACCAGTGAGCAGCATGTCATCAACATAGACAACAATGATCAAAAGCACATCATTAGTAGGCTTAACATATAAGGTTCTTTCAGTTGGACTGTTCTCAAAACCATGTGCAATCAGATAGGCATGTATCTTCTCATACCAAGCACATGGTGCTTGCTTTAAACCATATAATGCCTTCTTTAACCTACACACTTGGTTTTCATGCCCTTTCTGCACAAAGCCACAGGGCTGAAAAACATACACTTCTTCATGCAAGTCACCATTCAGAAATGTTGTTTTAATATCCAACTGATGTACATTCCAACCATGACGGGCTGCAAGTGCACAAATGCTCCGAACAGTAGTCATACGACATGTAGGTGCAAAGGTCTCATCAAAATCAATGCCTCTTTCTTGCGCATAACCCTTTGCAACAAGCCTAGCCTTATACCTGTCAACTATACCATCAGGTTTACGCTTCAGCTTGTATACCCACTTAGTGCCAATGGCCTTCTTGCCAGGAGGCAACTCGCATGAAGACCAAGTATCATTCTTCATTATTGCATCATATTCAGATTGCATACCAGCCATCCAATTTTCTAAATTTTGTGCTTCATCAAACGAAACAGGCTTAGTCTCATCACAGAGACTAGATGCTGCCATAGCATAGCAATCTGATGCAAAAGAGGCACTATGAGAGCTTGATCGAGTACGATATGACAAAGGTGCACCTAATTTGCTGTCACGCAAGGTCTGCACCAGCCATTTTGGCATAGTTCTTGCCTGTTCAATATCAGCTTTCTCATCAATAAGTGCATCATATAAATCTACATCAGAAATGGAATGATCTGCATCATCACATGAAACCTGCAAAGGCTGAAAATTTGCCTCATTAGGATCAGCACTAGACTGTCCACCTATAAAAAGAGGCAGCAAAGTATCATACATGTCTTGGAGCTAACAGATGTCTCCTTAGTACATGAAAGCAATGGCTGAATAGCATCTTCCACAAAAATAACATCACGGCTAACCAGAATGCGTTTAGTCTATGGATGATACAGACGATAGCCTTTACTTTCAGAATTGTACCCAACAAAAATACATGTTACTCCTTTATCATCCAATTTTCTACGATGTTGTTCAGGCACTAATGCATATGCCAAACAACCAAAAACACGTAGATGAGCAACAAATGGCTTGCGGTCATGCCAAGCCTCATATGGAGTGATAGACTACAGTGCTTTAGTGGGACACCTGTTCAGTACATATGTTGCACACATGACAGCCTCAAGCCAGAAACTATGTGGTAAAGCCTGACTCTTGAACATACACCTCACCATCTCCATGAGTGACCTGTTCTTTCGTTCAGCAACTTCATTCTGTTGAGTTGTATATGCCACTATACACTGGTGTTTTATCCCACGTTCAGCCAGAAATGCATTGAAATCAGAAGACATATATTCCTCCCTCGATCAGAACAGAGGGTGCCCATTTTACATGTTGACAGATTTTCAGCCAAAACCAAAAATTGTTTGAAGCACATGAACACTTCGGACTTTGCCTTCAATGGATATACCCATGCATGCCTGGAAAAATCATCGATGAAAGTCACGAATTAAAGATAATTCCCAAGAAGGTGTCTGCATAGGACCACGACATCACTATGTACAAGCTGTAATTTCCAAGTAGCCCGAACTGAACCATCTTTTGGAAAGGATGAACGCTGCATTTTGCCCAAAATATAGCCTTCACAAACATGTTTTCCAGGTGCCTCAAGCTTGGGCAAAGAGGACACCATTTCAGATTTTTGCAGGCGTAACAAACTAGCAAAATTCAGATGACCAAAGCATGCATGCCAAAGCTTTGCATCTGACATAGCCTGAGAATCATTTACTGCACAAGCCAAATCATTTACAGATCTTTCATAGTCTATGAGCTTATACAGCCCACGACATAAAATGCCAGAAGCAATAATCACATCGCCATTTGAAAGATCATGAACTGTACACCTGTCATCAACAAATTTCACAACCAAGCCAATCTTGGCTAATGTAGAAATTGATAACAGGTTCTTCTTGATCCCGGCACAAATAAAGCATCTGACAAAGTGAAAGAACTACCATGAGCAGTAGTCAAAATGATCTTACCAACTCCCATAACAGGATAAGAGGAGTTTTTGGCACATGTAACAGTATTCCCTGTAGGGGCAGGCTCGAGTGAAGAGAAGAAACTGGGCTGCGAGGTAATATGTTTGGTCGCCCCATCGTCAAAATACCAAACATCTGAGTCTAATGCAGACATGCATTGCTGATGAGAAGATGGGTCAAAACTGCAGACAGTAGTAGACGCCCATTCTTCTTCCTGCACAAGATTAGCAGACTCTGATTTTGGTGTAGAGGCCTCTGCAACAACCATTCCAGCTTCTTTCTTCTTTGCCTCTTTAGCAGCCAGTTTTGGACAGTTCTTTATGATATGATCATTCCCTTTACAGTACTTACAAAACAATTTTTTCTTTTCTGATTTCATCTCATCTTTATCTTCCTTCTTTGAATATACAGAATTAGTAGATTTCTGCTTACTAATTGAAGAGCTCCATTTTCCTTTACCCTTCTGACTAGCCAGGAAAGCTTGATCTACAACTCGCATAATGGATATGTTCTGCTTAGACTGATCTTCCTGCAACAGAACAGAGACTAACTCCTCAAATGATAAGGCATTCGGATTGCCTTTCATCATCAATCGAAGAGTAGAAGCAAAACTTTGATATGAATCAAGAAGACCATTCAGAACGGTCTGCACAAGTGAGCTATCTGGTATAACCTCATCAGTAGAAATCAACTGTTCCTTCAAGTCTTTGATCTTAATTAGGAAACTATCCATAGTATCACCTTCATTCATGTGCTCACTCTCCAACTGTTTTCGGAGGTAAGCAACACGAGCCTCATTCCTAGCTTGGCACAATGTGGTAAGTGTATCCCAAGGATCCTTAGCCGTTCTGCAAGAGCAAATGTGAGGAAAAATGGCACATTTGACAGACAAAGCTATCAATCCATGTGCCTGGGCATCTCTGCCATCCCAACAAATCTGCTCTGTAGTAGGTGCAGCAAAAACTACAGCACGGACAGGAATATGCAGAATATCATCATCTTCGACACCTTCTGCATCAGCTTCAGTACCTGCAGTTGTAACAGTTGCAGGTGTAATAGGACGTTTTTTGACACCCTACAGAATGTTCCATAGTCCTTTTGCAACCAACATATGTCGCATCATATAAGCCCATAACAGATAGTTGGTATCGTTTGTATCTCAAAAAGTTGAACAAAACTGCCTAGATGACTTTTGCTAGACCTGTAGCAGACTTCGAGACGCTTATACTGGCGAACAAAAACTGGTATATACCTTTGGAACAAAAAGATGAAATATCCTACACAAGCACTATGATATTGAGTTCGGAGGCCGAAACAAGCTCAGATCGCGATTTCGGCACCACACAATAAAGCTGTTTTGATCTCGAAAACACGCTGAGTATGCTCACCAAAATTCATGCGATTCTGAGACTACAAAGGGAGGAGTGTTGACAGTGCCCTAGATGAAGCGATGACCTGCTCTGATACCAATTGTTGGAGTTAGACGTCTGCGAAAGCACGTGAACAACACAAGGAAGAAGAACAATCTTGGAGCACAACACACAATACTGAATGTATTACTAGAGAATGTACAAAGATAAACAGCCCATTAGGGCAATAGGCGTATATACAAGTCGGGGGTAAAAAAACCTCCTAAAGAGGGAGAAAGTTCCCTGGCAGTCCTAGAGTGTTCACACACATCACTACCTAAATATATCAACATTTCTATCTTCAATGTGTTGTTTGAGTTAGACATCTGCGGAAGCACGCGAACAACACAAGGAAGAAGGAGAAGCTTGGAGCACAACACACAATACTAAATGTATTACAACTAGAATGTACAAAGATAAGTAACCCGTTAGGGCTATAAGTGTATATACAAGTTGGAGGAAAAAACCTCCTAAAGAGGGAAAAAAGTGCCCCGATGATCCTAGTATGTTCACACATCACTACCTAAATATATCAACAAATCCCCTTAGGAGTGATGCGGTGAACAAGAAGCTTGCACTCATGTATAAGGAAGTGCCAAGCTGTGTGGGAGCACTCCACAAAAGGAAGTAAGCCCAAAGCTTTGCGGAAAGCGTCAAACTTCTCCCTAGGCAGAGCCTTTGTGAAAAGGTCTACAATGTTCTCTTGTATGGGCATATATGCCAAGCTCATCTCTCTAGTAGAGAACCTCTCCCTGACATCATGATACATGACACATTATATAAGCCCATAATGGATAATTGGTAACATCGAACTTATCCTCAACAGCCAACATACGGAATACATCAATGCTTTAAGCCATGGCCACTGACTAAAATACCTTGATGCAAAAAAAATGATTGTATCTGGAAAACATTGAACAACAGACTTTGAGATGCTTATATTGGCAAACCAAAACTTGTATATATCTTTGGCACAAAAAGACAAAATTCCCTACACAAGCACTATTGTGTAGAGTCAACATATGGTTTATAAATGTGAAGCATGTCAAATGGGAAAAGCACATAGGTTATCATTTCAGACGAAAGGTTTCAAACATGATGGATTATTGGAGCTCATTCATACAGATGTATGGGGACCAACAAAGAAGGATCTATCACACTACAACATATCGAGGGTATATCGATGCTGCTACCGAGGCAAATGAACGGACGTGATTTCTTCGCGACGTCGGTGTTACAATCGGTATAGGCGTCGGAAAGAAAGCGCCGGTATGGGCGCCGGTATGAGCGTTGGTATAAGCATCGGTATATGCATCGGAAATACCGACGCTTATACCGACGTCCATACCAACATCCCCGCTGGGTGTACCGACGCATATACCGACGTCCATACTGGAGCTACCGACGCGTATACCGATGACCATACCTGCATAATTTTTTTTGGGCAGAGTGTGTTGTCTTTTGCTACAGCATGATGTTGTTTAGCAAAAGACAATACACTCTGCCCAACTTAGTACATGTGTTATGTACTCTAATGGCAACCAAAACATAAACTTATATGAGCAAAAATGAACAATGATTCATGTACAGAAAGTCGTATATCCCATAAATGAAAAATGTACAAAAGTGTGGCAAAGCACTTCTATATAGGAATCGAATACAAAATGTGACAAAGCACTTCCATATAGGAATTGAATACAAAATTATGGTACGTCATTGCCACATAGGAGTGTAATACAAAATTGTGGCAATGTGACAAAACACTTCCATATAGGAATCGAATACAAAATTATGGTTCATCATTGTCGTATGCGAGTGTGATACAAAATTGTGGCATTGATCAAAATATTTACACCTACAATCCTGCAACAAAACATATGTATAAAATAAGACCAATTAACATGACATTTATAAACAACAACTAAAAACACGAAACCAAGATATAACTTTACCTAATCAAGAATATTCTCCCATGAGACGATTGCACCACGTCCCTCTAAGTCTTGTAATAGTGCAGTCACTCCATGTCGATATCCATATGATTCTTCAGTTCGCATTGGAGGACGACCCACTGCCAACTCCTATAGTAAATATGCAAAATGTTAGATGAATAAATAATGTACTTAACACAAACAACTTCAATAATTAACATCTTACTTACAAATTGGTTGCGCATACTGTCGTATCCGTCGCTACCTAAATGCGACGTTCCAACTGTATCTAAACGTGTGGCTGCCGCATCTCTCTATTGACGATACCGATCACGAGTATGTTGATGCTCATCCTGAATCGATTCCCATTCTTCGGCATCTAGCCATACAGGCTTCGGTAAGCCTACTTTGAAAGCATCGCAAGCTTCCGATCGTCGATGAGACATCACCTCACGTGCTGTATGTTGAATCCATTCGGAACTCACAATAGGATTGCCAGGTGCTGGCCGGTACTCTTCATATATGCATTGTGTGATATGAGTTTTAGAGTCTCTATCCTGTTTGGTCCAGTTTAACATTACTGAATGATCGAATTCGATAGAGCAGAGTTGTCGTATGCACTGACGCATTGACTTTCCCGTCGTATCCATAACTGGAGCTCCATTACGGATATGATATATCTTCGATTCGTCATGATCATGTGCACTCCAAGGTGCACGTGGATATCCCATCTGATGCAATATGAACTCATCTCATCCAATGTATATATATGCATGCTTAAGCTTGTATACATATGCATTCATGTATACATATGCATATGCATTCATGTATGCATATGCATTCATGTATGCATATGCATTCATGTATGCATATGCATTCATGTATGCATATGCATTCATGTATGCATATGCATTCATGTATGCATATGCATTCATGTATGCATATGCTTGCTTGTATGCATATGCATGCATGTATGTATATGCATATGCATTCATGTATGCATATGCATTCTTGCATGCATATGCATGCTTGTATGCATATACATGCTTGTATGCATATGTATTCATGTATGCACATGCATGCATGTATATGTATGCATTCTTGTATGCATATGCATGTTTGTATGCATATGCATGCTTGTATGTATATGCATTCTTGTATGCATATGCATTCTTGTATGCATATGCATTCTTGTAAGCATATGCATGCATGTATGCATATGCATTCATGTATGCATATGCATGCATGTATGCATATGCATGCTTGTATGTATGCATGTATGTATGCATATGGATTTATGTATGCATATGCATTCTTGTATGCATATGCATTCTTGTATGCATATGCATTCTTGTATGCATATGCATGCATGTATGCATATGCATGCTTGTATGTATGCATGTATGTATAAATATGCATTCTTGTATGCATATGCATTCTTGTATGCATATGCATGTTTGTATGCATATGTATTCATGTATGCATATGCATGCATGTATGCATATGCATGCATGTATGCATATGCATTCATGTATGCATTCATGTATGCATGCATATGTATACATATATGTATGCATATGCATTCATGTATGTATGTATACATATATGTATGCATATGCATTCATGTATGTATTCATGTATGCATTCATGTATGCATGCATATGTATACATATATGTATGCATATGCATTCATGTATGCATGCATATGTGTATGCATATCCCTCTCTCTCTCTCATGTATGCATATGCATGCATGTATGCATATGCATTCATGTATGCATATGCATGCATGTATGTATGTATGCATATGCATGCATGCATGTATGCATATGCATGCATGCATGTATGCATATGCATGCATGCATGAATATGCATGCATGTATGTATGCATATGCATGCATGTATGTATGCATATGCATATGCATGCATGTATGCATATGCATATGCATGCATGTATGCATATGCATATGCATGCATGTATGCATATGCATATGCATGCATGTATGCATATGCATTCATGTATGCATATGCATTCATGTATGCATATGCATTCATGTATGCATATGCATTCATGTATGCATATGCATGCATGCATGTATGCATATGCATGCATGCATGTATGCATATGCATGCATGCATGTATGAATATGCATGCATGCATGTATGCATATGCATGCATGCATCCATGTATGCATATGCATGCATGCATCCATGTATGCATATGCATGCATGCATGCATGTATGCATATGCATGCATGCATGCATCTATGCATATGCATGCATGCATGTATGCATATGCATTCATGTATGCATATGCATGCATGTATGCATATGCATGCATGTATGCATATGCATGCATGTTTGCATATGCATGCATGTTTGCATATGAATGCATGTTTGCATATGCATGCATGTTTGCATATGCATGCATGTATGTATGCATATGCATGCATGTATGCATGCATATGTCATGCATGCATGTATGCATATGCATGCATGTATGCATATGCATGCATGTATGCATATGCATGCATGTATGCATATGCATGCATGTATGCATATGCATATGCATGCATGTATGCATGCATATGCATGCATGTATGCATGCATATGCATGCATGTATGTATGCATATGCATGCATGCATGTATGCATCTGCATGCATGCATGTATGCATATGCATGCATCTATGTATGCATATGCATGCATGTATGTATGCATATGCATGCATGTATGCATTTGCATTCATGTATGCATATGCTTTCATGTATGCATATGCATTCATGTATGCATATGCATGTCGGTATGCATATGCATATGCATGTGTGTATGCATATCCCTCTCTCTCTCTCTCAATCGAAAACAAAAATAAAGAGAGAAAATATTAGAAAACAAAAATATAAAGAAAGATAAAAAGAGTGATATATGTATTACTTACATTGATGTAATTTTTGAATCAAGGTTGTCAAAATCCACTTGAAGTTCTCCTTCGTTGAATTTCCAAAGATTTGATCTCAAAAATCTCTTGCAAAACTAAAGAGAGAAGATATTAGAAAAGCAAAAACATAAAGAAAGAAAACAGAGTGTTAAGAGTCAGATCTATAAAAATAGAGGTGTGTTTAGAGAGAGAGAGAGAGGGAAGGGGAGAGAGAGAGAGAGAGAGAGAGAGAGAGAGAATTGTTTGAATCACGGTCGTCAAAATCCACTTGAAGTTCTTCTTTGTCGAATTTCCAAAGATTTGATCCCAAAATCTCTTGCGAAACCAAACAAAGAACATATTAGTAAAGAAAAAACATAGAAAAAGAAAAAAGAGTGCTACAATATGTGCGATGTACTTACCAAAACTTCATATCTATAAAGCTAGAGGTCTGTTTATAGAGAGAGAGAGAGAGGGAGAGAGAGGGAGGGAGAGAGAGGGAGAGAGAGTGAGAGAGAGAGAGGGAGAGAGAGAGATAGTGAGAGAGAGGGAGGGAGAGAGAGAGAGAGGGAGAGAGAGAGAGGGAAGGGAGGGAGAGAGGGAGAGAGAGAGGATGACAAACAGAGATCTGATGTTGGCGCGCGCAAACCGGAAAGGAGAAGATCGAGATTCAAAATGCTCAGAATGACGAATTTCGGGTTCGGGCCCGGTTAAAAAGAGAGCGTTGGTATAAGCATCGGTAGTTCCAACAAATTACTGACACGTATACTGACGCTTATACCGACGCGTATACCGACGCTGTCGTTCCGAGGCAAAGCGGCTTTCCCAAATTGTCCGAGGGTCATACCGACGCTGACAGCTGACCGTCGGTACACTCATCGTCGGTATTCCCTCGATATGTTGTAGTGGCAGTGGCTCAAGGTATTATGTTCTTTTCATTGATGATGCCACAAGATGGATAACTTTATATGTTTTGAATGAAAGATAAGAAGCGTTTGGAGCTTTCAAGTTTTTTCATGCATATGCAGAGAGAGTCACAGGTCAAAAGCTTAAGAGACTGAGGTCTGACGGAGGGGGAGAATACTTCTCCCAAGAGTTCAATGATTATCTTTGGAATGCAGGTATTCAGAGAGAAATAACTCGCAGGTATACACCACAACAAAATGGTGTAGTAGAAAGAAGAAACAAGATTTTGGTTGAGTTTGCTAGAGCTATGCTAAAGGAGAAGAATTGTCCAAATTATCTTTGGGCTGAGGCTGTAATACAGCTACATATCTTGTGAATAGATTACCATGTGGAGCTCTCAATGGAATGACTCCATAAGAAGCTTGGTGGGGTAAGAAACCAACATTAGATCATTGTAGAGTGTTTGGATCAATTGCATATGCTTATGTGCCATCACAACTTAGGCATAAACTTGAACCAAACGAAAAAAAAATGTGTTCATTGGTTATGATGAAAAGCAGATGGGTTACAGGTTGTGGAATCCTCTAACCAAACAATTTCTTGTTTCTAGAGATGTTACATTTGATGAACAGAAAAGTTGGTATGCAGATCAAAGTCATACAACTGAAGAATTTGAAGAAGAGATAAGAAGAAGTGAGAAAGGAAAATCAATTGTGCAGGTGAATAGAGATGAAGACTATATGCAACCAAGTACATCCACAAGTGGATTAACAAGAAGAAATGAAGAAGCTCCTATATTTGATGAAGAAGTGTATCCAGCCACATATGAACAATGTGAACCAAGGAGGTCAACTAGGACAAGAAGACAACCAGAAAGGTATTCTGATGATACTTCTTACATAACTCAGAAGAACTATGCATATATGGTCAAAGATGACGAAGAACCTCAGAACTATGATGAAGCAAAAGGTAAGAAACAATGGGAAGAAGCAATGAAGGAAGAACTCAATGCACTAGAGGAGAACAAGACTTGGGAACTTGTTCCTAAACCAAATGGTAAGAAAGTAATTGGAAATAAATGGGTTTATAAAGTGAAGACGCTTGCAGATGGAAGTATAGCCAGATACAAAGCTAGACTGGTGGTGAAAGGCTATGCCCAAACATATGGCATAGATTATGATGAGACATTCAATCCTGTAGCTAAGATGTCAGCTATAAGGACAACTATTGCTATTGCAGCTTCAAAAGGATGGACTCTAAGTCAATTGGATATAAAGAATGCATTCTTGAATGGATACATATCAGATGAGGTATACATGGAACAACCTCAAGGGTTTATAGATTCCAAGTATCCAAATTTTGTTTGTAGGTTGAGAAGAGCACTCTATGGATTGAAGCAAGCTCTAAGAGCATGGAACTATAGACTGGTGAAGTATCTCAATGATCTTGGATATCAAAGTTCAAAAGCAGAACCAATTCTACTCATCAAAAGAATAGAGGAAGGTACAATCTACATTTGTATTTATGTAGATGACATTATAATCACAGGTACTTCATATGAAGGAATCAAGGAGGTAAAGAGATTACTTGAGAAAGAGTTCAAGATTCGCGACCTAGGAAAGTTATCATACTTTCTTGAAATGGAAGTTACTTATACAGATCATGGCATATATGTGTCACAAGAAAGGTATCTTCTGAACTTGTTGAAGAAGTTTGGAATGGAAAATTGCAGAAAAGCTTCAACTCCACTGGAAGTCAACCACAAGCTTAGTAAATATGATGGTGCAGAATATAAAGATATGAGGAAGTATCAACCTCTTGTGGGTAGTTTGATTTATGCTACACTAACAAGACCTAATCTTAGTTATGCAGTGGGAGTTCTATCACAATTCATGCATTGTCCAAAGGACCCACATTGGATTGCAGGTCAAAGAGTTCTCAGATATATCAAAGGAACTATAAAGGAAGGATTGTATTATCCTTTTACATCAGATTTGAAGTTGAGAGCATATAGTGAATCAGACTGGGCAGGTAATCAAGATGACAAAAGATCAACTCATGGTTACATGATATACATTGGTGATAAGCTTGTAAGTTGGTGTTCAAAGAAACAACATATAGTAGCATTATCATCAACTAAAGCTGAGTACAAAGGACTTGTGGAAGCAGCTAAGGAGGTCATATGGATGCAGACATTGTTCAAAAGCTTGGGGATTGATCAAGGTATACCTATTATACATGGAGATAATATGAGTTCGCTTTATCTTGCAGCAAATCCAATATTTCATGCAAGAACAAAACATATAGAGATAAATTATCATTTTCTAAGAGAAAAGGTAATGGAGAAAGAAATTGAAGTGGAGTACATTTCTACAAAAGATCAGATAGCAGACATAATGACAAAGAGCTTGGATGCTGTGAACACCAGCAGATTCAAAAGCATGGCAGGAGTAAAAGAAAAGAAGATGATATGAAGAAACAGAGAATGTCAATTAGTGATTGAGGAGGAGCTGTTGGAGAAACAATCACTAATTGGACATCTATTTGAAGGTCAAAGCTTTAGAAGAAAACCACATGCCGATATGAAGGGATAAATTTACAAGTGTATTATATTTGTAAAGTTAGTTCACTTTAGTTCTAGAAGTTTTTTAAAAAACTCACGAGATTGAGAAAAACTATATAAGTTAGTTTGTATCAAGTGAGGTGATGTGGAAGAGAGTAATAGAATGTGAGAAGGAGTTCATTTTGTATGACTGAGTATACTCAGACTTCTTTGAGTGAGATAGCACATGTAAACTTTTGAGTTTTGTTTTTATAGCTAAGAGAAGAACTAAGTAAAGTTCTGTGTATGCGAATCTCTCTATCATCTCCATGCTAGCCTACTATGTGATGAAATCAAAAGTTCAAGTTTTCCAAGCTTGTGCTGATAAGTCTGTGTTTTATTCTTTGAGTTCTAACTACTGTTGAATCTTCTTAAAAATATAAGGTTTGTGGAGCAAGTCGATGCCTGGCATCGAGTTTCAGCATAAAGTCAATGCCTGACATCGACTTCCCACATAAAACTGGTCTTGATCATATCTATGTTAAATGCGTCTATTTCAAGAACAAAAAAGTGGTTGAAAAAGCACAAAGTTGATGCCTGACATCTACTTTTGGTTGCAAGTCGATGCTAGGCATCGAATTTTCATTTTTAGACAGTCATTTTTACTAAAGGAGGCAAAATTTCTAGTTTTGGCAAGTCATACACGGTCATCTTATGAAGGCCATAACTTGAGTTCTAGAGATCCCTTTCTTGCTAATAATAGCTTTTTGGAAAGATCTACCCTTCTAGCTTTATCTACCAAAAGATATTGGGAAATAATATCTGTGCTAAGAGAAATAAGCAAAAGAGTGAAGGTATGTCATTACAGTGACTAGGAATTTCTAAAGAAGTAAAGTTCTTGGTTTTGGCTATCATTTCTCAAAGTTTGGAGTGGAAATGAGTTAATGGTGACCATAGAGGTGTTCTAGTGTCACATTAATTCATTTCTTGTGATGTTTCACACATCAACAATACACATACACATATACACGCACATGCATACATATACACACATGCATATGCATACATACACACATGCATACACACACATACATACTCAAGTTTGGGCAGAGAGGACAACATTTAAAATTTTTGCAATCATAATGACTAGCAAAATTTAGATGAACAAATCATGCATGCCAAAGCTAATTTGCATATGATAAAGTTCGAGCATCTTGAAGAGCAAATGTTGAGTCATTCACAGATTTTGCATAATCTATGAGCTTATATAGCCCACAACATAAAATGCCAGAAGCAATAATAACATTACCATTTAACAGACTATGAAGTGTACATCTATCATCAATAAATTTCAAAACCAAGTTCATCTTCACTAATGTTGAAACTCATAACAAATTTTTATTGATCCCTGGCACAAACAAAGCATCTGACAATGTGAAAGAACTACCATCAGCAATAGTCAGAATGATCTTACTAACTCCCATGATAGGACAAGAGGAGTTGTTGGCACATGTGATATTCCTTGTAGGGGCAGGCTCAAGTGAACTAAAGAAATTGCACTACGAGCTAATATGTTTGATTAACAACATCGCTAGCTTGACGATTCATCTTTGAATGAAAAAACAAAACCAAATCTTTGCATCGTAAAATAGGGGTCTTCAAGTGTCGATCATGCCACTTACTTTGAGGATGCCCAAATTCTTACATGAGAATAAAACTTTAATATTGTTGCTCTTCCAAGGATCAAAGAGCCTACAAATGATAAATAGACGATTCTTCTAGTACTGAGAATTCCTGAACTGCAATATGGAGACTAAGTACTGCAAATTCCATTCTAATCCATATACCAGTATAAATGGAGTAAAGCCAATCAAAACCTTGTAAGCAGTCCGATAAGCCCTTAAAACATTAGGAAGGTACTATTACCATTTATCCAAGTGTTCTAAAAGCATCTTTTGAAGAATCAGTAGAAGAACTATTTTAGTGTTTTCTACTAATACATCAGCAAGAGGGTAGTAAGGAGTATTGGAATTATAATCAATGCAATAATACTCTGTAATAACATGAATAAGGTGATTTAAGAAATAAGTTCCATGTTTGAAAACCAATTCCAATGGAAGATCAAAACAAAGAAATAATTTTTGTGTAAGCACCGTCCTAACACTACCTGCAGTAGCATGATGCAAAGCCCAAGCTTCTACCCATCGAGTATTGTAGTTTGTACAAGTAAGAATAAATGTATGTCCAATATGCATTGTGGGGGACCTAATTGGACAACCACTCATAGTCAAAAACATCTTTTTGTATAGTAGGCCACCGTAAGCCACCAGACACGAGCTTTTGAATTGTTATATCCAAACCCAAATGTCTACCTATTGGGATATCATTTGCTTCTAAAATGACTATAAGCACTTCATATGGAGGGACACATGTTGATATATTTAGGTAGTGATGTGTGTGAACACACTAGGATCATCGGGGCACTTTTTTCCCTCTCAGTAGGAGGTTTTTTCCCTTGACTTGTATATACGCCTATAGCCCTAATGGGTTACTTATCTTTGTACATTCTAGTGGTAATGCATAGGCTAGCATGGAGATGATAGAGAGTGTCTCATATACAAAACTTTACTTAGTTCTTCTCTTAGCTATAAAAAAGAAACTCAGAAATTTACATGTGCTATCTCACACAGAGAAGCCGGACTAAACTCACTCATACAAAATGAACTCCTCCTCACATTCTATTACTCTCTTACACATCACATCACTTGATACAAACTAACTTATATAGTTTTTCTCAATCTTGTGAGTTTTTAAAAAAAACTTCTAGAACTAAAGTGAACTAACTTTACAAATATAATACACTTGTAAATTTATCCCTTCACATAGGCATGTGGTTTTCTTCTAAAGCTTTGACCTTCAAATATATGTCCAATTAGTGATTGTTTCTCCAACATGTATGTGTGTATTATGTATGTGAGTGTATGTTCATGCATACATGTGTATATGTGTATTTTTGTGTATGGATGTGTGTGTATGTATGTATGCATATCTATTTGTATGCATGTGAGTGTATGTGTGTATATGCAATAGGCATTTGGATAGTGAAATAATTCATTTTGAACTTTCTAAATTACATTGTGGGGATAATGTTTAGAATGAATGATTAGGTCATTTTATGCATGTATGCAAAATTTTGGAATGACAAGTTTTAGATTCTCTCTCTAGATCTTATCCACATCACATGTTTTCTAGTTGAAAATTAAACGTGAAGATGCGAGAAAGGCAAAGCATTCATAAGAGAATAAAAGTGTCTTTGTGAAATTTTTGTGAAGCATGGTTTAAGTACCTTGTTTAGGGCTCCACATTTAGTTCACTATAAGAAAATGGTTTGATTTTATTCTCTCTCTAGAATTTTTAAAACCTTGTAAGGCTCAAAAGTGATACTTGGAGGTGGATTTGGACTAGGTCATATCTAACACTATTGTGAAGATAAAAATAGTTGAACATCTGTGTGTCTCACAAGCTTAAGCTAATTTCTAAACATTTTTTAGTTACAAGGCTTCGAGAAGTGTTGTTTTCCAACACTTGAAAAAAAAAAGAGGACTTCTATATTTCTATTTGAATCTTTGATTTTAAATCATGTGTGAAAAAAGAGGACTTCTCTATTTCTATTTGAATCTTTGATTTTAAATCATGTGTGGCGTCATGCACAATTATGGATGTCTTTGGACATATCTTTTTGTTGCTTTTCTTCTACTATTGACAGGTATAAAGAAAGCACTACTACAAGCACATGCTTTTGCAAAAGTTTTGCGGAGAATCGGTTTTTTCTAAATTTGGTGGATCGCAAACTTCTTTGGGTACTAATCAACTATTTATAAGAAGACTTGTGCATCAAAGTGAAAGAAATTAGAAATCAAAGAATTACCTTGTGATTGAGAGTGAGATTGTGATTGAGAGTGGGAATGTGAATGGGATTCTGATAGGTTGGGGGTGTTTGCAAGGTGGATGCTTCATCAAGAAGCTCTTTTGCATTGAATTTTCCTTAAACTTGTGCAAGTTTTGTTTTCTCTCTTCCACTATTCTTGAGTGATCCAAAGCTTGTGACTCACGATAAATTATTACTGAGGAAATGATACAAGTGGTATCAGAGCAAAATCGATCCTCGGGAATGATGGAAGGTTTGATGCAAAAGGTCTGTGAGGAAGAAGAGCATATTCAAAAACTTCTTGGAGAATTATGCAAAGAAAAATATGGAAAGCAACTAGAGTGTGCAACAAATTTGTTCATGGAATTGAATGATGAAGTGGATGGTGCAGGAACATCGTGTTCCTAGAGGAAGACAAAAATGCAATTATGAAGATATGGAGCCAGGTGAGTTTGCCCTTAAGCAAGTCTTCAAGAAGGGAAAATTGACTGATTTTGATAGTGAGAAGAAAAGTGGCAAAGATGTGGAGGCATGGATTGAAGAGCTTGAGGATTTCTTTGATCTTTGATAATTTAGTGAGGAGTCCAAGGCAAAAGTGTTACACTTATGTGTTCCTCGAGTAGCTTTGATGTGAAACTTTTCCCTATACATAGGCACTTTTTACTCTAGTGCTAGCTAGAGGTTTTTTCCCCATGTTACCACATACTTGATATTCTCATATGTGTTGTTACTTTGTACTTAGGGATATTATTCAGCTCTTACTTCAGTTCAGTTCATCGTCAATAGAGAGAGCTACTCCAGCGATCATCTTCTCTGTGTGTCTTGCTGTGTTTGTGCTCCTTGTGCGCTCTTCTTATGTGTCTCTCACACTTCTACACACACCCAACAATGGTATCAGAGCAGGTTCAGCTCCTTCTCAAGTTTCGATTTTCCACGTCACAGCACCCGCACACTTTTAACAGCACAAAACAACTTCGGAGCATAGAAGAGTGAATCTCAGCAGCCAAGAAACATTTCCTCCAGGTGCACTAGGGTTTTACCCCCATTTCAAATGCCATTCACACAGTCAAAATTACCATCAGAGTGACGGTTTGTGAGCTGAAATTTCAACATTCGTTTCAGCTTTAGTCGAAGTAAAGATTTTGTCACATTCTTGTTCTTTTGTGAAATGGCTGGTAGCAATGACTTGTTTGGCATGCTTCAAGTTGAAGATAATCTTGATGGGACCAAATATCTGATGTGGTCTTACATGATGAAGCATGTTCTTGTTGCTAAACAACTTTGGAACATAGTGGCAAGTGTAGATCGAAGACCCGCAGGTTCTTCTACTTCACAGTCTACTGTCACAGATGGAGCTTCTTCTTCGAGTAGAGTGGTTTCTCCTTCTCCACCTACACAGGAGCAGCTTAGATGGGATGGAAAAGATGATCAAGCGCATGCTTTGATTGCACTTTCAGTGAAGCATCATATAGTTCCACACATTCGGTCATGTTCTACATCAAGACAGGCATGGGACACTCTTGCTTCTTTGTATGTCGTGCATAATGAAGCACGTGTTGCATACTTGAGGAAGCAACTTGAGGATGTATATATGGCTGAAAATGAGTCGGTGGATGTGTATGTGACATGCATCAAGGACTTGAAAGAGCAATTGGCAAACATAGATGAGATTATTCCGGATGCATCTCTCATTTCTACATTATTGAAAGGATTACCTGAATCTTTTCAAAGCTTTGCTACTACACTCCGTTTGGTTGCAAAAGGGAATCCTAATATGTATGCATGTGATGAGGTTGTGTCTCTTCTTTTGCAAGAAGAGCAATCTAGAGTGAATAGGAGTGATTTGATTGAGGAAACACAAGCACTTGCTATCTCACAAAAGGGGAAAAGCAAGTATGGTTCAGCTTTGGGTTCATCAAAACCAAAAGCCTATTATCCTATCATTGGAGTAGGAGAAATTGAGCTTACGGCTGCAAATGGAGGTGTGATTCTCTTGAAAAATGCATTGTATGTGCCCGCTATCAAGAAGAACTTAATTTCAGTTCCGTTGATTGCCAAACCTAGACTTCATGTACACTTTGTTGATGATAAGTGTATGGTTCATGATTTCAGCAATGGAGATGTTACTGTGATGTTCGGTACATTATGTATTGGTTTGTATCGCATGGATACATACAAGAGGGCTACCTCGAATGCCTTGGTTGCTCATACTTCTTCCATGGCTGAAATGGAGCTTTGGCATGCTCGTTTTGGTCACTTGAACTTCAATAGTTTGCTTTACTTTCAAAAGAAGGGCATGGTTATTGGTTTGTATACACTTGAGTCCATTGAAAAGCATGCATGTGAAGGTTGCATTCTTCGAAAAATGCATCGTGCCTCTTTTCCAAAAGACGGTCATACACACACTACAAGAAAATTGCAGCTTGTTCATAGTGATGTATGTGGTCCCGTGAAGACTCCATCTTTTGGGAAGCATGTATACTTTGTTACCTTCATTGATGATGCTACTCACCATACATGGGTGTATCCTATGAAAGCAGAGAATGAGGTATTTTCTTGCTTCAAAGCATTTTTAGCTATGGCTGAAAATTTATCTTCATAAAAGCTTTTGACTCTACGCACGGATCATGGTGGTGAATACATGTCACGTGAGTTTCTTGCTTTTCTTCGTGAAAGGGGTATTTCACACCAATGTATGGTGCCATATACACCTCAGCAAAATGGTGTTGCGGAGCGTAAAAATAGACCTCTACTTGAAATGGCACGATGTATGGTTAAAGGAAAGCATCTTCCCGATAAGTTTTGGATGGAAGCGATCATGTGTGCAAACTATGTGTCGAATCACTACCCTACAAAAGCATTGAGAGTCATCACTCCTTATAAGGCTTGGAATGGTCATAAGCCTATGGTTAGTCATATGCGTGTGTGTGGTTGTTTGGCATATGCTCTTGTTCCATCACAACAATGTCACAAACTTGATGAAAAGGCAAAGAAATGTATATTTGTTGGTTATAGTGTTGAAAGTAAGGGATATCATTTGTATCATCCATTGACAAACACAATTATTGTGAGTCGAGATGTGGCATTTGCTGAAAATTCAGTTTTCCCTCTACTTGAATGCAAAAAACAACCAATAGTTAGCTCACAAGATGTGTTCGCTACACTCATGCCTTTGTTCCAAAATGGTGCACTTGACTATGGCCATGTAGACCAACCAACTGAGGCTCAAAGGGCTGAAAAATTCCAGCAAAATAGTATTGAAAATGCAGAGAATTTCCAACCCAACATGGCTAAAAGTTTTCAGCCAAAAATTCTCAAAACTGCTGGAAATTCACAGCCATATATGGCTGAACATTTACATCAAAATATGGCTCAAAATGAGCATGAGATTCAGCCCATGCATGTACATATTGAAGATGTTTTACATAATGAATGCATGTCTATCAAGAGTCGACAAACTATGCCAAAGTGGCTGAAACAAACTTTGCAGGACAGCAAATTGAGTGCACATTTACTTGGTAGAACAAGATCAAGCTCTCACCATGCATCAAGTAATTTTGTGGATTATTCTCTTATTGCTACAGCATGTAATGAAGAGCCACTTTCTTTTGAAGATGCATGTGATGATCCACAATGGATGAGTGTTTATGCAATCAGAAATGGATTCCATACATAGGAATGGTATTTGAGAGTTATGTGAATTGCCCAAAGGAAAGAATGACATTGGTACAAAGTGGGTTTATAAGATTAAGAGAAAATCTGATGGTAGCATTGATTGCTACAAAGCTACATGGTTGCCAAAGGATATGCGCAAAAATATGGCATTGATTATGAGGAAACATTTGCACCTACTTCATGCATGACTACCATTCGTACTGTGGCTGCATTGGCTGCCCATCGAGGTTGGAAAGTGCATCAGTTGGACAAAAAAACAACCTTTTTTAATGGTGACTTGCAAGAAGAGGTTTCTGTGAAGCAACCTCCTAGATTTGCCATGAAAGGGAAAGAGCATATGGTTTGTCGCTTGCATAAAGCCTTATATGGTCTCAAGCAAGCTCCACATGCATGGTATGACAAAATCGATAAGCACTTGATTGCTCTTGGCTTCACATGTAGTCCAATTGAAAGCACACTCTATGTACGCAAAAATGGGGCTGATCTTATAGTGCTTGTTCTTTATGTCGATGACATACTCTTTGACTGGTTCATGTGATGCAAAACTTGACATTCTTATGGCTGATTTGCAGCATACTTTTGATGTCACTTATCTTGGTCTTTTGAGCTACTATCTTGGCATCCAGTTTGTATCCATTGAGGGGGGAATTGTTATGCATCAAACAAAGTATGTTGAAAAACTACATCAACGTTTTGACTTTGAGGATTGCAAGCCAGTTTCCACACTAGTTGAGACAAGATTCAGGTTCTCAGTTGAGGATTCTAGTGATGCATTTGACACTTCTCTTTATCAGCAAATTGTGGGATGTCTTATATATGCATGCAACACAAGGCCAGATATACAATATGTAGTTTCCTAGTTGAGTCGATTCATGCATAGCCCTGGCACTAAGCATTGGCAAGTAGTGAAACGTGTGTTTAGATATCTCCGAGGCACTTTGATCTTAGTTCTCTTTTATGGTAGAGATGTTCAACCATGCTTGCATGCTTTTATACATAGTGATTGGGCTGGTTGTTATGATACTCACCTGTCCACTAGTGGTAATTGCTTTTTCCTTGGAGACTCATGCATATCTTGGTTGAGTAAGAAGCAACCTATAGTGGCGACATCGAGTTGTGAAGCTGAGTACAGTGCAATTTTCATAGCTACAGTGGAGTGTATATGGCTCAAACGCCTATTGATGGATATTTGCATGGAGATTGATGCTGCTACGCATATTCTCACTGATAGTCAGAGTGCTTTGGTTGTTGCACGAAACCCAGTGTTGCATGCACAGACCAAACATATTGAGGTGCTTTATCACTATGTGAGAGAGCGCCTTCATGCAGGAGATATTGATTTGGTATATATGCCTACACAAGATAGTGTGACAGACATATTCACCAAAGCTCTTCCACGGGAAAATTTTGAAGCTTTTCACAAAGCTTTAGGCTTATACCTTGTGGGGGCTCATATGTCACTCCCTCTATGTGTCGCTTCAGGGGTGTTTGTTACACTTATGTGTTCCTCGAGTAGCTTTGATGTGAACTTCTTCCCTATACATGGGCACTTTTTACTCTAGTGCTGGCTAGAGGTTTTTTCCCCATGTTACCACATACTTGATACTCTCATATGTGGTGGTACTTTGTACTTGGGGATAATATTTAGCTCTTACTTCAGTTCAGTTCATCGTCAATGGAGAGAGCTATTCCAACCATCGTCTTCTCTGTGTGTCTTGCTGCATTTGTGCTCCTTGTGTGTGCTTCTCGTGTGTCTCTCGCACTTCTACACACACCCAGCAAAAAGTTGGGATCTTGCACGTGTATAGCATTGCAAAGCTATGATAGAAGTCCTATATGAAGACTCACCCACATTTTGGTCCGCTTCTATGGAAGGAATTTAGAGAGCAAGCAAAAAAATGCTATTGTTTCCCACACTACCATATGGAGAAGAAGATGGAGCTCTACAATTTCGACAACACGAAAGTCAAAAGCATAGCTCGTATGTTGATCAGTACAAAGAGAAGTTCCTATGTCTTCACAAATATGCATTAGAGGGTAGTTGTGATGCTCTAAAGAGCAAGTTTATTGAAGGGCTTTGTGAGGACCTTTGCTATCAAGTGAAGGGATCTGGATGCATTGATTTTCTCAATGGTGTTGCGATGGTTGAGATTTTTTAGAAGATGGAGAAGTTCAACTTGTAGAAGGTGAATAGAACCAGATTCATTATGAAGGGACATAGGCCATAGAGACATGCCACAACAAACATGAACAATTCAAAGAAGACTTCATCTTCTAATAATCAAGGTAAGAATCCTACTCAGATGGAAAATCAAAGGAGGCATAGTTATTTCCCAAAGGCTTCAATCATTACAGTTTGGGTATGATTTCTATGCATAGAATCATGCATAGAATCATGTTTCTTATCTATTCGAGTAGTACACTTTGTTTTCTACCTTTCAAATTGGTAAAAAATTTAGGGATGCCCCTAAATATGTTGATGACAAGACTTGTAGAGATGGCCAATGGATGTCTACACATTGACAACCTTGACGACACATGGATGACTATAGTAAAGGATACATTGACAACCTTGCATTCACTCTTTTTGATAGGTGTTTTTCTAGAAGTCATGTGATTGAGATGAAACATAGTGATGCAACCATAGGAATGGACTAGTTAGTTAATAATTCTGCAACAATAGATTGTGAACAAAGAACATTCACTTTAAGGCTAGACCATGAATCTATCCACATTATAGGTGATGTGCATAATCCTAAGCCTATTCTCATTTCTGCTACGATAATTCGAGGTATACATGATGGTTGTAGAACAATTGTAGTATATGTGAACAATTTGCATGTAATGATGAAATTCTTCCAAATTATGTAGAAAATCTTTGGAAAGAATATGCAAATGTATTTCTAGAAGACGTTCCTGCTATACCTCCACCTAGGTAGATTGACCATGCCATTGTTTTGTATTCCAAGAGTGAACCATATTCTAAAGCATCCTATAAATTAAACATAGATAATTAAAGGAGCTTAAGATTCAATGATTAAAGTGCCAACATGTGAAATGCGAGTTTAAGAGAATTCATAGAATGCTTCAACCTTTGGATGTTCCAAATCAGAAGTGGGAGTCTATCTCTATGGACTTTATCACTAAATTGTGTATGACCAGAAGTAAACATGATACCATATTTGTGATAGTTGATCAACTTAACAAGATGGCACATTTCTTACCTAAGGAAAAGATTGATATTGCCTTCAATGTTGCAAGACTATTTGTAAAAGAAATTTCCAATTACATGGAATGCCCAAAAGCATAATTTTTTTTAGACTCTAGGTTCATATCTGTTGAAGACCTTTTAATTCTCCAAATTTCTGATCTATCTTGATTCAAGAACTCCTCTATATCAAGAATAAACCAAACTTTACATTAACTTTCAAGTTCATTAAGAAATACTTCTCTATGTGGAGTTTTCTTCAGCTTCAACAAGCTAAATTTCTGATCTATCTTGATTCAAGAACTCCTCTATATCAAGAATAAACCAAACTTTACATTAACTTTCAAGTTCATTAAGAAATACTTCTCTATGTGGAGTTTTCTTAACCTTCAACAAGTCTGTGCTTCAAAAATAGACTTCAATCTCTACATGACTTCGATTTTAATCATTCAAATGATATACACATATTCATACTACCTTTGTGCAACCATAATGATCATTAGCCCTTCAAAAGAACCATTAGATCTTCAATTTGATCACTTAGATCAAACATATGTTAGAAATTGCCTTCCAAAAATGGTGACTTTGACATGGTCAACTTCTTAAGCTGATTTCTCTCAAAGTATAACCCATTTTGCTAAATGCTTCTAGAAAAATCTTTGTTCTCTTTTAAACCTAAATTTTGAGTGCTCAAACATAAAAAATTTTACACAGCACTGAGATCCCAACAAATCTTTGAATAGCAAAATGCGCAATTCTAAGAATTTCACTTGTAGACTTCTACATATGAATGTTCCTACTTGTCATACACACAACCTGAAGAGAATTATGTCATCAAAATTTGGTCATAGCTTGATTGGCTTCTGAATTGGATGTGTACAAAAGCTTTCCTGATTCACATGATCAGGATGAGAGAATTCTAAGATAGACTACTCGCTAATCTCACGAGAAAACTCTCTGCACATCTATCACTAAGGAACTTGAATTCTATTAACTATATTCTCATCTTTTCTTCATCTCTTCTATATGTCACGACTATACATGAGTATATATATACATATGAGTATGAACTCATCAGTATATCAAAGTATTTTGTAAGTATTTTTCCAAAGTTAATGTACGTAAGTGTATAGAACATTTCTTCTTGAATCTTCACTTTCATGCTTTAAGCTCGACTTTTTTCCTCACTTCTTCATTCCTAGGCTTCATGTAATCATCCATTGATGATTGAATCTTCACTTTCATGCTTTAAGCTTGACTCTTTTCCTCACTTCTTCATTCCTAGGCTTCATGTAATCATCCATTGATGATTGTCTTCTTGCTCCAAGAGCTCCCCCTCAATCATCAATTGTGATTACCTGCACCTTCTTTATGCATCTCATCTCTTTAAACCTTTGTAACTTTGGTCCATCGAAGCTTTTTGTCAACATATCTATCACTTGCTCTTTTGTTGGTGTGTACATAACTTCAACTTCTTTACCAAGCACATTTTCTCTTAAGAAATGATATTGAATCTCTGTGTGTTTAATTCTGGCATGAAACACAGGATTAGCTGCTAAAAACAATGAACTCATTATCTCCAAATATGATTGGAATACTCTGACCAATTCCTAGATTTTTCAATAAAGTCTTCAACCAAATTACTTCTTTTGTAGCTTCCACCATTCCTTTGTATTCAAGGATTCAAGTTCTGTGGATGAAAAAGCAACTGTGTGTTGCTTCTTTGAACACCAAGAAATTAGCTTATCTCCAACATAACACAGACAACCATGAGTAGATCTTGTATCATTTGAATTACCTATATTAGCTTATCTCCAACATAACACAGACAACCATGAGTATATCTTCTATCATCTGAATTACCTACCCAATCTGCATCATTAAACACTTTTAAGTCTAGTATCAGAAGTGAATCCATAATACAAACCTTCATTCTGGGTCTCTTTTACATACCTCAGCACTCTTTGTGCTGCAACCCAATGAGTTTGCTTTGGGCAATGCATGAATTTTGATAAGACACCAACTACATATGAAAGATCTGGTCTTGTCAAGGTATTCTAAAAAAGCTAAGAATGACAATTGGAAGCAAGATATATTATGAAAGGATTATATCTGAGAAGTTTGTTGATTAAAGATTACTGACTAAGGGTGCTAATTTTGATGAAGATTTTAACAATTGAATGGTATGATTTTCAAAGTTTTATTAACCTACATCCTCTGATCGTTCACGTTAGTACAAGCATGTGCTCATATGAACATATTTGAGTCGAATGATGGTGCTTGAATCTTACCAAAGCTTTTAGGCTTGCTATTTGCACCAACAAAAGCCACCAAACCCAGTCTAAAAGAACAATGATCTACCACAATGATCTATACCACGGAGGTATGCAAGTTAGCTCCAACAAGGATATCACTAATGTCTAGCAAAGGGACAAACCCAGTCTAAAAGAACAATGATCTACCACGGAGGTATGCAAGTTAGCTCCAACGAGGATATCACTGATGTCTAGCAAAGGGACATCATCCTAACATTGGGAATTTGATGCCAAGACTTCTAAGTCATATCTTGGGTTTGAAGCATAGCTAATAAATATTACGAAGGGCACAACCTAATCAAAGATACCAAGCAAGCCTCTCGATGACCACCAATTCACAAGGGGTAGTCAAATGCATGCCCTCAACTAGTACGAAGGAAAGAACAAACAAAATGTGCAAAGAAGCCTATACACACCACAACTTAAATCTTAGATATTCATAACGTCTCATCAAATGCATCTAGACGCCCAAGACAAATGAACCTACTACAAATCACAAGACAAGCTCAAATCATAGAAAGCATCACAAAACTTTGAGAAATAAAAGCCCACACGGATCCGCAAGTCCTAGATTTTCTTTGAATAAGGCACTACGTACTTTTGGAGGCCTAAGAAATAGTGATCGATATCAACTAGGCCCAAGGTTTCAAAATTCCACCCTTCTCAATTTGCACCATTCTTTTTCCATTATACAATATGGGTGGACAAGGCCACTCTACAAGTCCATGCACGGGAAATTTTAATTTATTCTTACACCGTCTGAAAAGCAAAAAAAAATAAGTTTGGAATCACTTTCTATGTCCTGTCAAACTTGTTCCACAGGAACTCAACCCCAATATGCTTCAATGCCCACACTTCTAGAAGCCCAACAAACATGTAGACCAAGTTTGACACAAGAACTCAACCCCAATGTGCTTCAATGCCCACACTTCTAGAAGCCCAACAAACGTCTGGACTTTTCTTGAGGACGACTTAATCTAGAAGGGGATGTTCCAGATAAGAGACTCGAGGCAACTTTTTAAGGTCAAGAGAGATAATACGGCCGAGGTTGTGTCAAGGAGAAGTCCGTTTGCAAGGTGGATATGTCAAAGCAAAGAAAAGTTTCAAAGAGTGATTTTCAAACCCTCTAGAATTTTGAAGGGCTTTATTACATTCGCATTGAACACCAAATGAGGGTTTAGGACCTATTTTTTTTTTACTAAGATGAACACACACTAATAGGAAGGTGATTTTTTAAAAATCACTTACAAAGTGAACCCACCCTCATTTGTAAAGCTTTTGGTTTTTCCTGTTCATTCTCTTCTCTAAGACAATGTGAGTTTCTTAAAAGCTCCTCTTGTCCATGGGTGAGGTGATCCCATGCGCATGTGTGAGAATGATTGTGTGAGAATGCTTGTGCGTGCATGCGAAACGTAATGTGCGCATGAATGAGTACCTAAACATCCATCCATGCATGTATGTATGCTCAACAACATTGGAAAATAGAAATTCTCGCTTCACACACACACTAACTACTGCAGAGGTACCCAATAACACATGTTTTAATTTATAAAAACAAGAGAATGATGAGAACAAAGCTAAGGAAAAATGCAAGAACGATGAGAACGAAGTTAAGGAGAAATGCAAAGCAAGCTTAAAACCATTTCTTTTCTAGTTTGTTTTCTCGTAATACAAAAATCATCGTATCTACAGACACTGGCTTGCGATTGTGGTTCATGCAAGGTGTTTTAAGTCATCTGATAGTGAGTCTATTAACGATACTCATAGCAACTTGTCTACAGCTAAGGATTTTTCAATACTGTCAAATACTTAAAACTTTGGCATAACTCCCCGCGCTGTAGTTATTCTATATTTAGCAGGCTAAGAAAGGGAAAAACATGAAGAAAAACTTCTGGAAAAAATATTATAGAGAACAAAAAACTCTCCAAGACTGCATAGCCTAGTGGTTAGACGCCTTGAGTCTCTTGGAGGAAGCCCTGAGTTCAAGTGTTGGCTACCCATATCTCTGAGTTAGTCAAAGATGGGTGCCCAAGACGAGAACAAAATCGAAAGTCCCCATGTTAAGTCTACGATTCTCCAGCCCAGTAAACAGTAAAAGGGAAAGATTCCTGATTTGATATGCAATACGAGAGAAAAGCTCACAAACCCACTTTTCAACTCATAATTTAAACACATACTTTATTCAAGCAACAAAAAACCCACTTTTCAACTCATAATTTAAACACATACTTTATTCAAGCAACATAAACAAGCAACATAAACATACTTTATTCAAGCAACATAAACATGTTTTATATGATCCATTAGTCCCACAAAATGATCAATATGTTATTCTCTATTAACTTGATAATATACAAAGAAGATTTCTAAACAGCACGTTCGAAAACACTTTCACATGCTATATGTTTTGATTTA
Source organism: Ceratopteris richardii (assembly GCA_020310875.1). Taxonomy (NCBI): domain Eukaryota; kingdom Viridiplantae; phylum Streptophyta; class Polypodiopsida; order Polypodiales; family Pteridaceae; genus Ceratopteris; species Ceratopteris richardii. The sequence continues at coordinate 119,102,509 of CM035408.1, forward strand.
CGTATGTGATCCATATAAGCAGATTAACTAATTAATATGTTACGCAGGAAAAGGCTTCATAATCTCAATATCGTTCGCCTTCTTAGCAGTATTTCAAATCAGATTTTCACAAGCCCATCGCACATATTGTTGAACTACATACCTTGATAACAAATTCTATCAGAAAGCCCCAGAACCTGGTTATGTTTACGTATCTTGAATCGTATACTCGAGCATTGCTTAATATGTTTGAGAACTCACATTGATGCCTTCTACATCCTGGGAATGCGTTAATTGATCTACTATTGGTAACGATTTTAAGATTGCTGTTTGAATCTACAATATTCTCCCAGTTCAATCGCACCCTTATTACTTAGTTCATTTTGCACACTTCATGCACTGATGGGACATCCTCCTTTGAAGAAGCCAAGGTTTGCTTTCAGAACTCCATATCTCATCACTTCGCATTGTATTGAAGAAGTGTCACCTGTCGATGCTACGCCATTATGGAGCTGCTGCAAATGGCCTCTTACTGAACGAACGATTTGCAGCACGTGTCAAACATCGCGATCCAAATTAAAGAACATGATCCGGTTATTCCGCATGGGCTAGACGTCCGTGACTAATCCCCCTTCTCTGATTTCAATACTACAGAAGAACCATATTCAACCATTGAAATAGGATGGAGATAAGACCTCGATGGTCCTCTTCGAAGTCTTACATGTGTTGGAGAAGGGCTTGTGTGTTTGTTGATAGCTGAGATGCAACTGCAGAAAATAGAAAAAACAATCCATTATTGAAGATCTTATGAATAGAAATTCAGAACATATCCATCGTTAATATTCTGAAATCTTTTTAGGAAATAAATATCTTCATCAACATCGTTAATATTCTGAAATCTTTTTAGGAAATAAATATCTTCGTCAAATATAAACTAGCCATTCACATGCTTGGTTGTACTGGCAGTCATCTTCATACTAGGTTTCAATACAAAACTCTGTATTAAGTTTCATTACCGTTGATAACTAATACAATCAGTGTTTTTTATTATTAATCCTATAACCGGACGATCATATTCGGGGACAATCTAGAAATCCAGGTGACTTTTATGAAAAAGCTGTATAATTAATTCCAGCAGCCACAGTAGGAGACCAAACATGGTAAGATTCAAGGCCAATATGTAAAAGTACAGCTATTGTATCGTATCATTTTTGTATTGAGGTTCATAAAATACGAATCTGAAAAATAACGGATCATAATTGAAGGCTAAGGATGGGCAAAGTTTGTATAGTGAGACTTCCAGATCAATAATCCCAACAAAGAGATTTGTTATGTTGGACAAGCAGTAATAAGCACTGTCTTGAACTGCACATTATAGAATTTCTATAAACTTACGATGCAGATGGTTTTTAATGTGAATTGATGCAACGGAATGCTTCGTGCATTCGGTGATAACGCAGTTATCAATGAAGAAGATGCGATGTACAGTTCCTCGGATTTGATGGTGTCGCAGCGGTAATTGTTAAAAGAAAAGACGCAACCGAATGCTTCATGGACTCGATGATAAAGCAGTTACTGATGAACAAGATGCAATGTTAATTGTCCTTGGAACTGATAGTAATGCAGCTGTAAGAAAAGATAAACCAGTTACTGATGAACAAGATCCAATGTTAATTGTCCTTGGAACTGATGGTAATGCAGCTGCAAGGAAAGTCCCCACAGATCTTCATGTCTTACAATAAACCTCTGAAAATCGGTGACCATCGAAGATATCATGAAACAAACCTTGATAAGCCATCGCCGAAACAACTATGGTTGACAGACCTGTGACAAGTAGATCAACTGCAAAGAGGGTACCAATCGCATCAAACCCCACTGTTGGTGCCAACGTGATGCTAAAAATCCCCAATATGATCGCTGCACCACCAGCTGCAACAAGAAATGGCCATGCCTTCACGCCGCGCACTTCAATTGCTCGCCAAGATTCCATGTTCTGAATCTCATAGGCTAAGAGAAGCTTAGCCAGTCCCTGCCAGCAACCATAACAAAAAAGAACATATATGGAGATCTTCAGCAATATTTGAAAAATCATGGGCAACAGAATCAAGATCATAGCCTTGAATAAGCGATCATTGCTCCTGGAAAAGCAAAAGCCGGATCAAGCACGTTATCTGTGTGTGTGTGTGTGTGTGTGTGTGTGTGAGAGAGAGAGAGAGAGAGAGAGAGAGAGTACGTGCAAAAGGAACCATCCGAACAGGGTCCAACTAAATGCCATTCCTGTACGCGTTCTTGAATACACAATAAGCCACAGACCAACTGATAAATGCAAGCTTCCAAGCAAAAAAAAGGACGTTGTCCCTGGGGCTCCGAAAATCAGCACGAAATGCAAGAAGCAGATCAAGCCACCAATCATGAGCATCAGAGCGACCATTTTTTGCACTGCAACGAAACTAAACAAAATAGGAATGACGATTGCCGCGATGCCTCCAGCAACGAATGTAACACCGAAGACGGCGAAGTACACACAGATGTTGCCGAGGCATTCCAGTGCAACCTCCTCATTAATCATCGGGGGTGGTGGAAGGGTCAAGGCGCCTCGACAAGGCGCTGCAGCAGGAAGGCCTCGTGGGTCTTCCACCGCGCTGTATTCAGATCGAATCCCTCCATACTGCCCCTCACTTATAGCTGCCATGGAAATCCTATCCGAAGAGAATTGCTGCCCATTCTAAGCTAAGGTGCATAATGTCTTCCAATGTTGCTAATACCGAAACTTCCAGTAATGGAAACAGGACACTCGCAATCTGCTTCCTAACGTCTACTTGGTTCCTTGTCTCCTGCACGATGAACTGATAGGGAGGTCACAGCTGCATATCATAGCATTTGAGTCATCAGTTTTGGCATTGAACCACCGCCAGAAACTAAGACTGACGAGCTGCAATGGAAGATAGAGGCCGCATAAGCTGCCGTAATGTATCTCGAACTTGGCCAACTATTCATGCACACTATCCACGTTGCATCACTAAGTTAGTAACATCTTATCTGCGTGCGAAACCACTAGATTAGGATTACATGCAAAAATTCATGCAGATATCTAAGAAACATGAATTGCTTCGAAAGCATCCTGATGCCCATGATGGCTGAAGGCTGTCCACTCGCTCCATTCTTCGCTATTGCAGTAGATGATGTGAGCAGCCTTGCGGAGGATCACACGGCCTTTGAGAGGGGATATCAGAGCATTTACTCTTCGTGAGGGCAATGATCTACTCATCTATATGCTCTTAGCAGTTGACAGCAACACCTCGATTCTCCATGACACCATGTTAGAGAGCTTTGGGATGGCCTTCATACCTTTCGCAACATTTTGCGTTTCAGAATCAGCAACGATCATGACGTTGTGTAATCAGCTAGCACAATGAATCCTTGGACGCTAGGTAATCCGCTACTTAGTGAATCTTGACCATGTGCATCCTAATACTCTTGAGAGTCCCTCTCGGTTTACGAGTTTGTAGGCAAAGATGTTAGCGGGCTTAGGGCTATGAACAAACTCAAACTGAAAAAACTAAATAGGTTGAGGTGATGTCAGCTAAATGCGATGATGGTCATTTTACACATTGATCATTGCTGTTGGAGTTAGACGTCTGCGGAAGCACGCGAACAGCACAAGGAAGAAGAAGAAGCTTGGAGCACAAACACACAATAATGAATGTTTTACTAGAGAATGTACAAAGCTAAGTAGCCCATTAGGGCAATAGGTGTATATACAAGCCGGGGGAAAAAAACCTCCTAATGAGCGAAAAAAGTGCCCCGGCGGTCCTACACTACAAGGAATACGGGCGTGTAGCGACGGTTAACGCGACAGAATTTCGTCGCTATAAAATTGCAACTTGCGTCGGAATTACCGTCGAGCGCGGACCGTCGATTATACGACACAAAAAACGACGGTATTTGCGACGGTATTTGCCTAACGTCGCTTAAACGACGCTTGTCAAAGGTGTCGCTTAAGCGACGCTTTCTAGCGTCGCATAAGCGACGCTTTTTAGCGTCGCATAAGCGACGGTCCATTGTGCGACGGTCCATTATGCGACGGTCTATTGCATCGCTTATACGACGACGCGTTGCATCGCTTATACGACGATCTATTGACGGACAAAAATTAAAACGTTGGAGGCTCTGCAATCGGCATTTTCACGCATCCGATCGAAGAGCTCTCCAACGTTCGCAATTGCGCTGCGCTTACGAGCTGAAGCAAGTATATGCAGAATTGTTGTTTTGCTTAAGCTCTTTGTTATTGTCTCCCTCTGTCTTTGTTTCTCTCTTTCTACATCTTTCTCTTTGAATTTTCTCTCTCTCTCTCTAGATCTCTCTCTCTCTAGATCTCTCTCTCTCTAGATCTCACTCTCTCTCTCTAGATATCTCTCTCTCTCTAGATCTCTCTCTCTCTCTCTAGATCTCTCTCTCTCTCTCTAGATCTCTCTCTCTCTCTCTCTCTCTCTCTCTCTCTCTCTCTCTCTCTCTCTCTCTCTCTCTCTCTCTCTCTCTCTCTCTCTCTCTCTTTTTATTGCAGGTTATTCAAGAAGCTAACCAAGCAAAAACTATGGATCACAATTGTAAGTACAATTTCTATTATTTGTAGATCATTTGAATTGTGTTATTTTCATTACATACCATACTCACACTTATTGATATGCAGTCATACACTTATACATGACCAAGAAGCACACACACATGCATATACCTACATATACACATATACATGCACATACACACACATACACATAGAGTTATACATATACACACACATACACAAGAACATGCACATATTGATACATACATATACACTTATACATGCACATGCATATACATACATATACGCACACATACACATGCACATATACACATATACATGCACATACACACACATACACAGAGTTATACATATACATGCATATACATATACACACATACACATGCACATGCACATACTCATACACACATATACACTTATACATGCACATGCACATACATACATATACACACACATACACATGTACATACATACATATACACACACATACACATGCACATACATACATATACACACACATACATATACACTTAGGTACACACATATGAATGAATTATATAATTAAAGTATTAAAACACATGCTTAATATAAACAATAATAAAAATCAATAGAACAAAACTCTTCATTACTTAATACCATACACACAATTCAAAACATGACTGAAATGAAAAATATATAGATAAATATATGTATATATCAATGTAAATACATAATCCAATGTCATAATCAACGTCTAAAATCCTAATCATCGTCATCATGATCATCATCATCAGCAGCAATATCATGATCAGATGGATCCTCCTCATCCTCATCCTCATGATCACCCTGTGACGATCGAGATTGTCCCTCCTGTGTCTGTCTCTCCACCTCATCCATATTTGTCTCCCCATAATACTCCTGTATTACATATAACAAACATAAATCAATAAAATAATTAAAACATTCATAACAACAAAATAATTATATAAAAATTAAAAATACTCACAAAGGCATCAGGATGATCTTGTATATACTCGCTCAAACGCCGATATCCAAAATGTGTAGCATACTCGATCTCGTCTTTCGTAGGATATCGGCCATAATCCTTTCGCTGCAATGAAACAAATAAAAAACATTAGTTGCTTGCATTTTAACTAAAATAAAAAATATACTCACAATAACACATATACTTACAAACGTAGCTACAAAACCATTATGGCCCATTTGGCCTAAGTGCGATGTGTGGCCCGACTCCACTCTCTTCCTTGCAGCAGCCTGTTTATTCAAGGAAAAAAATACATAAATTAAATTAAAAAATTACTAAAATATCTAAAAATTATAAATATAAACTATTAATTTGTGTACCTTCTGCTGAGGAAATGACTCCTGAAGACGTAGCTGTCTACGAAAAAACTGCCACGACTCAGGTGGTATGTTAGCTCGCCTCTTATTTTTTTCGACCATACAATATCTCCTGTTAATTTAATCTCAAACAGAAAAAAAAGTCAGAATACATACACATATATACACACATATACACATACACATACACATACACATACCCACATACACATATACATGCAAACATATACGCATGCATATATGTATATATATACACATATACATACATATAACATAAACACACATATACATATCCACATATATACGTACACACACATGCATGCATATACACTCATTCATACAAAATACATGCATTTATCCCACAATAATATGTGTTGTGTATATGTGAATATGTGTGTATGTATAAATGTGTATATGTGAATATGTGTGTATGTGTAAATATGTATATGTGAATTTTTTATTTATGTAGATAATCAAATTATTAATATCAAATACCATTATTTGTAGATTCTGATCAATCAGATGGAACTCCACCACCGTCTCCTCATCGTGCAACGACTTTATACTGTAAGTATATGAAATATTTAATTTTAACTATATTTGATGGATACATAACTTATATATTTTTTTTATGTTTCTTATGATGTGCAGATTCTGATCAATCAGAGGGTACTCCACCACCTCCTACCCATGCAACGACTTCACATGTGTCCTTCGATAGGAATTATGATGAATTTTACTATCAAGAGCATATTATATGTTGTTGTAACTCTTGTTATGGCACGTATCGAAGACCACGATTGGAATGTATTGAACATGAGGCAGAGTATGGTACTTTTGAGCATGCACCATCACCTAGTCAACGTGATAATGCTTGGGTATGTATTTTCTATATATATTAATGTCATTTTTTTATTTAAAAACCATGTATAAAATCAAATTATTATTGATATACAGGAATACTTGCTCGATGATGATGATGATGATGATTTTTCTCATAATGTTAATATACCTCGTACACGTCATGGACTTGCTGTTCATCAATTACAAGCAGAGGTTTCTAGAAATCCTCTACCTCCTGGTTTAGAGAATGAAACGGCTGGAGATTATCCATTGCCAGCTCGTGATCGTTCTTTAGTACAAACACATGATAGAAGAAGATATGGAGGATGGAATAGAGGACCACTTCCTTTAGATGGAGAGGTTTTCAACTTTTGGGGTAATCGCTATATGATTGCTCCATCCACTATTACTAATGCTGGTCGTGGTCTCTTTATTGTGGAGGATTTGTATGTGCCTCCGAACTCTGAAGTCACTCTTATGTCATTTTGTGGTCCTATATATGGATGGGGAGATTGGCATCGACTTTCACGTTATGTTCAAAGCATGAGTACTTATGGAATATGCTTGAACGCAGCATCTCTTACTAGAAGAAGGATTTTACATGCAGAAAATGAAAGATTATATATTGATGGAAGACCTTACACACATGGAAATATAGCAGGTTTAATAAATAGTAGTCGAGGGTTACATAATAGTTCAAGGACTAATTGCACATTTGAGGAGCATGAAAATAGTCATGAATCACCATACATGAGTAGAGATGTATCAAGATACATAGTTGTCAATGCTATTACTACATTACATGCTGGTGATGAACTATTAGTGAATTATGGATGGCGTAGACCTCCAAGAGCACCTTTTAGCTAGAGAGAATAAAAATTTTCTATCCATATTTAATAAGTTATATACTAAATATTATATCTGAAGTTTAATTTTTATTCATTTATGGAATACTAATGAGTTTTATTTATATGTGTAGATTCCAACGTATGATGTTGATGATATTCGTCCACAACATTCACAATTACCAATAAGACCTCATTTATCAGAAGCTTCCATGAGGAGGCTACGCAAAACTAAGCCTGTGCAATATGCAAAGTTGAAAGATCTATATTCAAAAGATGATAAAGTACAAGATTTGTGTGACAATGATGAAGATGATGGCATGGCAGATTTTATTGAGGATTGGTATCAAAATGACAGTGAGAGCATGGATATTTCTAAAAATGAGAAATATCTTCGAGAGGAATGTCTAAAGAATGTATATGAAGGAAGTCGTTTGACACGACTAAGTGCGAGCTTACTTATTCTCAACCTTCAAAATCGTTTTGGATGGAGTAATGTATCTGTTTCGACACTATTAAGGTATAATTTTCAATTTTCTATCTATTTATATATATGCGCATCTTTTAAAACTATTAATGCATCTTTCAAAATATTCGTAAAAAATTTGATTGTTTGGATGGCAGGATACGATTGTTTGTTTTGGAGGATATGAAGTATGTACCTTCATTGAATGATTTGTCGATTCACGCATATGTTCAGTTTGAAAGTGTGAGAAGCGGATTTATAATTTGTATTCAAAGAATTTGGCACTGTTTATAGGCCATACAATGGTGACCTGGATGCATCGCATGCACAGAGGTTACTCAAGATAGAGCAATCTGTTTATAATGGACTAGTGCCAGCAAGATTCCTAGGGTATGCAGTAAACCTCTTGCATGTCAATGATGACCATTTGAACTTTAGGATACAAAGTGGAAATCATGGTGGCTTGAGAGGATCACACATATACATGCAAGAGGTTTACTGCATACCCCAGGAATCCTGCTAGTACTAGTCCCTTATAATCAGGTTGCTCTATCTTGAGTAACCTCTGTGCATGCGATTCATCCAGGTCACCATCGTATGGCCTATAAACAGTGCCAAATTCTTTGAATAGCAATTATAAACTCGCTTCTCGCACTTTCAAACTGAACATATGATAGAATCGACAAATCATTCAATGAAAGTATATACTTCATATCCTCCAAAACAAACAATCATATCCTGCCATCCAAAACAATCAAATTTTGCGGAAATATTTTGAAAGATGCACATAAGCATACACATATATAAAATTATATGCATATATATATGTATATTTATTTATTTACTTTCTTTAATATATCATTTTTTTGATAAACTTACAGGTTATTATCTGAAAAGTTTTTACCAAGTCAAAATATTCTTCCTACCTCACATGATGAAATGAAGAAGATAATCAACAATCTTGGTATAGATTATCAATGTATACATGCATGTCCTAACGATTGTATTTTATATAGAGGTGAATATGCAGACTCTTTGACATGTCCCAAATGTCAATCTCCTCGATATAAGGGTGAAGAAGGTAAAATCCCGAATAAGGTATTCATGTATGTATGCATATGTGTGTGTATTCATGTGTATTATATGTATACATATATTAGTATGCATATATATGTATTTCATGTATATGTATGTGTTTGCATGTGTGTGATATATGTATACATGTATTCATGTACGTAATATATGCAAGTGTTTATAATTGTGTACATGTATATATGTATATGTGTCTATGTGTAAATATGTACATGTAAATATGTATGCATGTATATATATGTTTATGTGTGCATGTAGGCATGTACATGTATGTGTAAATATGTACATGTAAATATGTTAGTATGTATATATATATTTATGTGTGCATTTAGGCATGTATGTGTGAAGCATAATATATCTACTCCATTTTATATTTATGTATCCTATCTACATGATGTGTATATATCTTTACATATATTATGAATCATGATCCTCGTTGATTCGAGTAGCTATATATAGAGGCATAAGGTTGGGAGGAGAGACATCTCTCTAGTAGGACGTCGGAGGTGTACATATACTTCAAACATATGGCTAAAAGGTTGAATTAGAGTTTTTAAATTAGGGATTTCAAAACCCTAATATCGAGATTAGTGCTCTCTATCTCTCTCATAGTGGTTAGCAACGGGATGGCAACGTCGTAGGCAACGGGTTGCTAACGCGTTAGCAACGGGTTCAAGTTGCGAACCCCAAGTTGCGATAAAGTTGCGTACAAATCAATTTTTATTTTAGATTTTTTTATATGTATATGTGTGTGTGTGTGTGTGTGTATATATATATATATATATATATATATATATATATATATATATATATATATATATATATATATATATATATATATATATATATATATATATATATATATATATAGATACATAGATACATACATACATATATACACACACACATACATACATACATGGATTATATTATATTACATACATAGCAGTAAATATATACTACATACATACGTGTAATGTAATACACACATTTTTATGTATATATACACATAGTATATACATATTACATTTATACACAACACATAGATGTATACATACATGATACACATGCATACATACATACTACAAAAATAGAAACATGTATATTAGATACATATATAAGTTAATATACATGCCTTTCAGTAAACATAGAGTAATAGATTTTAGGAATGACATCATACATACATAGATGCATATATAGATACATACATATGTACATACATACATAGCTCTCTCTCTCTCTCTCTCTCTCTCTCTCTCTCTCTCTCTCTCTCTCTCTCTCTCTCTCTCTCTCTCTCTCTCTCTCTCTCTCTCTCTCTCTCTCTCTCTCTCTCTCTCTCTCTCTCTCTCTCTCTCTCTCTATCTCTCTCTCTCTCTCTCTCTCTCTCTCTCTCTCTCTCTCTCTCTCTCTCTCTCTCTCTCTCTCTCTCTCTCTCTCTCTCTCTCTCTCTCTCTCTCTCTCTCTCTCTCTCTCTCTCTCTCTCTCTCTCTCTCTCTCTCTCTCATATACATACATACCGTGCATTGTCGCGACGATGAGCCATAAGTGTCCGCATCTCTTTTAAACACCACTTAAGGGACCATCCTGTCCCAAACTCTGTCTCAAGTGAACTAAGCACGTACTTTTTATCCCTCTCATCATGCTCACTACAAAAATAAAAAACATAATGTAAATAAAACATAAGATATACATTTCAATTTATATGTAAAACTTTTACTTACTTCCATGGTAAGTGGATAAAGCGCAGGTAAGAGTCGCATAGTGCCCGCATTCTTCTCTTGAACTCCAATCCATTCCCTATGTACACAATGTTCCCCTCCGGCTCTATGTCGCACTCTAGTCCTAAGGTGCCTATGCATGTCCTCATAGGCAACTCTGCTCTGCTATCACGTGCTGGAGGTGGTATAGGTGTCCTAAAAATAGATAGATAGAAGTAAATAAAAATATGTGCTATAATATCATTAAAAAAAATTATGAAAAAAAACATACCTATGAGCAGATAGCTCTCTTCCTGCATGTGGATCCGCAGAAGAGCCCTCGTCTGATCGCGTAAGCATCTGGATCGTATAATCCAGCTCCTCATCGGACATGTCTGCGTAGTCCCGCATTATGGCCCCTAGAGTATCTGACGGAACTCTTGCTCTCATAAGACTTTTTATGAGAGTGAGTTTCGCCTTTCTCTCTTTACTGGGATCCATAATACCTAACATATAAAACAAAATGGTTAGAAATCAATATATATATACGTGTATGTGTGTGTATGCATGTGTATGTGTGTGCATGCATGTGTATGTGTGTGTATGCGTCTGTGTGTATGTGTGTAGGTATATGTGTGTGTTGTCTATGTGTATGTGTGTGTGTCTATGAGTGTGTATGTGTTTATGTATATGTATGTATCTACGTGTGTGTATGTATCTATGTGTGTATGTGTATGCATGTATGTATGCATGTGTGTGTATGCATATGTATGTGTGTGTATGCATCATTATGTGTGTCTATGTATGCATTTGTACGTGTGTATGCATCATTGCATGTGCATGTGTCTATGTGTTTATGTGTGTGTATATGTGTGTGTGTCTATGTGTATGTGTGTGTGTTTATGAGTGTGTATGTGTTTATGTGTATGTATGTATCTATGTGTGTCTATGTGTCTAAGTGTGTATGTGTATGCATGTATGTATGCATATGTATGTGTATGCATATGTATGTGTGTGTATGCATTATTATGTGTGTCTATGTATGCATGTGTATGTGTGTATGCATCATTACGTGTGTATGTATCTATGTGTGTATGTGTGTGTGTATATGTGTTTGTATGTGTGTATGCATGTGTGTGTGTATGCATGTGTATGTGTACATGTGTATATGTGTATATGTGTGTGTATATGTGTGTATGCATGTGTGTGTGTATATGTGTGTATATGTTTGTATGCATGTGTGTGTATGCATATGTATGTGTGTGTATGCATTATTATGTGTGTCTATGTATGCATGTGTATGTGTGTATGCATCATTACGTGTGCATGTGTCTATGTGTGTATGTGTGTGTATATGTGTGTGTGTCTATGTGTATGTGTGTGTGTCTATGAGTGTGTATGTATTTATGTGTATGTATGTATCTATGTGTGTGTATGTGTATGCATGTATGTATGCATATGTGTGTGTATGCATATGTATGTGTGTGTATGCATAATTATGTGTGTATGTGTCTATGTGTGTGTGTATACATTATGACAGTGTATGTAAGCATGTGCATTATGTATGCATATAAGTATGTATGTATGCATATGCATATGCATTATGTATGCATATGCATATGTATTATGTATGCATATGCATTATGTATGCATATGCATTATGTATGCATATGCATATGCATTATGTATGCATATGCATATGCATTATGTATGCATATGCATATGCATGTGTATGCATATGCATATGCATGTAAGTATGTATGTATGCATATGTGTGTGTATGCATATGCATGTAAGTATGTATGTATGCATATGCATATGCAATATGTATGCATGTATGTATATGTGTGTGAATGTGTGTGAATGTGTGTGTGAATGTGTGTGTGAATGTGTGTGTACATGTGTCTGTATGTGTGTATGCATGTGTATGTGTGCGTATGCATCATTATGTGTGTATGTGTGTGTACATGTGTCTGTATGTGTGTATGCATGTGTATGTGTTTGTATGCATCATTATGTGTGTATGTGTGTGTATGTGTGTGTCTATGTGTATATGTGTGTATCTATGAGTATGTATGTGTTCATGTGTGTGTATGTGTCTATGCGTGTATGTATCTGTGTGTGTGTATGTATCTATGCATGTGCATTATGTATGCATGTAAGTATGTATGTACATTATATGCATATGCATATGCATTATGTATGCAAATGTATGCATGTATGTGTTTATGTGTGTATGTCTCTCTATGTGTGTGTATGCATATATGTGTGTGTATGTGTGTGTATATGTGTCTGTATGTGTGTATGCATGTGTATGTGTGTGTATGCATGTGTATGTGTGTATGTGTCTATGTGTGCATGTGTGTGTATATACTATATGTGTGTGTGTCTATGTGTATGTGTGTGTACCTATGAGTGTGTATGTGTTTATGTGTGTATGTGTCTATGTGTGTGTATGTGTTTATGTGTGTATGTGTATGCATGTATGTGTATGTGTGTGTATGTCTCTCTATGTGTGTGTGTGTGTATGCATATGTGTGTGTGTATATGTGTGTCTATGTGTGTATGCATGTGTATGTGTGTGGATGCATCATTATGTGTGTATGTGTCTGTGTGTATATGTGTGTGTATGTGTGTGAGCGTCTATGTGTGTGTATGTGTGTGCGCGTCTATGTGTATGTGTGTCTGTGTGTGTATGTGTGTGTATCTATGAGTATGTATGTGTTCATGTGTGTGTATGTGTCTATGTGTGTATGTATCTGTGTGTGTGTATGTATCTATGCATGTGCATTATGTATGCATGTAAGTATGTATGTACATTATATGCATATGCATATGCATTATGTATGCAAATGTATGCATGTATGTGTTTATGTGTGTATGTCTCTCTATGTGTGTGTATGCATATATGTGTGTGTATGTGTGTGTATATGTGTCTGTATGTGTGTATGCATGTGTATGTGTGTGTATGCATGTGTATGTGTGTATGTGTCTATGTGTGCATGTGTGTGTATATACTATATGTGTGTGTGTCTATGTGTATGTGTGTGTACCTATGAGTGTGTATGTGTTTATGTGTGTATGTGTCTATGTGTGTGTATGTGTTTATGTGTGTATGTGTATGCATGTATGTGTATGTGTGTGTATGTCTCTCTATGTGTGTGTGTGTATGCATATGTGTGTGTGTATATGTGTGTCTATGTGTGTATGCATGTGTATGTGTGTGGATGCATCATTATGTGTGTATGTGTCTGTGAGTGTATATGTGTGTGTATGTGTGTGAGCGTCTATGTGTGTGTATGTGTGTGCGCGTCTTGTGTATGTGTGTCTATGTGTGTATTTGTGTGTATGTGTGTGTGTGTCTGCGTATGTGTGTGTGTGTCTATGCGTGTATATGTGTGTGTGTGAGTGTGTGTGTGCGCATACCTTGTGTATGTCTCGCTTCTCTCTCTCCCTCTCGCGCGCTGTATGTCTCTCTCTCTCTCTCTCGGTCTGTGTTCTTCCTCGCGTTCAAGGCCCGGCACAAATGTGCCGGGAGAATTGAATTTTTTTTTTTACATTCCAGAGCGTCGCATATGCGACGCTCTACAGTTTGCCATCGTCGTTAAGTGCGTCGCTAACCTGCGACGCTACTAGCGACGCTTCCGGTTTAGCGTCGCTTATGCGACGAGGCTCGGCCAAAAAAAAAAATCCGAAATTTTTACCGTCGCTTATGCGACGGTTTCGTCGCATAAGCGACGGTTTTCGTTTTTTTCCCGATTCGGGGGCGTCGCTACGCCCCCCTTTTTCTTGTAGTGCTAGTGTGTTCACACACATCACTACCTAAATATATCAACAAATCCCCCCTGGGAGTGACGCGGTGAACAAAGAGCCGGCACTCATGTATAAGGAAGTGCCAAGCTATGTGGAAATCACTCCACAAAAGGAAGTAAGCCCAAAGCTTTGCGAAAAGCTTCAAACTTCTCCCTAGGCAGAGCCTTCATGAAAAGGTCTGCAGTGTTCTCCTGCGTGCCACATGGGCACATATGCCAAGCTGATCTCCCCAGCAGAGAACCTCTCCCTGACATAGTGATAATGCACCTCAATGTGCTTAGTGCGAGCATGGAACACAGGGTTCCTCGCAACTGCCAATGCGCTCTAACTGTCAATGAAGATGGTGGTGGCAGAAGATTGGCCAACACCCAAATCAGCCATAAGGCGTCTGAGCCATACACACTCAACAGTCGCTGTGAAAGTTGCAATCAAAGTTTGCTACAAGTTTAGCAGAACTTATCAGCGTAGTTTTGTTCAACTTTTTCAGATATAATCATTTTTTTGCATCAGGGTATTTTAGTCAGTGGCCATGACTGAAAGCAGTGATGTATTCCGTATGTTTGCTAGATGGCACGAATTACCCATTGTGGGCTTATATGATGCATCATGTATCGGTTGCAAAAGGACTGTGGAATATTGTGCAAGGTGTTGAAAGATGTCCTATTACACCTGTGAGTATAGGTACTACAAATACAGGTACTCAAGCTGATGCAGATGGTGTTGAAGATGGTGATATTCTACAGATTCATGCTCGTGTTGTTGTTTCTGATACACCTGCTGCAGAGCTAATTCGTTGGGATGGTGAGATGCTCAGATACATGCATTGATAGTTTTTTCTGTCAAACGTGCCATTATTCCTCACATTCACTCTTGTAGAACAACTAAGGATGCTCGGGATACACTTACCACATTGCACCAAGCTAGGAATGAGGGTCGTGTTGCTTACCTCTGAAAACAGTTGGAGAGTGAGCACATGAATGAAGGTGATTCTATGGATAGTTTTCTGACAAAGATCAAGGATTTGAAGGAACAGTTGAATTCTGCAGACGAAGTCCTTCCTAACATTTCACTTGTGCAAACTGTTCTGAATGGTCTTCCCGACTCATATCAGAGTTTAGCTTCTACTCTTCATTTGATGATGAATGATAATCCAAATGCCTTAACATTTGAAGAGTTAGTTTCTATTTTATTGCAGGAAGACCAGTCTAGGCAGAACAAGTCTATTATGCATGTTTCCTAGCTTATCAGAAGAGCAAAGGAAAATGAAGCTCTACTAGTAAGCAGAAATCTGCAAATGCTGCACATTTGAAGAAGGAAGACAAAGATAAGAAGAAATCAAAAATGTAGAAATTGTTTTGCAAATACTGTAAAGCAAATGATCATGTCACTAAGGGTTGTCCAAAACTGGCTGTTAAAGAGGCAAAGAAGAAAGAGGCCAGAATGGTTGTTGCAAAGGCCTCTACAGTGAAAACAGAATCTGCTAATCTTGTGCAGGATGAAGAATGGGTGTTTACTATTGTTTGCAGTTTTGACCCATCTTCTCATGAGCAGTGCATGTATGTAGTAGACTCACATGTTTGGTACTTTGATAGTGGGGCGACCAAACATATTACCTCGCAGCATAGTTTCTTCTTTTCACTCGAGTCTGCCCCTACAGGGAATACTGTTACATGCGCCAACAACTCCTCTTATCCTGTTGTGGGAGTTGGTAAGATCATTTTGAGTACTATTGATGGTAGTTCTTTCACTTTTTCAAATGCTTTGTTTGTGCGAGGGATCAAGAAAAATCTGTTATCAATTTTTGCATTAGCCAAGACTAGCTTGGTTATGAAATTTCTTGATCATAGATATACAGTTCATGATTTGTCAAATGGCAATGTCATTATTGCTTATGGCATCTTATGTCATGGGTTGTATGAGCTCATAGACTATGAAAGATCTGTAAATGATTCGGCATGTGCAGTACATGATTCTGAGGCTTTGTCAGATGCAAAGCTTTGCCATGCATGCTTTGGTCGTCTAAATTTTGCTAGTTTGCTACGCATGTAGAAATCTGAAATGGTGTCCTCTTTACCCAAACTTGAGGCACCCGCAAATCATGTTTGTGAAGGCGGTATTTTGGGCAAAATATAGCGTTCCTCCTTTCCAAAAGATGGTTCAATTTGGGCTACTCAGGAATTGAAACTTGTACATAGTGATGTTTGTGGTCCTATGCAAACACCTTCTTTTGGGAACTATCTTTATTCGTGACTTTCATCGATGATTTTTCCAGGCAGGCATGGGTATATCCATCTAAGGCAAAGTCTGAAGTGTTTATGTGCTTCAAACAATTTCTGGTTTTGGCTCGAAATCTGTCAGCATGTAAAATGTTCACCCTCCATTCTGATCGAGGGGGGAATATATGTCTTCTGACTTTAATGCATTTTTGGTTGAATGTGGGATAAAACATCAGTGTACAGTGCCATATACACCTCAACAGAATGGAGTTGTTGAATGTAAGAATAGCTCACTCATGGAGATTGTGAGGTGTATGGTCAAGAGTCAAGCTTTACCACATAGTTTTCGGCTTAAGGTTGTCATGTGTGCAGCATATGTACTTAACAAATGTCCCACTAAAGCGCTGCAGTCTATCACTCCATATGAGGCTTGGCATGGTTGCAAGCCATCTGTTGCTCATTTGCATGTTTTTGGTTGTTTGGCATATGCATTAGTGCATGAACAACATCGTAGAAAATTGGATGATAAAGCTATAAAATATATTTTTGTTGGTTACAGTTCTAAAAGCAAAGGCTATCAGGAGACATCTGTTAGCTCCAAAGACATGTATGATACTTTGTTCCCTCTTTTCACAGGTGGGTAGTCTAGTGCTGGTCCTAATGAGGCAACTTCTCAGCCTTTGTAGGTTTCATGTGATGATGCAGATCATTCCATTTCTGATGTAGATTTACATGATGCACTTGTTGATGAGAGAGCTGATATTGAGCAGGCAAAAACTATGCCAAAATGGCTAGTGCAGACTTTGCGTGACAGCAAATTAGATGCACCTCTGTCATATTATACTCGTTCAGGCTCTCATAGTGCCTCTTTTGCATCATATTGCTATGCTATGGCTGCCTCTAGTCTCTATGATGAGACTGAACCTATTTCATTTGATGAAGCACAAAATTCTAAACATTGGATGGATGCAACGCAATTTGAATATGATGCTATCATGAAAAATGGTACCTCATCTTTATGTGACTTGCCTCCTAGCTAAAAGGCCATTGGCACTAAGTGGGTATACAAGCTGAAGCGTAAACCTGATGGAATAATTGACAAGTATAAGATTAGGCTTGTTGCAAAGGGTTATGTGCAGGAAAGAGGCATTGATTTTGATGAAACCTTTGTTCCTACTTGTCGAATGACTACTGTTTGTAGCATATGTGCACTTGCAGCTCATCGTGGTTGGAATGTACATTAGTTGGACATTAAAATAGCATTTTTGAATGGTGACTTGCATGAAGAAAGGGCATGAAAACCAGATGTGCATGTTAAAGAAGGCATTATATGGTTTAAAGCAAGCACCACATGCTTGGTATGAAAAGATACATGCCTATCTGATTGCACATGGTTTTGAGAACAGTCCAACTGAAAGCACCTTATATGTTAAGTGTGCTAATGATGTGCTTCTGATCATTGTGGTGTATGTTGATCACATGCTGCTCACTGGTCTTCATGACATGCATATTGCTGATTTTAAGTCTGATTTTCATGCCTCATCTAAGATGTCTGGGGAGAAGTTTGAAGCTTTCTGCAAAGCTTTGGGCTTACTTCCTTTTGTGGATTGATTCCGCATAGCTTGGCACTTCCTTATACATGAGTGCCAAGTCCTTGTTCACTGCATCACTCCCAAGGGGGATTTGTTGATATATTTAGGTATTGATGTGTATAAACACTCTAGGACCATGGGGGTACTTCTTTCTCTCTTTAGGAGGTTTTTTTCCCCCGGCTCATATATACACCTACCCTAATGGGCTACTAATCTTTGTACATTCTAGTGGTAATATATTCAGTATTGTGTGTTGTGCTCCAAGCTTCTTCTTCTTCCTTGTGTTATTTGCGTGCTTTCGCAGACATCTAACTCCAACACCAAGATCATAATCAAGCTCTATATTGGAGACTCTTTTTTCCATGGCGTACAAGTGGATTCATGAACACCGAGCTTCCTGAAGAACACACACACACACACTATTGAAGTCCTATGCCCAAGAGAAAGGTGGTTTTATGCAATGATAATTTGCTCAAACTTCTAGTACTAGGTCAACTTTTCTTACTTTAAGTCCGAAATTCTATCCAAATGTGTTTATGCAACCATGAGGAATGGAAACCTAAGCACATATGCTAAGAGAGATCTGACTTTAATGATTGACCCTCGCAATCTCACTTTTTCTTTACTCACCTTTTCTTTCCCTCTTATTCATCCTCTATTTCTAACTCCTTCCTCACACATAGTTACACTCCTCTCTTTTTTAATCTACTTCCACACTCTCTTACTAACACACATATACACACACATGCTCACTCATACACACATATGCACTCTCGTACACATATATTCACACACACACACACCCACACAAACCTTACACACACCCACACACTTTTATTCATAGACACGCACTCTCACACATGTACTTGCACACACTCCCTTTCTCATCCATACACACTCTCAGTCCATCACTCTCTCACGATTGCCCTCTCTTTCACTGAATCTTCCTCACCTTCTCACACTCCCACTTTTTCCTTCTTTCACACTTCGACCCACTTCCTTTCTCTCCCACTCTCACTCACTCTACCTCACTCTCATCTGCCTCACCGTCTTGTTCTCTTTCACTCTCTACCTTTGTTTACTCACTCTCTTTACCCCTTTCTCTCTTTCCCTCCCTTTCTCACACACTCTTCACACACATACAATTCTACACACCCCC
This sequence comes from Ceratopteris richardii, assembly GCA_020310875.1. Classification (NCBI taxonomy): domain Eukaryota; kingdom Viridiplantae; phylum Streptophyta; class Polypodiopsida; order Polypodiales; family Pteridaceae; genus Ceratopteris; species Ceratopteris richardii. The sequence continues at coordinate 119,122,137 of CM035408.1, forward strand.
TCACACATATACCCACACACCCTCAGTTTCCTTCACCCTTTCTCTCTCTCTTTTCCCTTCTCACTTTCTTCCCACTTTCTCCACTTTCTTTCCTTCTCACACACACACACCTATATTCACACACTCTCGCCCTTTCCCTTTCTTACACACTCTCTCTTACTCTTCTACACTCACATATACCCACACACATGCTCACAACTATACGCCCACCCTTTTTCACTCTCATTCTCTCACACCCCTCTCTCCTCCTCACTCTTTCTTTCCCTCTCTTTCTCTCTCACACCCCCACTCACTCTCCCCCTAGTCCTCTCTCTTTCTCTCTTCTTCACCCTCTTTCTTCTTCTCTCTCTTTCAACCTTTCCTTTCCTTCACCCTCACCCACACTCTCTCATACACATATACTCTTACTCACACATCCACACACACTCTTATACACATGCTCACATGCACTCAATTTTTCCTTTCTTTCTCCCTCCTTCTCACTCTCTTTCTTCCTTTCAAATATCTGAACTTTGTTGTCTACAAGTCATGGGGCCTATGGATGCCTAGACATCTCACTCAATATGTGGGTTACCATCGGCTCAGTTCATGGTCAACCTTTGAGGCTGCATCATATTGTAGGTGTCTTACACACAAACATTAGAAATATAGGCCATTGCAAAAGGTTATCTCCTTCTATGCATACAGAAGGGCAAGGCCTACATTCGAATAGGAAGGATACAAACCAAGAAAGGAGCCTACATGCTATACACATTGTCATATACGCGGCTTGCAACCCTTCATCATATAGCATCAGAGCAATAGGTATACATGGTCGTCTTCTACTAGGATTAGCGAAAAATAGCCCCTATGCATGCAGTATCCTCAATTCCCTCAATTGTAGGGGTACCCTCAATTCGCTGATGTGCCTTCATGCGTTTGATTTGACTAGCATTCCACTTTTCAACCCTGTTGCATATTCACTAGCCATGTCCATAATCCTTGTATATAGTGCATTAATTAACTCTCCTACTGCCATTCTTGACCGTTTCCCCATCTTGCAATGCACAGCAACTTCGTCATGTTTGCCAAATTTGTCTGATACTTCCTTCAAGAATTGATGCAAACTTTTTAGCTGTCCTTATGTTCTGATAGCAATCACCCACATCCAACAGTCAATGAACAACTTGAGGGAGAACACTCCTGATGGGGACCCTCGATTATCCTCTTCTGATGAAAAAAATACCCTCCCTTCTAACTACCTTGATCGATGGCAATGGACGCCCCCAAAATCCCCAAATCAGCCAGATACTCATCGACTCCCATAGACCAGCCTCCCCCCATTTTGTTATGCTATTCTTTGAACCCTCAAGACCTTTTAGGACCAAATGAAAAAACTCCTCTTTTTGGTGTTGTCCACCCCTTTTTTTTGCCTGTTTGTCCCCAAAGAAGAGAAAAGAACCCCCTCCGCTCCCGTCAGATCCTACTTTGTGATTACATCGATCATAAAAACTCTCCAGTAGATGGCCTACTCCTGTATTTTATCAGAAATTATGCAAGTTCATAGGGAGCTTTCTAGGTAGTGTCTAGAATGAAGCAGCCCCCCCCCCCCCCCCCCAAAAAAAAAAAAAACAAATGAGAGGACTAGTTGCTTAAGAATTGATATATCTCAAAAATTGGGACTCTCAACACTGAAAAGGCACCATCTTTGTATTCTCTCGAAGGGTCTATGAGATGGAGAGAAACTAATAATGATGATGCACTATCACCACTGCCAGAGGCGATTGAAAGCTCCCTACTCAAACATATTGGAGAAGCAAATCTCAACCGTGAAAGTTTGAAGCCCCCCATGTGAATGGTGATCTCCACTCCCAATGCTCTTCTTCCAGCTATCTGACAGGGGGAGGGCGACCACCACCCACCCCCTTGATGTGACATGCGGGAGGAGATCTTGAGCCCCTTTTATGTAGCTCGTGCTCCCCACGGCCCCCATTAATGCTACATGTCTTTAAGAATTCACAACGGAAAGATCTAGCACCAACAATGAATACTTAGCATTTGCTAACTTTTGTTGCATATGATGACCAAATACAGAAACTTGTGCATCATGTGTGTTATTCAAGCTGGCCAAGTGTTGCTCAGTGACTTCATCAATTGGAAAAGACTCCAAAGAGTCGTAATAAAGGAATTGAAAAAAGGGATGAAATCTCCATGAACATGACTTCAGAATTTATTGGCCAACAATTCCTCCAAGCATTGCAGTCATTGGATTGAGAACTTCTCTTGACCCACTTGCAAAATGCTTCAGAACACGTTCATCAATAGTCTCTAATTTCCTATCTCCTGAACCTTCATATAATCTTTTTGTCAAATCGATAAAATTTTAACATCTTTATCACTACTAGGGGCAAGAAGGCAACCGAACTCTGCTCCATATGTGTCAAGAACCCAAAAAGACAAATGGAATAGTGGGGATGGTCAAACTTGGGAAAGTTACTTAACAGAATATCACCAGGGGCACTTAGTGCCTCTGAAAGTAACTTGAAGTTGAGAATTTTGGTATGCTTGACTTGAGTGACAATGTCACCCTTCTCATAAGCTCCAAAATGAGAAGTATCTTCATTGAGGCAAAAAGAATGTGGCCTACATTTTTTTTACTCATCGTGGTTTCCCATCATTCAACTCTCTCATACCATGAACCTCAAAAAAATTCATAAAATCACCATCTTGAAACTCTAGCCTCTCATCATCAACACATGTTACAATAGCTAGGTTGTCGTAGCTAGGTTGTCGTGGCTAGGTGTGTCTAGCCAAGGGTTTGTCGTATACACAAACCCTTGGCTAGACACACCCACTTTTACACAAACTCGCATTTGGCAATCATATCCATGCTAACATATGCACACATATTTATCAATGCAAAACACTTAATCATCCTCATATAGGAGATGTTTTCTTTGTGCTCTGCATAAAAAATCATATTAGTAGATCACCATATTCACACCAATCATCATGTAACATAGTCCCCCCTTCTTGCTTGCGAAGTCATCCTTGACGAGTGAATCTGATCTGTGCTCCCTAGAGAGACCTTCTTGAATGCCCAAGGCTACTTTCAATGGATACCTACAACCTGTATGCAACAAAATTAGTACCATCATTCCACCAAGTCCCAATCATACCTTGCATGCCTTGTCGACCCTCTCCCTTGGTTGTCATGCCCTCTATATCTACCACTCATTAGAGATGTTAGACCCATTTGATATTTAAAACACAAATATTGCACTATCTGCCTTGATAGCCCTCTCTTGCATCACAACAATACAACACAAAAGTAAGCATGCCATGATCAACTAGACCAAAAAGCAATGCATTCCATGAAACAAATTATTTCTACTACTACAATGTTGCAAGCACTAAAAATGCACCACATAAGTTACCAAACTTTGTATATGTGTCCAACCATTTATTTCTCATGAATGTAACACGATCATACTCTCTCTTTGGTAATTCTATGTGAAGATACTTTCCAAACTCCAAATCACACATACCAATAGATGAAATAAACACCAGTGTGTATGGTACCTCATTTAGTTCAATGCCTTCTATCAGTATCAAGTATCATCTGAATCATAGAGAGGACTTTCTTATCATATCTATGCTTCACACGTGGAGACAATATGGTTAACCAAAAAACAACATCCCTTTCTACCATCATGTCAAAAACTTCACAAGCATCATCAACACCACGGTCCACCACACATAGAATACAAATCATACCAAACACTTCCTACATGAAGATTAGATCCACATGCTACATAATGATGTAATGATGTAACAGAAAGCCTTGTTTCATCTTTTCTAGAGAACAACATGCATAGAGAATGGAGAAAAAAGTGAATTCATATTGTTCAACTCCATCCTGGAGTCAGTGCACACCAAGAACAATATCATGATCTACCATCAAAATTAAAACACTACAAGCATCTTTTAAAAATGGCAAGTAGCATATAGGCTGATGATAGTGTTTCCAACAACCAAATTAGTATCATATCCATTTCCAAATTAGTAAAAATGAATGAGCATGCCTGGCATCAGTGCACCAATGCTACAACATGCTTTCAAAACACAAGAAAAGAACAACTGAATTGGCCCCTTTGTGAAGAAGATCTTATGATGCAGCAAATAGCATTATCATTAGATGTGCCACAGGTCTCCACAAATGTGCCAATGTCTTGATAATCCATTTCTAGCACTGGCCCTTCCTTGTAACACAACCTCAAAAACACGTCATTCATATGCTTCCCTCAATCTAAAACATAAGTGCAATAAAGAAAACCAATGACTTAGGAAGGATATCAATACTACAAACATGGATCGGTTGTCAAAGATTGCCCTGCAAACATATCGTCAATTAACATTACCTATTATCAATCAACAACAATCCTTTGCATACCTTGAATACCTTGGTGAAGTCCTCCCTCGTTGTCGTATCCTTCTCATCTGCAGACTCATCGTAAAAAGTGAATCCAAAGAATTATGCAAAAAAAAGTGAATGGACAAAAACACGTACTCTAGTGGTGCCTCTACATCTGATAATTCCCTCTATATCCATTATGTATATATGAGCAAAAAACAAGGCCTTCTAAAGTGCGGCCTCACCCCCCATCCCAAAAAACCCGATCACCCAAAATGAAGCAAGACATAAGTGAAGAAGTTTCAAGAAGCACGTACACCATTACCTGCCTTTGGAACAAATGTGTCGATAACATAAGAAGAGCCAAATTTGATAATTTTCTTACAAACTAACCAGCCATGCACATATAATAGTTATACCTTTGTCAGCATTGGCCTCGAGTAGATTGATCTATCAACAATCAACATCTCATTCCTATAGATACATACCTATAAAAAACAAACACATCTAGGCAATCACTACCCTCCTCCTCTCTGTCTCTCCCCCTTATGAGTGGGATTTTTATGCTTTTTATTTATTTTTTATTCACTAGTTGGCTGTGTTGTAACTAGGTGTGACTTGTGGCTCTCGCCACCCAGCCAAGTTTGTTCCACCCATCTACCAACACAGCATAGCATGCAACGAACATATATAGGATGTACGCACACACACATACGTGCTAGCCCATAGCGAAGCGAGGTGCAGCTCATGGTCTCGACCGACCGGCCAAGATGGTTCCCGATCGCCCGGCCAAGATGGTTCCACTCACCTATCAGCATAGCACAAAATAGATATGAACACGTTAGGGCTATGAGGAAGCTAACATCAGCTCGCGGTCCTGACCACCTGGCTAGGATGACTCCACTTGCCTACTAAACCATCATAGCACACTGGCGCACATATATACACACTTTGGGTTTTGTTTTTGTTGTTTGTTTTCATCATTTTTTCATTTCCCATGTCCTAAGACTTAGGGAGAGGTAGAAAGGAGCATCTCCTCCACCTATCTTGCACATCATGCATACACAAAAACACAAAAAACATATTCGTGGAAGTTGATAGATCAATCTTCCCTTTGCCATTACTTTCTAGGGCATAAGGATTATATGACATAAACGACTAATCACAAACATGCTTATCAAACCGGACTTCCCTATCTTACCTTTAAGTCCCTTCCTCTAACGCAATGTTGTACAAGCATCCTCAAAAATCCCTACCTAGTCTCGTTCACCATTGATGATCAATGTCCTCCAGGAGGCGAGTTAGGATCCGCTTCAAGAGCCTCATCATCACTACATGTAACTAGCTGGTCTGCCCATGCCCAATAAATGTCATTTACCTCATTAGGTATTTCTTGCATGTTGTCACAGTAAAAATACCAGTCTTGTGCATACCCAGCCCACCCAAGCAGATACTCCTTGGACTGTAGAAATGGAAAGTCAATGTCAAGATCTTGATTCCATAAATGCACCAGCCAGTGAGCCTCTTCCACGTCGTATTCTTTCTGTAAGCTCTCGATCGCTATCTCCATGCTTGCTAGTGCTTGATCTACAAAATATACCACAAGATTGAATAGATCATTTTGGTACACTTGATCAGCGATCGGTTGCCTAGTCCCCAATGATCCTGTGTAACAACACACTTGGTTTATTAGTTTTTGTAGGCTCAACCAATAGAAGGTAAATTGTTTGATGAAGAGAATGTCACTGTTGTTTCACTCTTATCAAGCCCCACATTTCCTGTAACATCATCCAAATCAAGCAAAAGAATCCCATAATCCAACGGTCCACTCAAAATCTATCCCATGCAACTTCTCCAACTGTCTTATGTACATTCTTGCAGCTATCAAAATCACTTTCTTTATAGGGCTTCAAACTGATTATCTTGACACATTCGGCATGAGTTGGTCCTGACTTCTTGAGTCTGCTACCATAATTGCCAACACCCTTTGCATGAGACTCCTTACTCACCATGCTCCTTTTAGGTGTATTGTCCAATGCGTGTCCTTTCTTTAGTCCCTCGTGTCTGGAAGTCCCTTTTTCATAAGCATTTTGGTTCCCCTTGTCTCTAACCTCCAAAAGGTCTCTCTTTTGATCATTTGTTTTCTTGATAGAACCATCATTATCTATACACCACTTCTCTCTTCCAAATTTGCCCTTTCCCTTGTGGCCTTTCCTGCACATGTCACTACTCCCGGAGTTATGTGTGTCGCTTGTGCTAGAAGATAGATGACCATCTTTTCTTATTGTCTTCTATGCATGACATCCTTGATCATGAGCCTTAGAAGAACGACTCCCACTGTTCAAAGGATTTCTTCCCCTTATGCAAAGATCAACCATCTCTCTGATTACCTTCACCTCCTCTACAAACCCAACTTCTACCATCTTGTCTTCTTCCATCTACACTCTCCTTAGATTCCCTAATAATATGCATGCACCATTGGCCAACACTTCTTTAGCTTTTCCTTCCATATTTGGATTTACTTCCTCCAACTCAACTCTCACATCCATTTCTCATATGTTCTGCTCTCTTTCCATCATCATCTCTGACTCGTGACACCTACCCTAGAGTTCCACTCCTAGAGCCTCGACTTTTTACCTCAAGTATCTTACTTCGGTTGTGGTGGTCGATTCGGGATTCGATCCTTTTTCTGAGATCCCTACATCTAGGGGATTGTTGGTCCTACCCTTCCTCAAGTCTACATGCGTCATATAGCATTCAAATTGACTTGTACCAGGCAACCATCCGAGCAACTCTTGATCAAAATCATCTTTATAAGCTATTGCATTCTTGTACTCTTCCATTCTTGTGTTTTGAGGTTCGGATAACTGTAGGTTGAATCCATCTTGGAGCAAATCCTTTTTCCTAATTTACTTTCTCTTTTACTTTTCTTTCCATTTCATCAAGTGTCGTTAACTTCTTGTCAATTGCATTTGAAGACACCTGGATTTGCACGCGATCGGACTTTGGTCGAATTGTAATAAAGCTTGTGCGTCTTTCATGCACATAGTTGGCTTGTACCAACTAGGGTGCTCCCCATAATATTGAAAAAGTGGCTTCTTAGGTTCTTGGTTTGACTATCGAGTACTCGATACTAAATTCTTATCCTCCAACGACTCTGCTCACATTTTTCAAAAGGCTGGCAGGTTTCACTTGAGTTTGGTCAGCCATCCTTAAGGACATCTGTGTGTCCTCCATATGAGCAAGACCGAGGGCCTTCATCATGGATTCAATCATCAAGTTGACTGTTGGCCCACTATCCAGCTGGGCACCCGGGACTGCATATCCCTTAATTTCTACCATTATCATTGGGACATTTGAATCAATCTACGTCGTAATGCTCTGAATTATGCACTAGATCTCTTTCTCGTGTTTTTTCTTATCTTGGGATTTTTTAGGCTTCTTGATATACTCGTTGTAGAACTGCTTCCTACACGCAGGGGAGTACTTCAATAGTGTGCCAATATCCAGAGTCACTTCCATTTTAGCAAGCATCTATACTATATCATTTTTTTCTTCACCATGTTTTTCCTTCCGACACTTCACAGCTTTCAATCTTTCAAGGAATGGAGGGATGACCGGCACAAATTATTTTATCACAAGCAAAAGTATTTCTATTTCATCACCTTCTTCCAACTCCGGTTGGTCATAAGGTCTGACCAATTCTTCTTCCGCTTCACCATGCTTAGGCGCCTTTTCTTTGTCCACATGTTAATTTTTCCTTCTTGCATCCCTTTTCAAATATTCTTGAGTCCTCATGACTATCGCCACAATGAAAGAATTGGATCCTTCCCAAGGATCTGGTGTCCTAAACACCACTCCTACTACAAGAGTTGGCTCTTGAAATTTAGGAGTGAGCAGTGTTTGAGTTTCAAAAAAGTTAGAGGACTCCATTGGCCCTTTGCCCTTGCCAATATCTATTGGAGATAGACGTCTGCAGAAGCACGCGAACAGCACAAGGAAGGAGAAGAAGCTTGGAGCACAACACACAATACTGAATGTATTACTAGAGAATGTGCAAAGATAAGGAGCCCATTAGGGCAATAGGCGTATATACAAGCCGGGGCAAAAACCTCCTAAAGAGGGAAAAAGTGCCCCGGTGGTCCTAGAGTGTTCGCACACATCACTACTTAAATATATCAAAAAATCCCCCCTGAGAGTGATGCGGTGAACAAATAGATGGCACTCATGTATAAGGAAGTGCCAAGCTATGTGGAAGTCACTCCACAAAAGGAAGTAAGCCCAAAACTTTGCGGAAAGCTTCAAACTTCTCCCTGGGCAGAGCCTTCGTGAAAAGATCTGCAATGTTCTCCTGCGTGGGCACATATGCCAAGCTGATCTCCCCAATAGAGAACCTCTCCCTGACATAGTGATAATGCACCTCAATGTGCTTAGTGCGAGCATGGAACACAAGGGTTCCTAGCAACTGTCAATGCGCTCTAACTGTCAGTGAAGATGGTGGTGACAGAATTCTGACCAACACCCAAATCAACCATAAGGCGTCTGAGCCACACACACTCAACAGTAGCTGTGAAAGTTGCCCTATACTCAGCTTCACAACTGGAAGTGGCCACAGTAGGCTGCTTCTTGCTCAACCAAGATATACATGAGCTACCAAGCATGAAGCAAAAGCCACTAGTGGACACATGAGTGTCATAGCAACCAGCCCATCAGAGTCAGAAAAAGCATGCAAATCTGGCAGTAGTGATCCCCCCTTGGGATAAAACAACCCAAGTAGTCGAGTACCACTCAAGTAGCGAAAGAAGCGCTTAACTACCTGCCAATGCTTGACTCTTGGGCAATGCATAAACCTTCTCATCTGTGAGACAACAAACTGAATATCTGGCCGAGTAATGCATAAGTAAATCAAGCATCCAATAGCCTGCTGATAGAGAACAGTATCAAATGCATCTCCAGCATCATGAAGACTCAAACATAAACGCGTCTCCATAGGAGTGGCAATAGGCTTATAGTCTTCAAGGCCAAAATGCTACAATAATGTGTTAATATATTTCGTTTGACACAAAGCCATTCCACCATCAACTTGCATAAACTGAATGCCCAAATAGTGATGCAAATGCCCCAAATGAGACATCTCAAATGAGGCATGCAAATCAGCCTATAAATCAGCAATATGCCTCTCATGAGAACCAGTGAGCAGCATGTCATCAACATAAACCACAATTATCAGAAGCACATCATTAGCACGCTCAACATATAAGGTGCTTTCAGTTGGACTATTCTCAAAACCATGTGCAATCAGATAGGTTGTATCTTCTCATACCAAGCATGTGGTGCTTGCTTTAAACCATATAATGCCTTCTTTAACCTCCACACCTGGTTTTCATGCCCTTTCTGCAAAAAGCCACGGGGCTGAAAAACATACACTTCTTCATGCAAGTCACCATTCAAAAATGCAGTTTTAATGTCCAACTGATGTACATTCCAACCATGATGGGCTGCACATGCACAAATGCTCTGAACAGTAGTCATACGGCATGTAGGTGCAAAGGTCTCATCAATGTCAATGCCTCTTTCCTACGCATAACCCTTTGCAACAAGCCTATCCTTATACCTGTCAATTGTACCATCACGTTTATGCTTCAGCTTGTATACCCACTTAGTGCCAATGGCCTTCTTGCCAAGAGGCAAGTCACATAAAGACCAAGTACCTTTCTTCATTATTACATCATATTCAGATTGCATAGCAGCCATCCAATTTTCTGAATTTTATGCTTCATCAAACGAAGCAGGCTCATTCTCATCATAGAGACTAGATGCAGCCATAGCATAGCAATTTAATGCAAAAGAGGCACTATGAGAGCCTGAATGGGTATGATATGACAGAGGTGCATCTAATTTGCTGTCACGCAAAGTCTTCACTAGCCATTTTGGCATAGTTTTTGCCTCCTCAATATCAGCTCTCTCATCAACTAGTGCATCATGTAAATCTGCATCAGAAATGGAATGATCTGCATCATCACATGAAACCTGCAAAGGCTGAGACGTTGCCTCATTAGGACCAGCACTGGACTGTCCACCTGTAAAAAGAGGCATCAAAGTATCATACATGTCTTTGGAGCTAACAGATGTCTCCTTAGTACATGAGAGCAATGGCTGAATAGCATCTTCCACAAAAACAACATCACGGCTAACCAGAATGTGTTTAGTCTGTGGATGATATAGACGATAGCCTTTACTTTCAGAACTGTACCCAACAAAAATACATTTTACTACTTTATCATCCAATTTTCTGCGATGTTGTTCAGGCACTAATGCATATGACAACCAAAAACACGCAGATGAGCAACAGATGGCTTGCGATCATGCCAAGCCTCATATGGAGTGATAGATTGTAGCGCTTTAGTGGGACACCTGTTAAGTAAATATGTTGCACACATGACAGCCTCAAGCCAGAAACTATGAGGTAAAGCCTGACCCTTGACCATACACCTCGCCATCTCCATGAGTGACCTGTTCTTTCGTTTAGAAACTCCATTCTATTGAGGTGTATACGGCACTGTACACTAGTGTTTTATCCCACGTTCAGCCAGAAATGCATTAAAATCAGAAGACATATATTCCCCCCCTCAATCAGAACGGAGGGTGCCCATTTTACATGCTGACAGATTTTCAGCCAAAACCAAAAACTTTTTGAAGCACATGAACACTTCAAACTTTGCCTTCAATGGATATACCCATGCATGCCTGGAAAAATCATCGATGAAAGTCACGAAGTAAAGATAATTCCCAAAAGAAGGTGTATGCATAGGACCACAAACATCACTATGTACAAGCTTCAATTTCTGAGTAGCCCAAACTGAACCATCTTTTGGAAAGGATGAACGCTGCATTTTGCCCAAAATACAGCCTTCACAAACATGTTTTCCAGGTGCCTCAAGTTTGGGCAAAGAGGACACCATTTCAGATTTCTACAGGCGTAGCAAACTAGCAAAATTCAGATGACCAAAGCGTGCATGCCAAAACTTTGCATCTGACATAGCCTGAGAATCATTTACTACACGTGCCAAATCATTTACAGATCTTTCATAGTCTATGAGCTTATACAACCCACGACATAAAATCCCAGAAGCAATAATCACATCGCCATTTGACAGATCATGAACTCTACACCTATCATCAACAAATTTCACAACCAAGCCAATCTTGGCTAATGCAGAAACTGATAACAGGTTCTTCTTGATCCCTAGCACAACTGAAGCATCTGACAAAGTGAAAGAACTACCATCAGGAGTAGTCAAAATGATCTTATCAACTCCCATAACAGGATAAGAGGAGTTGTTGGTGCATGTAAGTCATTGTACGGGCAGGCTCGAGTGAAGAGAAGAAATTGTGCTGCGAGGTAATATGTTTGGTCATCCCACTGTCAAAATACCAAACATCTGAGTCTAATGCAGACATGCACTGATCATGAGAAGATGGGTCAAAACTACAGACAGTAAATGCCCATTCTTCGTTCTACACAAGATTACCACACTCTGTTTTTGGTGTAGAGGCCTCTACAACAACCATACCAGCCTCTTTCTTCTTTGCCTCTTTAGCAGCCAGTTTTGGACAGTTATTTATGGTATAATCATTCCCTTTATAGTACTTACAAAACAATTTTTGCTTTTCTAATTTCTTCTCATCTTTATCTTCCTTCTTCGAATATGAAGAATTAACAGATTTCTGCTTACTAATTGAAGAGCTCCATTTTCCTTTGGCCTTCTGACTAGCCATGAAAGCTTGATCTGCAACTCGCATAATGGACATGTTCTGCCTGGACTGATCTTCCTGCAACAGAATAGAGACTAACTCCTCAAATGATAAGGCATTCGGATTGCCTTTCATCATCAAACAAAGAGTAGAAGCAAAACTCTGATATGAATCAGGAAGACCATTCAGAACGGTCTGCACAAGTGAGCTATCTGGTATAACCTCATCAGCAGAAATCAACAGTTCCTTCAAATCTTTGATCTTCGTTACGAAACTGTCCATAGAATCACCTTCATTCATGTGCTCACTCTCCAACTGTTTTCGGAGGTAAGCAACACGAGCCTCATTCCTAGCTTGGTACAATGTGATAAGTGTATCCCAAGCATCCTTAGTTGTTTTGCAAGAGCGAATGTGAGGAATAATGGCACGTTTGACAGACAAAGCTATCAATGCATGTGCCTGGGCATCTCTGCCATCCCAACGAATCTGCTCTGCAGTAGGTGCAGTAGAAACAGCAACACGAACAGGAATCTGCGGAATATCATCTTCAACACCATCTTCATCAGCTCGAGCACCTGTATTTGCAGTACCTATAGTCAGAGATGTAAGAGGATGTCTTTCAACACCCTGCACAATGTTCCACAATCCTTTTGCAACCAATAGATGTCGCATCATATAAGCCCATAATGGGTAGTTGGTACCATCCAACTTATCCTCAACAACCAACATACGGAATACATCACTGCTTTCAGCCATGGCCGGTGACTAAAATACCTTGATGCAGAAAATTGATTGTATCTCAAAAAGTTGAACATAACTGCCCAGATGAATTCTGCTAGACCTGTAGAAGACTTCGAGACGCTTATACTGGCGAATAGAAATTGGTATATACCTTTGGCACAAAAAGATGAAATAGCCTGCACAAGCATTGCGATAGTGCGTTTGGAGGCCGAAAGGAGCTTAGATCGCAATTTTGGCACGTTGAGTATGCTCATCAAAATTCGTGCGATTTTGAGACTGCAAACGGAGGTGTCGACGGTGCCCTAGATAGAGCGACGACCTGCTCTGATACCAATTGTTGGAGATAGACGTCTGCGGAAGCACGCGAACAGCACAAGGAAGGGGAAGAAGCTTGGAGCACAACACACAATACTGAATGTATTACTAGAGAATGTGCAGATATAAGGAGCCCATTAGGGCAATAGGCGTATATACAAGCCGGGGGAAGAAACCTCCTAAAGAGGGAAAAAGTGCCCCGGCGGTCCTAGAGTGTTCATACACATCACTACCTAAATATATCAACAATATCAGCTCTCCTTTTCAGATATTCTTCACCAAAATGTCCTTCTCCACCACAGTACCTACATAGTGGAGTGTACCCAACAAGCTTCCTTTCATTTGGACACCTAGCTTGAATGTGTCCAAAACCTTCACATCTCTAACAGTGAATTGGAGCAGCCCTTCTTTGTCCTTGTGCCGTCTCCCTCTAGTAGCCACCTAATTGGCTCTAAGTATCGTGCCCATACGTCTGCCTTGTTTCCCAACAAGGAATAGGAGGTTCACTTTGAGCAGGCATTCCCATATAAGAACGTTCTCTCGTGTTTCTTGATTGCATGTTCCTTCCTTCGTAAGCCATCTTCTAATAACATCGGTCCTCACTATGGTTTGGTTTGTTATAGAAGGTATGAAATCTTCTAGGTGGTCGTCTTTCAATGACCAATCTCAAAATCATGGGGCATTCGTTGTCTACATGACCAAAGTCATGACATTTCTCACACCATGTGTTAGACCTAAAGAAAACTTGGTTGTGTTCCAAGATTGCCTCATGCTTCACAGTGTACGTTCTCTAGGTAAGAGTGGAAGCTTTCACTACTTGAGCCACTAACTCTAGAATCCGCTCTTTGTTCAACACAAGCTTAACCTTGCCTGGCGTACTGGTGGTAGCTACAAAAGCTAGAGTTGACAATGTCGGGCTTTCATAGCCATGATTTCTTACGAGTGCACTGCCTAATCCCTATGCTGGTCCATACAGAAGCCCTCTTCTTCTTTGTTGACTTAGCTGTATCTCCTCCCATATCCGAGCTTCTTCTTTTGCAACCATTAGATTAGCAGGATGCCTTAGGCTTATGTGTTGCTGCACGATGGGATCCCTCAACCTGGCAATAAACCTTCTCTTCAGTGTTTCATCATTGGGAGCTGATACATACCTCTCTCCTATGGTATCAAATTTCCATACCGATTTGGGGCTTTGTCTCGGAGAGTGGAAGGAAAAATTCTCAACCTTTGCCCTTGATCTTACTCTTCTACACTCACATATACCCACACACACACTCAAAACTAAATGCCCACTCTCTTTCTCTCACACCCCTCTCTCCTCCTCACTCTTTCTTTCCCTCTCTTTCCCTCTCATGCCCTCAATCACTCTTCCCCTAGTTCTCTCTCTTCTTCACCCTCTTTCTTCTTCTCTCTCTTTCAGCTTTCGTCTCCTTCACCCTCACCCACACTCTCTCATACACATACTCTTACTCACACATCCACACACACTCTTATACACATGATCACATGCACTCAATTTTTCCTCTCTTTCTCCCTCCTTCCCACTCTCTTTCTTCCTTTCAAATATCTGAACTTTGTTGTCTGTGATTCATGTGGCTTATGGATGCCGAGACGTCTCACTTAGTATGTAGGTTATCATCGGCTCAGTTCATGGTCAACCTCCAAGCTGCATCAGATTGTAGGTGTCCATTACACTCAAACATCAAGAATATAGCCCATTGCAGAAGGTTATCTCCTTCTATGCATACGGAAGGGCAAGGCCCACATTCGGATAGGAAGGATACAAACCGACCAAGGAGCCTACGGGCTATATACGTTATGATATACACGGCTTGCAACCCTTCATCATATAGCATCAGAGCAATAGGTATACATGGTCATCTTCTTCTAGGATTACTGAAAAATAGCCCCTATGCATGCAATATCGTAGACGTTGCCACTATTGGCGTTGTGGTGACTAGTTGAATCATTTAGCAAGGAGCAACAATAGAAGGTGTAGGATATAGGGAGCCTAGAAGGGCCAAAGCAAAAGTAGATGTACGATAACATCAAGGCTTGGGCAACATCATAAATGCCATATGGATCGACCAGCGCACAAGAGCATGTAGCTAGAGGATCCCCATGCGAACTCTTGAAGCTTGGGAGTTTTAAACCAATAACGTGACACTGAGCCAAGAACCGAGGAAGCACAAATCTTTGCATTAACTCCTTCAAATGAATGATACCCACAAATAGTTATAGACACCAAAGATCACCTAACAACAAAAAGATTGGACATATTAGTGAAATGCAGAGTGGTCACAGTGATCCATGTGCTGCAGCTCTAGGCACACATTGATATCGAAGGCTCCTATCGAGTAGAATTTAAGCTTAACACTCGTTTTCAGTTCTCAAGCAGATAGAGCAGTCCTTGACTACGTTATGCAATGATGTTTTACTATCAAACCATCTGGACAACTATGTTCATCGTCCGGACTCATTGCACGGACTGACAACTCATTAATCAAACAAGATTGTGCAGACATCTTTACACACTGTTGACACAAAAATCTTGAAGATATAGAGATTTAAATTGTTACAGAACCTAGAGAGTAGCTTTTGAATTGCCTCTAAAGAGATTAGGTTAGATTTCTATCCAATCTTGAATGCAATCTTTCCAAGGGTACCCTCAATTCCCTGATGTGACTTCATGCATTTGATTTGATTGGCGTTCCACTTTTCAACCCTACTGCATATTGTCCCAGGCCGTTAAGGCAGCTGGTTGGGCCTCTTGCCTCTTGAGGCGGGGGCAAGGGTTCAATCCCTGCCCGGCCACATGTAAGGGACATGTATAACCTGAAATGATGAAGCATATGGCTGATGTGCCATCGTTTGACTAGAACTGCAATAGTTGTGACCGCCGTTCAACCCAGTCTTGTAAACCCCTGTTCTTGTGGCATAAGGGGGGTCCCATGGGTACTATGCCCTTCCTTGTACAGTTGCAATTTCTAAGTTAAAGCCCAGGGGAGTAGGCCTCGGCCGAACCTCCATTTTTTACTGCATATTCGCCAGCCATGTCCATAATCCCTATATATCCTGCATTAGTTAACTCTCCTACTGCCATTCTTGACGGTTTCCCCATCTGGAAATCCAAAGCGACTTCATCATGTTTTGCAAAATTTGTCTGATACTTCCTTCAAAAGCTGATGCGAATTCTTCAGCTATCCTTACGTTCAGATAGCAATCACCCACCTTCAATAGCCCATGAACAACTTCAGTGGGAACGGTCCTGATGGGGACCCTCCATTATCCTCTTCTGATGGAAAAAATACCCTCCCTTCTAACTGCCTCGATCAATGGCAACGGACGCCCCAAAATCCCCAAATCAGGCAAATATTCATCGACTCCCACAGACCAGTGCCCCCCCTTTTATTCTGTTATTGTTTGATCCCTCGACACCCTTCAAGACCAAAGGAAAAATCCTCTTTCTGCTGTTGTCTGCCCCCTTTTTTGCATGTCCGTCCCCAAAGAAGAGAAAAGAACCCTCTCCCCTCCCAGCAGATCCCACTTTGTGATTACATCGATCGTAAAAACTCTCCAGTAGATGGCCTGCTCTTGTATTTTATCACCAGTTACAGAAGTTCGCACGCAGCTTTGCACGTAGTGTCCACCTCCCGCCCCCAAAGTGAGAGGACTAGTTGCCTAAAAATTGATATATCTCAAAAATTGGGACTCTGAGCACTTAAAAGGCACCATCTTTGTCTTCTTCCGAAGGGTCCCTGAGATGGACACAAGCTAATAATGATGAGGCACTATCACCACTGCCACATTGGGGCGCCGGCACTGATAGCTTTTTGCCCATAGCTCCAGCCTCCAGGTGGAACAAATGAACATCACTTTGTTCCATGGCCTCTCCATTCACACAAGGCGGCGGAACAAACATGATATAGCAAAAAACATAGTTGTTGTTTTGTCATAGTAAAAATCTTTTTTTATAGATAATAAATCAGATTTAACACGTGGAGGATTCTCAGCAGGCGAAACATCTCTGGGGCGGAGGAGGAAGCCCGGAACACTCAAAAGTCTTTTGTACTGCCTAATCAGCAGAGTGGAGAGGGTGTTCCACCGCCCTATGTGAATGCATATTACCAAATGTCACTAAATGATTGCAGCAACCATTTGCAACAGCGTGCCGCCGCCCCAGTCTGAATCGCCCCTTACATGTCTTTAAGAATTCGCAACCGAGAGCTCCAACACCAACAACGAATACTTAGCATATTCTAACTTTTGTTGCATATGATGACCAAATACAGACACCTGTGCATCATATATGTTATTCAAGCTGTCGAAGTGTTGCTCAGTGACTTCATCAACTAGAAAAGACTCCAAAGAGTCATAATAAAAAAATTGAAACAAGGGATGAAATCTCTCTGAACATGACTTAACAATATCTTGGCAAACAATTCCTCCAAGCATTGCAGCCATTGGATTGAGAACTGCTCTTGACCCACTTGCAAAATGTTTCAGAACACCTTCATCAATAGTCTCTAATTTCCTATCTCCCAAAGCTTCATTTAATCTTTTTGCCAGATCGATAAAATTTTTAACATCTTTATCACTGTCGGGGGCAGGAAGGCAACTGAATTCTGCCCGATATGGGTCAAGAGCCCAAAAAGCCAAATGCAATAGTGGGGGACAGTCAAACTTGGGAAAGTTACTTAACAGAAAATCATCGGGGAAATTTAGTGCCTTCGACTTGCGTGGCAATTACCAGGGAAATTTTGGTGTGCATGACTTGAGTGACAATGCCACCCTTCTCATAAGCTCCGAAATGAGAAGTATCTTCATCGAGGCAAAAAGAATACTGCCTTCAATTTTTTACTCTTCCTGGTTTCCCATCATTCAACTCTTTGATACCATGAACCTCAGAAAAAATCACAAAATCACCATCTTGAAACTCTAGCCTCTCATCATCAGCACATGCTACAAGAGCTAGGTTGTCATTGCTCCATATTGCTTCTAGATAAAAACATGCTCTATTTTTGTATCTTTATTTGAAATGCGAGCGTATACACAAACCCTTGGCTAGACACAAGCACTTTTACGCAAACTCTCATTTGACAATCATATCCATGCTAACATATGCACACATATTTATCAATGCAAAACACTTAATCATCCTCATATGGGGGATATTTTCTTTGTCCTCTGCATCAAAAATCATATTAGTAGATCATCGTATTCACACCAATCATCATGTAACACACACACACACATACACACATAGATGAAGTAAATCCATCCTCGCAACCATGTCCGTGCCATGAATGAGAATCTCTCGTATTCACAATCTCATCCCTCATATAAGTCTTCCATGATATTCCTGTCTCTTTCTTCTACCATATGTGCTATAGGAAAGTCCACCCCTTGTGCCATGTGGCATCCATGGCACCATCCAAAGGTGTGCTCCCACTATTCAGTATGATATGGATGGAAAGATGGAATGTGATATGGATGCTTTAAATTTATAAAGAGATGGAAAATATTCCATTTTTAGTTCTTTAAGTAGAGATTGTGAAATAAAATAATGCGAAGTTTCCACCTATAGTGTTGAAATACTTTTCAAGCTCTCCGTCAATCCAACTTAGGTTAGCATTGAATTCACTTGCATCTATATTATGTAGATTCTAATAGTGATAGTGCATATATAACAACTAGTGTTGAATATTTTCTCTAACCACTCACGCTTTCCGCGTTACCTATTTGATAGTTTTCCATAGGTATGAGTTCTTCTCCTTGCATATATCATTCATCCCACTATCTTATCCACTCTTTCCTCTTTCTGATTTGTTCTAGAGCTTCCATTTGAGCTTCTTCGCTAATCCTTTCCTCTTCCTTTTTTCTATTTTGCGGTCCTAAGAGTCTTGTCAACATTTGTTCCATTAGTGGTTCCATGTACATTTTGACTCTATAGGCACTGATGTAGTTGGGAAGTACGTCTCCATCTAGAGTGGCTAAGTTTATTGCTCTGATAGTGGATATTTGATCTATCAATAATGTTCCATATCCACGTTGCTGCAACTTTTTTGCATGTTGTTTCAATGTGTAGACCAACACTAAATTGCCTTCCTTTAAGCCCTTATTTTTAATGTGTGCATCATAATAGTTTTTTTGTCCTCTTTTAGCCATATAGATTCCTCCCACTGCTTGTGGTCTGGTCTCATGTAATTTTTCAATTTGATCTAACTGTTTAGATAGTTCATGGCCCGTCCATTCATTTTGTTGCGCCACTCATAGTGTAGGGACTAAATAATCAATCAACAAAATTGTGCTTTGCCCATATACTAAATTTAATGGAGTAGTTCCAATGGTAGTTTTGTATCGCACTTGGATTAAGGCCCATATTGCGTGATGCAATTGTTTGTCCCAATCTGACCTTCCATTGTTAACTATTTTAGTTAACACTATACACATTACTTTATTGGAACTTTTAGCTTGTCCATTGGCTTGAGGATGATAAGGAGCTGATTTCTTGTGAATCACTAGAAACTCATTAAGCAGTGATTCAATCACTTCATTGATGAAATGTGTTCCTCTATCGCTAACAATTTCTATTGGAAGTCCGAAGTGTGTAAAGATATTTTCAAAAAGGAATTTAGCTATGGTTTGAGTGTCATTCTTCCTAGTCGCTTTAGCTTCCATCCATTTTTGTCAAATAGTTTGTGGCCACAATGATATATTCGGCATGTGATCCTTTAGCAAGAGGGTTTATAGGTCCTATGAGGTCAATACCCCATTTGGAAAATGCCCTTGCACAGATCATGGGTCTTAGAGGCATGTCATCTCTTCTTATATGATATTTGGTTCTTTGGCACACTTCACAACTTCTTACGTACGTATTTGCATCCATATGTAGAGTTGGCCATCACAAGCCTACAAGAAGAATCATTTTTATAGTCTTCTTGGCTGAAAAATGACCTCTTGCTACACCTGCATGTGCCATCTCTAATAATAGGATCTATTGGACTCGATATTATGTTGAACATATGTGGGAATCATGATCACCAAGGTGTACTCTTAATTGTGTGGTTTCCAAGGTAATATTCACAGATACTAGAGGTCATCCATCTACTACTTCAACTACTATGGGTTTGTTCTTCTAAAGCACTAGAATCATGTGTTTCTTAACGAGGCTTGAAATTTGGTGATTTAGTATTGGTGTATACTTTGAAACAACATCCATGTAAGTAAGACAGATGCGGGTATGGACCCATGATTATCAATAAACTCTCCACAAGCAGTGTAGTGCAATGAGCCACTCTAGAAGGATATGTAATGCCAAATTACATTATTGGATGCAGAGTCAAGCTTTATTAGGAACCACTCACTAAAGAGATGCTTAAATAACTCGACATAGCTAAGAATCATAAAGAGGAAGAGAAAAGATTTCAAGAAGAAGCTCAGGTTGAAGCTCTAGAATGCATTAAATGTATGAAACAAAAGAAGATAGGGCATAGGCCAATATAGGAATGTTGAGGTCTTTATCTTGTGAATTTCATCCCCCAATTAGATGCCCCAGGTACCACATGGCGATGTTTCAAACAAATAAGAATACCTCTCCCTTCTTTTCCAAATATGAGTGTCCCACTAACAACTCAACCACAATGTAAAACTCAATCGCTATAGAAACATACAGCACAAAGATCACCCTCCACCATATCGCTAAAGAAAGATACCCACTTGTTCCAGACACGAAGAAGATTTGGGTGAAAAACGATGAGCAACCAATTGCTAGACCAAAATCAAGGTCACCACCAACGAAGTAGAATGTGAATTAAAAGCAACAACCAAAGAAGTAGGGAAGATATCAACCATAGAAGATTGGACAAATTTGGAAACCCAAGTGGTTGATGATGGCATGCCCTAAAGACTTACACATTTGGGTGCCTAAGACTTGCTTATAGGCACAGATTCCCCCACATGTATCACCATCCTTTAGGTCTCAGTCTATCCTTACTTATGATACACCTAGAAAGATAGCCTCTGTACACGAGAAACCATGTAAATCACCTCCTATAGCCACTTGGAAATGGGTGTGTAAATAACCCTAGTTCCAAGAAAACTTGCAACCTCTTAAATAATTATATAACTCAAAAACTTCTTCTTGTAATCCCATAAGGGACTCAATCACATTTAGCCAACATGGTAATGAACCCATAGCACACAAAACTTGTAACACATCGATGAATCACCATAACCATGCTAAGATTGTGCATTATCCCAAGTATGCATGTAGGCAGTCTAGTGGCATGAACAAGGAACACGAATACCATGGTGCACTAATACACAACACAAGGCTACAAGGGAAGCATATTAGTATTGAAAAGGGACCAAGGTCTCGCCATATTAAGATCAAAGTTTGTTTCCATACTAATGTGTTGTCCTTGTGTAGCAAATCTTTGTACAACACAAGCAATTTACCATGCAAGCAAGAGATCCTTCACTGTCGGTCCCACTCAATGACCTATGGAATATCACACCCTCCCATCGAGGAGTATCTATTGCTCTCACCATGCAAGCTAGTTGGTTTCCAAGGTGTGCTTCAACTTGAACATCTTCCAAAAGGACAGACTGACTGAATCAAGGTGAAATCACATTGGTTCCAAGGCCTAGCAGGGCTAGTTCCTAGCACAAAGTATATATTTGAGTCAATTTTGGGATTCAAATATAGTTGGGGTCATTTCCAATTCTTCTTACATGAATTTGAAGCATTACAAAAATCTGGCTTGGCCAAGTATTTCTTTGTGCCCTTTCCCTAGCTAGATTTCTACAAATTTTATTTTCTCCTTCATACACTACAATCACGCATGGATAGAGATGTTTCTGGTACCTTTGTACTCCCAACACTAGTACATGCTCAGTCGTTAGAGAAATTCAACCTGATACATAAGTTTTTTAGAGAAGAATTGATGATGTATGGTATGCACATTCCATCTGATAAGGAGACCTTAATTCTAGAAGTTATGAAGAAGAGCAACATACTCAAGCTATCTCAGATGTCTGCAATCACTCTTGATTTTTCTACCATGTTACGCATGTATATGCAACAATTTTCATTCCCTAGGATAGGACAATTTACAGAGCCACACAAAAAGATGTGGTTTAGCTTGTATCTTGCACAAAATATGTTTATTCGCATTGATCCATTGCATTTGATTATCGGCAAGCTATATGTAGTGAACAACACATGGATTTGAAGAAAAGTGCTTAATGGTTCTTGTGCCATTACCAAGATTGTAAACATGTGTTTAGCCTATGATATTCCTATTGAGAGGATGCTTACATGTGGTCAACTACAAGCATTCGAGAGCAGTTGTATGTCAATTGCCAAGCCTACCAAGCAAATGTAGGGCACTATTCCATGCCTCCAACCCATCAAGACATGATCCTCACCTCAAACATCTCTTTGACGTCCTCACCCTATGATTCCGCACATTCACATTCATATCTTGCAGTCCACCTCTTTGGAAGGTGAAGCTAAAATTTGTGTTGAGCAACCAGCAGGCACATCCAAAACCGAACAAATTGCTACCGAATAGACTGATACTATCATTTTTAGAAGGGTTTGTACTCCTAGTGTCTGACGCTGCCACAGAAGACTTTGAACCTACCTTAGATTTTGCAATTCTAGGACCCATACATATGGAATTCCAATTCTCAGATGCCCATTATGTCTCACAAAATGAACGACTGAGTTATCCAATTCTAGAGATTGATCAAGAGGGAGGACAAAATTGCACGCACCAAGAAGATAAGGATAGACCCATAACTGACGAACAGGAAGGTGACCAGAAAGACCAAAAAGATCAACAAGATCACCGCCATACACAAGAAGAACAAGATGATGGAAGAGATACAAAAGAGGACCATGCAGCAAATAGTGCTACTTACACCATCTCTTACAATGCCTCTATGAAAGTAATTCTCAATCATCCGGAACTCACTAAAGAGCATATCCATACTATTTTACAAGAAGAAGTAGACAACGGTGGCTTTGACACCCCTTATCAAAAAGATACATCTCCTCACACATATTATCGGTGTTGTAGAAGCATTAAACTATCTTTCATATTGTCCACCTCAAAGGTATGATCCTTGTCCAGCACACCTTCAACCCCACACAAGTCAACTCCCAAATCTTTCCAATGATCCACACTTCACAGACATACACCCCCCCAATCCCACCCATCCACACCTCCTCATTGATCAAATAACCCATCCCACCCGTCACAACCATAATCCAACTATCATGAGAATTCCAATCCATTTTTGAGACCATGCACAGCTTTCCATGTCCACAATGCGGAGAATAGAGTATAATGGAATACATCATCACCAATGCATTTACATCCCTCTAAAAAACATCACTCAAGCAAGTGATCTTGACTGAATTGGCTTTTGGTTTGGTGAATGCATCCCACCTCCAAGGAGTCTACTTAGAAGATACCACTCTCTACATCAAAACACATTACATTGAGATAATATCTCCATCATAATGCACATGTAAACAAATTTGTTCTTCACATGCCTTAGCATATCCAAGACACTATGATATGAAAATAACTAAAAATTTTGGTCTCATTGTGAATAAAGGAACCACCTTTTGACTTTTAATGAATATGGGATGGATCCATGGGATCTTTCCAAATCTTCTACCAAGAGATCCATGTTGTGGACAACACATGGAGTCCATATAATGCTATAAAACTTCTCCAATTTGTTTTCTCCCATAAGCTTACAACTACTCCAATTATCTGTAATGACCTACACAAGATTCTTTGTGCAATTATATAGAAGATTCTACTAGCAAATATGAGAGAATATATATTCACCTGTAATAAAAGTTCAAAAAGATAACAAATTAGAACTTAGAGCTCAATACATAGTTCAAACTTTGTACAAAATCTCAATGAACATGAAGTTTTAAGTTTGAACATTAAACATACTATTAATAGAGAGTCCATTAGTATATGCATCAATCACAAAGAAAAACATAGTGCCTTTACAACAATGAAATAAAATATTATACACACTCCTTTCTTGTGAACATCTATCCATCCATCACACATGATAATGCAACCACATTTCTCTAATGTGCTCCTCATTAGCTCCAATTTCTTTTGCACTAGTTCTTATGTCTTGCATAGCTTACAACCTCATAGCTCCTCATATATAGGACCATACCAATGGTAGCCCCATGAGATCTTGGTGAGCAAACTACCTCCATGGACTCTCTCCATGTAGGTGTGCGTGCAACATTGAAAGACAACTCACATTGTATGAAAAGCTTCATTTTTAGCAAATTACCCAAACATATCAAATAAATTAATATTAAATGAACTAAGCAGATATGTCATACACATGCCAAATGACACATGTGGCATATCATACACCATAGTCTATTGCATATATACATACATAATGCACAAGTGATAATGCACATGGATGTTCATTGATGCCACATACATAATACATATAACAATCATGTGATACACATTGAACAAATTACCATGCATATACATATTACGCAATGCATATACATATTACACAATGCATATACACATTGCATATGCCACATAGAATTTAGATTCTAGACATGTCACGTATGTCATAAACATATTATTATGTCATACTCATATGACATAGGCAATGGACATAACCTTACTAAACATGTCAAACACAAGTGACAAATTACAATGCACATACACAATGCACGTGCCACATACACATATGGCATAAAGTCTAGACATGTCACATACACAATGCATATATGGCATACTATATAGACAATGGACATGGATTCATGGACATACACATATAATATATCGTATACATAAGATTGAAGTACATATACATCTATACACATGTGACATGTCACATACACATAGTGCATTCATATACACGTGACATCATACATGTCACAATGTCACATGACACACACAATGTAGTGATACACATGTCAACAATCATATACATATTACACATACACATGCCACATATATATTAAATAAAATTTTATTATACACATACACATGTCACATATAGATAATAGTTTCTAGACATACACTATGGTCTTTAGTACGTTGTCATACATACACATTGCACAAGTGATTATGCAGTGTGCACATACACATAGATGATATTACGTGCACATATCACATACACATATAGTATATAGTATGTACACATTGCATAATGAACATGCCACAATACACATACACATATGTCATACACAATGCATATGCGACATATATGATATGCCATACATAATGCACATATAAATATGTTAGAACTTAAGGTTTGACCTTGCTTTGCATCAAGCTTCCTCTTCTTTGAAGGATAAAACTTATGGATACAACATGGAGAAGAGGAAGCTTGATGGGATTTGTGGCCATTACTTGATGGGATTTGTAAATTTGTGGCTTGCATACTATGTGCATGAGAATTATGATGAATCCCACATGATGCCATAGATGTTGATGTAGAGGTGGCAATACATTTTTGCATCTCTCTGAGCCACTCACTCAAGCAATTCATCTTTAATATGATATCGCATTGCCTCTTTACATCTCGCAATGCCTAGGCCCATGTACCTTGGTAGGTGGGCTTTAATTCGATCAGCCCCACCAACTCCTTTGTAATTGCATTGGTTACATTTCCATTTCTCTAATCCTCCATCCTCAAACTTTCCTAAGGAGATCACATAATTCCAATAGTTTTTCTTAGCTTTAGGTATGATGTCACAACTCACAAATTTTCACAAGTGAGCATCGAAGGTTGAATAGGCTGCCCTATTGGTGCTTTAGTTTCCTGTTAGGGAAACGGAAACAAAAACTTTAGCACCGTATGGTTTTGGTTTTCTTTAGCGCAAAACCAATAGGTGGGAAACCTTAGCGTAAAACAAGACCTAACGGGTCGCTTAAGCAAGACCTTAATGGTCTTCCCTCTAGGTGGGCCTTTAGGTTTTCTTTGGTGCCAATGTTGTTGAGTGATGGTAGATCAACAAGGTCCCATGTCAAGGAGCAATGGTGGAGCAAGGAGGGAGCAATGAGAGTTTTCGGGTTGTTGCATGCTTTTGTTTGTAGTTCATTTCTCAATAGAATAGAATGAAATCCAAATGACAATAAGGGCCGCTCATAGGGCGTTTTGGCCTGTGATGGCCTCTTATATTTTTTTGGAATTATTGCAACACATTGTGAGCATTTTCAATGCATCGCATTGCCTTGAGATCGTTGCGAACACATCGCATCACATTGTGATGCAACTATGCTCATTACATACATGGAAAGTATTGAAGCTAATTTGCAATTTCTTTTTAGCATATGTCCTCCTCTAAGTGCCACAACACATGCCATATCGCAAATACTTGTGCATTAAATCAACTATATTGTGCAATTTGTGTTATGCATGGTCATGCAACTTCAAATTTATCAATATATTGTTCGAGATCAATCTCCTATGCCTATTACTATAGCTTAGTCACTCTCATGCATTGATGATGTTTCCCCCTCTCAATATGCTCCTACTTGTGGAACTGAACCCCTTATTATCCTCAAAGGGGATATGAACAACGTGTTGAACATTCTTACTTATGTCTGCCATGCTATTGGTTTTGTATGAAAGAAGGGCATGCTCGAAGATAATTCATAAATGTTGAAGAGTATGACAAGTAGCCTTGTCTAATAGTCACTCGATCCTGAAGGATCTTGAATTTTTCCCAAAATCTCATCGAGAGTACCCAAAAAGTTCCCAAGATTTAATGAAATTTCCTCGAAAGGCCTTGGTGTTCTTTTAGATCCAAAAGTTCCAATTGTCCATACAAGATCTGATAAAAGTGTACTCCCTCTTCAGTTGTGGGATGATCCTTCCCCTTGTTAGAGACAACAAGTATTTGAAAAAGCCATGAAAGGGGTTGCTAAATTGCATCCAATATTATCTCCATTGCCTCCCATTTTTAAGCAATCCATAGAGAAAGCAGTACCAACAAAATCTAATGAGGTTTCAAATCCTACATCCTCTTCTTTGAGTGTGAATTTTCATCTTTTTTCTTAGTTATGGAAGCCTCTGTTGAAGTCTCCAATTCAACTACAACTTGGTGAGCTACTTGAGTTAATTCCTCTTTTTAATGCGAATCTAGAGAAGCAATATTTGCAGCTTATTTCTAATATTGAACCAACTGTTGCCACCACTCAGTGAGAAGCCTCTCTAGTAGATTATGAAAATTCCTTAATGACGTTTTGGTATAAGACACAACCAATTAAGGAAGTTCTCATTGATGGTGGTTCTAATGTCAAGCTACATTTTCCACTTATTAGTTGGGTTTGAATTAAGTGAACAGGGTGCCATCTTATTCCGATGGTTGATCAATCTAGAGTCAAACCTAATGGCTTTATTTGTGATGTTCCTATTCATGTACAAGGGGTATTGTTTAATATTACCTTTGTGGTTCTTGATTAGGCTCCACATGGCATAGACTATACCCTCTTGTTCTATCGCCCATGGTTGAAACTAGCAAAGGTTATTCAAAATTGGGATGAGAAAGTTGTAAGTTTTTCACAAACATAGAGTTTCTTGTGCTACCATTGGATGTGATTACAACTTATCATTGTTCAGAGTTACCTAGGTTGGTTGAGCCACTATCTATGATTAAAGGATTAATTGATGAAGAAGAATCTCAATTTTTGGCTAGGAATCAACATTTGTGTTTGTTCTGTTTGATTGATGTCTCCATTATTATTTCTTGCTATCAGCACCCTTTCGTTTGTAATACTCCAATAGATCTTCTTGAGGATATTTCTCAATTATCATCTTTTGATCAATGGAATTCTCGAATGACTCTTCGTGTTCTCAAAGATCAAGTGGAAACTCTTAAGCTCCATTTTACATGCACCTAAATTAGTAAATATTTTGGCTTCTCTTTCTCCTTAGTTTAAGAAACTCTTAATCACCCTTGTTAAGGATTTTATTGATATTTTTTCTTGGGATTATACAAATATGCAAGATCTTGATCCTTTATTTGAAAAACTTGATATAGTTCCCATTCGGTAGCAAGTTTACTGCATAAACCCATATTATGCTAAACAAGTTAAAGCTGAAGTTGATCAACTTCTGAAAGTAGGCTTCATTGTTCCTATTGAATAACCCAAATGGGTAATGACCCATTGTGGTAGTGCCAAAGAAGAATAAGCAACTCCCATATTTATGTGGAATATTGCAATCTTTTTGCTGCTATAGTGTGTGATCCATTTCCCCTCACGTTTTTGGATTCTCTATGGATGATGTAATGGGATGGGAAATGTAATCCTTTTTTGATGGGTGTACTATCTACAATTAGGTATGTCTAGCTAAGGAGGATATTCTTAAAACCGCTTTTATCATGGATTTGGGTGTTGTGTGTAGTATCATGTGATTTGGACTTCACAATGCCCCCAATACTTTTCAATGGTATATGCATGCTATTTTTCCTCTTTACCTTAATACTTTCATGAAATTCTCTAGTATCTAGCAATAACATTTATATGAATTAAAGCTATGTTTTCTTAAATGTCGCAAATTCCACTTATCACTTAATCTTGCTAGGTTTATTTTTGCCACTTCATGTGACAAATTTCTTGGACATCTTATTTATTCATGTGACAATCTCTACCTATAAATTGGGGACTTGTTTTTGTAGATTTTAAAGCTCTTCCATGACTTCGGTGGGTACAAGCTCAGTTGTAGGTTGTTCTTCTTGTATAGTCATTGTTGGCTCAGGTATCTCATATTCTGCAATGAGCTTCTCATGTGCTTTGCATAGCATGTCTGTGGCACTGCTTACAATCTGTTGGGACTAATGGGTGCACCAAGTGTGTTCATAGCAGGTTTGAAATTATCTTTATTCTATTCTTCGAGCTGTTGATTTTCATCTATGGTCGTTGCTAGGTGTTAATTTAGCAGGCCCATGTTGCGCATCAATTTGGCGTTGCGCTCCATTTGGGCTCTAAGGAGCTCATCCAGTTTGGTGGCTGCTTGCTTGTTCTGGCCCTAGAGTTGGACCTCTAATGTGTGGTGTGTCTCCTTTAGTTATATATATCATGTATTCAAGGAGGTCTTTTCTATACTTAAACAATTTATTTGGGCTTGCAAGTTTAGCATGTGCTCATGTAGGCGAGCGTGTCATTGGCCCATGGTGGTAAACTCTTCTCGAACTTGATGCATGCAAGTAAAAAATTGTTCCAATGTGTTGCCAATAGTAGATGACGAATAAATTCGATTAAAATGCATGGATGTTTGGGGGTAGATGTTTAATGTAGAGGGGATGGGGGAGGGAATGGGAAGAGTGGATGTGAAGGTCAATACACATGTGAAAGGTGGTGACATTTGTAGAGGAGGGGTTAGGAGTTGTGTGTAAAGTGGTGGTTGTGGTGCAATCACTGGTGAGATGTTCATATAGCATCGAACGTGGTTGTGTGCATTGTGTCGATTTTGAAAAGTGGTACTATGGGTGTGGTGCGTGATAGTATACTAGTGAAACTCGACACATGACCATGAAACTAGAACGGATTGGGTATTAGGTGATCTAAAAAAGGGACCTAGGGGGATCTAGGATGAAAAAATATTTCCCGATGATAGAATGCATGTGGATGGCAGGTCGAGTGATGAAGAGAAGATGGGGGGAAACCTTAAGGGAAAAGGGGGATAGAGTGGGGGAGGAAATGCAACTAAAGTTGGTTGAAGAGGTGGTGGGAATGGTGCAATCGTTGGTGGAATAAGCTGGACAGTGGGGGTGGAGATGCAGATAAAGTTGGTTGAAGAGTTGGTGGGAATGGTGCAATCGTTGGTGGAATAGAGAACTTGATCTATATACCATGTTGTACCATGAGTTGACCTTACTTGAGCATGATACCAAAGCATCTAGGAGAGGACAAAGATCCTAAGCTCCAACCAGTGGCAATGGCACGACATCCTCTAGCAATAGACCATAGGAATAGAGATATAGTCAAATCACACCTAAGGATGATGTCGATGATGATGTTCATTATGTTGTTGATGATGATGATGATGATTCTGATAGTACTAAGTCAAACTCCAAATATTTTGAGAGCGAGGTTGAGACTTGAGCATTGAGCCTTGAGCCTTGAGCATTTGCCATTGAAGGATCACTAGGGACTTGTGAGCAATTGAGTTGACTCTTGAGACTTGATCTTTGACAATTGACTTCATGAAAAAAATTTACAGTTTCTTTATATTACATTTGATCATTGATGTATTTGACTTTGTCATATATGAGATGTTTAGTGTTTGGAATTTGATTATTGATTTCATTGATTTTTGAATCTTGAAAGTTGAATGTGCAATGATGAATCTTGATGCTTGCAGCTTGAAAATATATAACTACAATCTATATTAACGCTTGATATGTTTGAGGATGATTGATGATTGATGATTGATCATGTTACTATGTAGTAACTAGTAATTACTATGTATTATAATCTATCTTTTATTTTTAAAGTTCAAATTTTAATCATTAAACATTTATCATTTGAGTCTTTGACATTATGAATTTATCAAACGTGTTTAATGTTACATACATTAAAACTTCAAACTTCAAACTTAACAAGTCAATACTTAAATTTTGATGCATCCTGTATCATGTGAATCTTGATTGGCATTGACAATTGATGATTGGATTCTAGACCTTAGTAAATCTTGATGTACCATGTGAATCGTGATTTATGAATCAAATATTAGTTTTTACTATTTAGATCATGATTTACGATTCATACCATAATCTATGTGCTATCATATGCGTCAGTATGTAATCCTTGGACCTTAAGGTAACATTGAACAAGACCCAAGTTTAGGGATTCAGCCTTTAAGCTTATGAGTCATGAGCAATGAGTCATGAGTATGTAGACAATAGTATGTACTTACTACAAGTTACTGCTATGGTACATAGATTTATCTATAGCATGAGTCCTCCGTCATAACGCATTCCGTTATCTACTCTTGCAATGGGCATATAAGTTCATATATAACCTTAGAGGAGCCATGAAACACAATTTGATCATGTGTGTGTGTGTGTGTTTATATATATATATATATATATATATATATATATATATATATATATATATATATATATATATATATATATATATATATATATATATATATATATATGTATGTATGTATGTATGTATGTATGTATGTATATATATATATATATATATATATATATATATATATATATATATATATATATATATATATAGGGATAAATACGCAACATTTTTGCAATGTGGGCCATACGTTTCCAACACATTGGTCAGATGTTGCTGAACATGTTGCAAAATTGTTGCTCTCGAATCAGATTATCTAAATCAGTTGCTTCACTTAGTTTACTACTGATCTGAGTACACAATGTGTTTCTTAAGCCATTGACAAACCAAGGAGTGAGTATTAGGTTAGAAGGCCATTGGTGGACTGGAATCTGCTTCAATATGCTACAAAATAGCATCGAGTACTCTTGAACTAAATCAATAGGTTTTTGCTTTCCATACTGCAAGTAATTGAAAAGTTGGGAAATATCCTTAGCCCTCCTAAAACAATGAAGAAAAGCATTCTTAATGGCTTCAAATGTAGTGAATGTTTTGTTATCATATTTTAGGAGCCATTTAGTATTGTGACCTATCAAAATGACATGAAACATAAAAATTTTATGTAATTCCTCTTTGCGGACATCCAACAAAGCATAACTATTTGAGAATGTGTGCACATTTACATCAGAATCCTATATCGCATCACCGTTGAATTTGGTGTAAATGATTCTAATAGCTTGTATATTAAAGAAAGCCATTAATGTTGAAATTACCGTAAATCTTTGACATCCAAATTGGAAGGAGAGCCGGAATCACTTGACAAGTTGGATTTTGGGGCAGAGGGATTTTTCTTCATCGTCCATTGAGCAGTTTCGAAACTTATCATCATCCAACTACTCCCAAAACGCTTGAAAATTACAAAGAATGCTTCTGTAATAGAAAGTTTAGCTTTTCAATCAGTTCGAATTTCTCAAGTGTCACTGATTGAATTGCTTCCACTACCAAAGCAAAATCATCACGTAACTACTTGACAACAAGTTGGTATTCTCTACCATAGTGTGTACAATCCATTGACTTGTATTACTCACACAAGATAGTAGTTATCAGAGTTATCAGAGCCCTGATGTCACTACAAAATCAAAAAAAGAGAAATTACATCCCAACACTTTGAAAACAGAGGTTAATAGCCATTGAAAATACCCAAAATAGTACTAAAAATAGGCCAAATCAGCACCAAAAACTTGAAAAATGAAGAACAGCCAATTTTGTTGGATTCTTTCAATCCTTTTGATGATATATACATCAAGCTCTTCTCAAGAATTCAATCCCATCGTGGTCACCTAAGTGTTTATCTCTTTGGATTGGAGAAGGAGATAGGGTTCAAAAATGGGGCACTTCTTTCTTGTTCCTACTATGCATGTAGTATTATACAAAATGTAGTATTATACAAAATGACCAAAAGTGAAAGGAAACTATGGTAGTATTATAATCACTCAAGATATACCTCTCAATCACAGTAGCATGGACCCAACACATCGATATCCACAACCATTAATTTTTTATTTCGTATTCAACTTACAAGACAATCAAGTATTGACAACCGCCATTTGCTCCCTAATGTAGCTTCCGATCGAGGTCTCATATAGAGACAAACTCACGTGCAACCACTCTGCCAGGTATGCTCAATTATGAATACAAAAATGTCTCATGACATCCTAAGTGACCCCTCATATCTAGAGAAATTCATGTGATTCTATTCACACAATTACATTACCAATCATAAAGTATAGAATTACATTGATGGGCAATGGTGTCAATGAAACTAGAAGATGATGCTAGGTAGGGCTTTAGATAGAGTAGATGTGCAAAGGGCCAAAAACATAATAGATTAACATTCTCTACACATTGCTCTTACATGTATACATACATATCAATGCACACACTTCTTACATGCATGCATGTATACATACATATCAATGCACACACTTCTTACATGCATGCATGTATACATACATACATACATACAAACATACATACATACATACATGCATACATACACACAAAAATACATACATACATGCATGCATGCATACATACACACCCCCATGCATGCGTACACATGCACGCATACATACATACATACATGCATACATATACTTAAATACATACATACATGCATACATACATACATACATACATACATACATACATACATACATACATACATACATACATACATACATATATACATACATACATACATGGCTGCAAATACAACAGTGACCTATAATATAGTAAGGTGGTAGAATGTTGTGCACAATGCATATCCTGAAGTGATGCAGTCATTTGCATGCCCACCATTGTGCAATCTTTGCAAGAACTTTATGTAGAACCTATTGTATTTGCATTCCCAGGATTATCCCAACATCAAGACGATAGCCAAAATGGAGAAAAATTCAGCCCTTCTGAATCCCAGTCATTGGAAAATAATAAAATTC
This sequence comes from Ceratopteris richardii, assembly GCA_020310875.1. NCBI lineage: Eukaryota > Viridiplantae > Streptophyta > Polypodiopsida > Polypodiales > Pteridaceae > Ceratopteris > Ceratopteris richardii. Next base: position 119,155,958 of record CM035408.1, read on the forward strand.
TGATGAGCTTGAATTTGTCCAAGTCAACTTTCAACCCTGATGCATCTGAAAGATGTCCAATAGTTGCATGTAAACAGTAATGGAAGAACATGGTCCATGTAACAAGGCCAATGCCAACAGCCATACAACCACCCATACACAAAGCATAAAGGGAACCACCACAAACATGTGAATCAAAAAAGCAATAGAGAAGGTGGTCAAAAAGAGCAAACAGAAGTGAACTAAGAGGATAACCCTTCGGAATCTCACCAAAAACACCATGCACCAAATGGAAATTGTTGTCCCAAGGAAGAAAACAACTAAGGCTAATTTGTCACTGATGCTGTACAATATAGTATGATAGACAAAGCCCCAAAGAAGAGTGTCCAATTCTTTACTGAAAACCGTTTGAAAGAATCGCTAGTTATCAATAACTGTGATACTGAAAGTTGGTCCAGCCTAAGGGTTCACTTCAAGCTGGCTCCAATTTTCGTCATCTGATGTACATGAGTATATAATCCTCTGATTTTTCTTCAAATGTAAATAATCCACCTGCCCATAAAACAAATTTCAATAAACTGCAAAAAATGAAGTGCCTAGAAAATCAAAAAAGGTAGTGTCTTTTGAGTATTACCTCCCTAGGGTGAAGAAGGACAAGACAAAAAGCATCAGCTGGGCCTTCTGAAGGATTTACTTTGGATTCTTCTGGTGAATTAGCCAATGTTGGAAGCCTTGGTGCAGGTCCAAGAAACTGTAGTCTTGACCTCACTGACAGCCCAAACCATGCCTTGTCCCTCAACTGCAGCATTCCAGTAGAAGAGCACTCAAATTTCAACAAGAACTTGTGTTTTTCAGTCTAAAGAGGCAAAATAACCTGAACACTACAGTTTTCACCTTCTTTAAACAAGAACCTTTTCTTCTTTTTAGCATTTCATAGACAGCTCTATTATTGGTTATGTATATCTGTAGGTTAAGATTATGCTTAGGATTACGTTTATGTCACAAAACACAGAGGGTCAAGGATATCTTGCTCAACCCTTATCCATTCAATCAGAAATCAAGGGAAGAATACTTTGTCTCAAAAAATGTGGCAAAATGATGGCAAAGTGATGCTGAAGTGGTAAAAACTTCACATTGTCATCTATGGAAAAGGTTACGGGTTGAATGGTCAAGTAACACTCATATCTTCACATGAAAAAGGCACACCTGTATTCACTAAGTGGTTTATGCTGCCTGGACTAACGGCCCATCAATCCCCAAGCATTTCTTTGAATGGATCACTTGAGGAGTTCCCCATGCAACCCCATTACTGGGGTCCAGTGTTACATGCATTCATCTACTCAACTATGTTCATTGAATGACAATCAGAAGGGAAAAATCTACTTGATACACCTTAGTGGCGCCTAGGGGCCTCTACTTTGAAGAAAATTCTCAAACAAAATCAACAAACATGTATTTAAATTCGTAATCTTCACATGAAAAATAAAAGAGCACTATTTACTAACCAGGAAGGTCAACTGAAAGAGTGCAACTCAGCACCGCTCATGCAGAACACTCAGATTATAATTTCTATCACTGGTATGCTGACATTGAAACATCAACCATCATTCTGCTGCCTGCTCCGCAGCCTACAGGAATCCTCCATGCATGATGTTGCAGCTTGCACACTACAACATTTGGGAACATCCTTCTACTTTCACTATTAAAAGGTTTATACACTTTAAATAACAGTAATCAATAGATAGAAGGACAGAACACCTAGGAAAAGAAAGTCGAATTTGCAGCATCCTTGGCTGTTTCAATAATTGCCATTAATGACAGAGTTTCCAAAAAGCTTTTTGAACAGTCCAGTACGTAACACCTTTTTAGTTTATATCTAATGCGGTAGCTGCTTCAAACATCAAAGAAACGACCTTCTTTTCCCTCTTGCTTTGAAGAAATTTATATGATCTTCCTCCTCCTCCTTGGACATGCCCAAGATTTAATAAACTTAAAATTTTATGAGGAAAACCTTTTCAAACATTTAAAAGACATTTAGACGAGTTATATTTTCATTTATAGTGAATTGTTGTACTATGATAAACAACAAGTTTAGTGTGAAACAAGACATAAGTATGAGAAACTCCTGGCACTTCAGTAATTTACGTCATGTCTTCAATCATTCGAATCAACACCACCTCAAGTAATATCTCCATTCTCAAAGTTATGGAAGTGAAATACCATCTAGATAAGATTATAAACTCTAGCAATTGATTATATTTTGTCAATTTAATTGCTAAAACTACTGAATGTTGATTTTCGAAGGTTTCTTTTTGCCTGAACCCCTGAAAATATTTTTCTTCCTGTTAAAAGAGGTCCAAGTGTTAATAGAAGGTTCATTTTGTCAAACAGTAACATAACAAGCCTCTAAATAACACCATTCTTAAGAATTATGGTTCTCTAAGACAGTACGGGAACAATAGACCAAGTCCTTACAATCAAAGACCATGGACATGCTGGATCTAACAGGTGACTAAGAATGGTTCACTCCAACACCATAAATTGTCAACCAGCAACTTAAATAAGTATGTCACCATTTAATGTTCATACAATCTTTTATCACTTCTTCAAGATTTTCTTTAAGAATTTCCTATTTTTGTTTTGTGTTCCTTAAACGCAGATATTTAACCTATTTTTCACGTTAATTTTACAGATTTTCAAGTTCTCTCTTTGCTTTCCATTTCAGGAAGATGGGAAAATAGATAGGTGAATTCTTTGTTAGATAGGTAGAGAGAGAAAAGAAAGAAAGAAAGAAAGAAAGAAAGAAAGAAAGAAAGAAAGAAAGCGTTTTTGCGCCTATTAGGAGGCCGAACCTGGCATATGAGACAAATCAATGTACATAGGTGTGTCTTCTGTCAATCCAAAAAGATAAAAGTGCTGAAAAAACTGGTAAAGCTGATATAAATCTCCGTAGTATGCATGTGGAGATGCCATGAAAGTGGGGGTGGAAATGTCATGAGAGAGAGAGAGAGAGAGAGAGATAGATAGATAGAAAAAAAGAAAGTTCGACAAATAGATAGATAGATAGATAAGTAGATAGGCAGGTATAAGGTAGGCAGATATATAGATATGTAGGTGCATAGGTAGGTGGATAAAACGATAGATAGATTGATAGACAGATAGATATAGGTAGCTAGCTAGCTAGCTAGGCAGATAAGTAAGTAGGTAGGTAAGTAGGCAAGCAGGCAGGTAGGTATAAGGCAGAGAGGTAGGTAGGTAGGTAGGCAAGTATAAGGTAGATAGATAGAAAGAAAGAAAGATAGATCAACAGACAAATAGAGTTACATAGATAGATCATAGACTGATGGATATATGAATGGATGCATAGGTAGGTATGTAGGCAGGTAGATAAATGAACATAAGTAGAAATGCAAATAGGTAGATGAATGCTGGATAGGTAAATAGAAGATATCAAAATCTGTCACATATCAATGCCAAATAGATAGGTAAAAATGTTTTCTATCCATTTTATATTTTCTTATATCATAGATGTATGAGAAAAATATTTTTGTAATGCATATATTCTAGATTATAAAATGCTCTAGGAGTCCAGAAAAATCATGAATTTTAGTTTTTACTATTTACATCTCTATGATTTAGACCCCAATTTGAATCTCTCATTCATGCTATGTTCATTGTAACTTATAAGATATTTCAATGCTTGGCACCTCCATACTCCTTCAAACCATAGGTTATAGTTCTTTTAACAATGAGCAAATTTCACATTGATTCAAATAATAATGGCTTACAACTTCAAAAAAGCAAGGGAAAGAAGCAATATTTCCAAAATCAAAGAACTGTAAAAATATGATTGCACCATGATATTATCCATACCAAAAATAAATCATCAACATTGTTATATGAAAGTGTGACACGCGTGCAAAAAGCAATGAGTGCTTACAGATTTTCTACTCATTTCAGCTTCTGAGCTGCTAATGATATCCAACCTTCCATGAATACGAAATTGCTCCCATGTCTCAGTGAAATACCAACAGATCTGCAGTAATATTATTTCCAAAATTATGACAGAAGCAAAAAAATATCATAAAAATGTCTAAATAAATAAAATCAATATAAAATAGTAAATCACGTAAAGAAAATAATAATAAGAAGAATTATAATACTAATTAAAATCATAAGTAAATTTTCAAATATATTTATTTATTACTAATAAACAAAAAATTAACACATACACACACTCAGATGAGCACATACAACAATAAATACAAAATATATATATATATATATATATATATATATATATATATATATATATATATATATATATATATATATATGTATGTATGTATATGTGTGTGTGTGTGTGTGTGCGTGCGCGCGCGTGTAAATGGTAGAGGGATGAAGAAGAGCATCATCTCTCTCAGTCTCTTCCTCACGTCCAGGGAACACCTCTCTAAACATATGACCATTCTATTTAATGATCTTGTCAGCAACCTCTCGTAAAACACATTCGCATCCACCAATCCCAAAGCCCCCAATGTCTAAGACACGTGCAATGACACGTGTAATAGTGCTAGAGAAAGTCTCATGGCAATACTTACACCTGTTGGAAGAGATGGATGGACACCTCAAGGAAATGAGATGGTACTGCTAAAACCTGCTTTGTACCTGCCCTAATACACTTCAGAGCTATGTGGTAGACCCTTTTAGCTTGCAAATGACACCAAGAAAGTACCTATGTACTTTGGAGTTGATGCTTGAAACAATTGAATCAAAACAGACTACTTTGTCAATAGCTAGTGTCACAAAACTTGCTATTTTAGTCCACACACCTGCTGATTCTTTTGCTTTCCTTTTGAGGGAATTCAATTAGCTTAGATAGCTAATGATTACAAGTGGAATCATCTAAAATGATAGACTATGCTCTAAGAAATCAATTTAGCAATCCAAAGCTTACCCTTTTAGGGAGTGAATAGTAGATGACCAGTGAGCACTTCGACGATGATTTCTCCCAGATGGTTGAACCAAACACCTTGAGATTTTGTAAAGTAGACTTCAAGCTAGTTCCAACAAGCTATAGATCATGCAAAATGGTTGAGAACTCATTGATATATGACCAGAGAAAGTTCACTGTTCTGAGTAGTCATAGCAGAGAAGTAGGCAAAGATGATCAATGAACTATATGTATTATAACACATGATTATACAAGATCATTGGCATTGAAATGATGCTCAATGATGGTGGAATGAGTAAACTATGGTGTAAGCTACTCGAACTCTACAGATGGTCAAGAAATAAGCTCAGAAAGAGGCACCATACAGCCGTGAGTTTTACAAGGACTTTTTATAGGAGTTCTTGTAAGTTTGAATTTGAATTTCAAACTTGGCTTCAACTAGAAAGTGACTCCGTTGATCTAGGAGTTATTCTCTCATTGAAACTCGTAGCTATTGTTCTTCCTAACTCCACGAGATTTAGGCTCTTGAAAGATTCTCTCAATAATTTAACCTTTTACAAATGGTAAATGCTCAAATGATTACAAGCTATGGTTCATATGAGTCATCAAATGCTTCCACATAGTGTCTTCCAAGCTAAGCCAAATGTGAAGGCTTGGACATTTGCACCAACAGCTCCCCCTCAAGCCAAACATCTCGGCTTGCATAAATGCTCAAATGATTACAAGCTATGGTTCATATGAGTCATCAAATGCTTCCACATATAGTCTTCCAAGCTAAGCCAAATGTGAAGGCTTGGACATTTGCACCAACAGCTCCCCCTCAAGCCAAACATCAATCCTCTTGAATATCCTGTAATCCAATCATGGTTTAGTACCATCAAGTGCTTTGGTTAACAAATCTGCACATTGCATATTTGTAGATACATATGCTAATTGAATTTCTTTGCTCAACAGTTTCTCTCCAACATAGTGATAGTTAGTGCACTTCTATATGCTTGGCTCTTGCATGATAAATGGGATTGGTTGGAAGATGCAAAGAGCTAGTGTTATCACCAAAGATCATAGGTGAATGAGTGTGAAGTCCCAAATCTGAGTAGAGCAATCTAATCCAAATAGCTTCTTGTCTAGCATTTGCTAATCCCCTGTATTCAACCTCTATTGAAGATAGAGCAAAAGTTGGTTGCTTCTTAGAAGACCATGGATGGGCTTATCACCTGCAAAAGATAAATATCAAGAAGTACTTCTTCTGTCATCCTTACATCCTACCCAATCAACATCTCAGTATAACTTAATGTCCAAATCTGATGTGTATGGGAAGTAAAGACCTTGATTTTGAGTACCTTTGAGATACTTCAAAATTCTTTTAGCTTCTTCCAAGTGAGATGCTCTAGGCTTATGCATGAATTGGCTCAGAACACTTACTTCATAACATATGTCAACCTTTGTTAATGTTGCATAGTTTAGACTTCGAACTATGCTTTGATAACCTGCAATGTCTTCAAGCAAATCACCTTCGTGAGCACTCAATTTATGATTTACCTCCATAGGGGTGCTAGCTACTTTTGCATTCTCCAAGTGGAACTTCTTCAACATGTCCTGCACATATTTCCTTTGAGTGATGTAGATTCCAGAGTTAGTATATACCAACTCAAGTCCAAGAAAATATTTCAAAAACCCTAGGTCACTAATCTTAAACTCTTGCATCATCTGGTTTTTTATTTGTTTGATGCCATTGGCATCACTACCTGTAAGAATAAAGTCATCAACATATACACATAAATATATCATTTCTGAATTATTCTTCTTGACAAACAGAGAAGAATCTTCCTTGCTCATCATGAATACTTGGTCTTGAAGATAGGTTGTTAATCTATGGTTCCATGCCCCAGGTGCATGCTTCAAACCATAAAGAGCTTTGTTCAATTTGCATACATGATTTACCTTGTTTGGATCTTCATAGCCAGGAGGTTTAGCCATGTAAACCTCCTCTGAAACCCAGCCATTTAGAAAAGCATTTTTTACATCTAGCTGATACATATTCCAATTTCTGGATGCAACCACACTTACCAATACTCTGATGGGTCAGCATCTTAGCCACATGTGAAAAAGTTTCTTCATAATCTACTATTGGGTTTGTGCAAAACCCTTAACCACAAGTCTAGCTTTATACCTATTTATGGATCCATCCGAGTTCCTTTTGATTTTGTAAATACACCTAAACCCAATTACCTTCATTGATGCTTTCTTGGGCACTAGCTCCCAAGTGTCATTCTCTCGGAGTACTTCTATCTCTTCATTCATAGCCTCCTTCCATTCTGCTTTGTTACTTGCTTCTTCATATGAAGAAGGTTCTTCAAGTGATGAATCCTTAGCAAGATAAATAGAATGCTTAGTGACTAATGAAGTATCATACCCATATCTAATTAGTTTCTTACTCTCTCTTTGTGATCTCCTTATGGCTTGGTTGGATGATTCAGGTATGTCTTCCAACTTCTTCATCTTGACCTTGCCTTTTGATTTCCATGCTTTGAATTCTTCCAAGTTGATGGTGTCCTCATCATCTGATTTGATGTCTTCAATTGTGCTTCGCTCCTCCTTGGTGAGGCTTGGAAATTCTTCTTCCAAGTGATATGGCAATTTGACCTTCCTGCATTCACTTTCAAACCTTTTGCTCAGGGGTATATCTAGTAGTGATCTCCCTCTTGATATCTGTCCTGCAAAAATGCATCAAATTCATTGGAGAAGTACTCACCTCCTCCATCTTACCTTATCCTCTTTAGACTCTTTCCTCTTTGATTTTCCACAAGTGCAAGATACTTCTTGAAGCAACTGAACACTTCATCCTTATGTTTCATGAAATACAAGATAATCCACCTACTGAAATCATCAATAAATGACACATAGTAACTTGAGCCTAAAATTGAGGGGTCCTTGCTTGGTCCCCACACATCTGTGTGGACAAGTTCCAAATAATCCTCATGCATATAGCCTTTCTTTGTAAAGGGTAACCTGTGTGATTTACCAAACTCACATGCACCACATTTATAGATCATGTGTTGCTTGGATACATTTGGTATCCCAAGTACACATTGATCTCTACATATCTGCTTCAATGTTCTCTCACCAATGTGCCCTAACCTTCTGTGCCATATCTCTAACTCAAACAATGTTTGATCCTTATAATTATAAAGTGCAATGTTTCTAGTATCCTCAAGCTCAAATGTAAACAATCTACCTGTCTTTTCTCCCTTGGCTATTCTTCTGAATCCATGTTGGGGGTCCTCCACAAAAGCTCCAAATTTATTGAACCTGACCTGCAAACCTTTTTCCACTATCTGTCAAACACTCATCAAATTCTTTGTGATAGTAGGTACATAAAGAGCTTTGCTCAATAGATTCCTATTCCCATCACAAGTTTTGACATTTCCTACCTTGACAACTAAATGCTTGGTATCATCACCTGTCTGCACTTGGTGCTTTCCCTTGGGCTCTTCAAGATCAAAAAGGAGAGCTACATTGCCTTCTACATGGTTTGAACAACCTGAGTCAATATAGAAGAGGTGCTCATCATTCATACCTTGTTTTGAAGTCATATTCATAATGAGAAGAGAATCTTCTTGATCCTCTGTATAGTTGTTTAAGTCTTTTCTTGATTTGTATCCTCCTTGATAATTGTTGTTGTAATTGTTGTAGTAGGCATGGTTGTAATCTTGATTATGGTTGAATCTTCCTCTTGATTGTGAGTAGCATCCTCTTTGAAATCCTCTTCCTCTCTGGTACTTGAAGTTCCTATAGCACTCATTTGTTGTGTGATTAGACAGTCCACATATATTGCATGTGGAAGAGTTGAAAGGTCTCTCCCTACCTTGCTTACTTCCTCTTCCCCTTCCTCTTAAATTCCTACCTCTCTCTGCATAGTTAGCTTGAGAAGTAGTACCTTCATCTTCAACCTTCTTGCTCTTTCCTTTATCCTTAGACTTTCCTTTATCTGTATAGAGGGAAGAAGAATTATTACCTCTTGATGGTTCTCCATTTCTGTTGAGCTTGCCTTCATGGGTAAAGAGTTGTCCCATGAGAGTGGTAAGACCAGGGATTTGCATGTCCATGTAAAGGTCCATAGCAGTTGTGAAAGATTCCTACTTATCATCTACCTTGATGCCATTGATTATTTGTCTCACTATTTGCTCTTCTTCAATCTCCTCTCCTATGCTTGCCAATTGATAAGCACATCCTTTACCTTGGTCACATACTCTGAAACATTCTGCTTAGGTTGCTTCCTTTGAGTAGTAAACTCAATCCACAATTGATTTTTCCTAGCTATTGTGTTGAAAGAGAAATATGAAGATAGAGTATCCCCCGTCTCTTCGGAAGTTTTGCAATTCCTAATGTAAGGAAGAAGGAAGTCCAAAATAGAGTTAAGTAGATATGACTTGGCTAAAGCATCTTTGGCACACCATGAGTTGAGTCTTTCTAGCTCCTCTCTTGTAAGTTGACCTTTGCTTCTGAATATGGGCATTTCCTCATCTCTTGATATGTATCCATAGAGACTCCTTCCTTGTAGATAGGTCTTCATCCTCAAGGACCATGCTGGATAATTATTCCTGTCCAATTCGTCAATAAAAGAAGGGAAACCATCTCCCATTTTACCTCAACTTGCTCTAATACCACTGTTGGAAGAGATGAATGGACACCTCAAGGAAATGAGATGGTACTGCTAAAACCTCCTTTGTACCTTCCCTAATACACTTCAGAGTTATGTGGTAGGCCCTTTTACCTTGCAAATGACACCAAGAAAGTGCCTATGTACTTTGGAGTTGATGCTTGAAACAATTGAATAAAAAATAGACCACTTTGTGAATAGCTTGTATCACAAAACTTGCTATTTTAGTCCACACACATTCTCATTCTTTTGCTCAGTGCTCACAGTGCAGTAACAATTGATAAAATTCCTTTTGAGGGAATTCAATTAGCTTAGATAGCTAATGATGTACAAGTGGAATCATCTAAAATGATAGACTATGCTCTGAGAAATCAATTTAACAATCCAAAGCTTACCCTTGACTTTTTAGGGACTGAACAGTAGATGACCAGTGAGCACTTCGACAACGATTTCTCAGAAGTCATCATTCATGTGATATGACTCAATGTTCATGTATGCACAATGCACACTCCACATTAGTAATTTCATATGTATGCACATTGCACATGTGACATAAGTAATTACACATGTATGCATAAATTACAATGGACATGTGTCATGACTCATGTATTCACAAGTGACAAAGTACAATGCACATGATGCATATATGCAGTGTGCACAATATTGAAACTTGAATGCATATGCAATGTGCATTGTGCATAGCACATTAGTACATACTACATATTACATACACATGTATACAGTGTGCACAAAGCTAAATGCACATTCCATATGCAATGTGCATAAAACATACCATAGTAGTATGTCTTAGCTTCTAAGTGCATACATATTAGCAATTACATATGCAATGGCTTAGCTTTTAAGCTCTCATATCATATGATCATACATGCATGCATTAATGATTAAACATTTACTATATACATATTATATATTATATATTACATACTATATAGTTATATTATATATTACATACACTGGCCGCTGGATAGACGACACACTGTAGACAATAGCACGCAGTAGGCTACAGCAAGTCAGGCCGCATGGTGAAGCTCAAGATTGAAGATCCGAGCAAGTCAAGCCGCATGGTGAAGCTCAAGATTGAAGATCCGAGCAAGTCAAGCTCACGGTGAAGCTTCCAGCAAGATACCTCACACAAGCCCCAAAAAACGGCCAAAAACCCGATTTCGCAAGTCTTAGGTCCAGCAAATTATCTTAGCGGAACGCGTTCCGAATGCTCTATGGAACGAACATTCCATATGGAATGTTCCAAACGTTCCGTACGAAATGTTCCAAACGTTCCGTACGAAACGTTCCAAATGTTCCGTACAAAACGTTCCTCATGCGTTTGGAACGCCTTCCGAATCTACCATGATACCACCACCATCTTCATTTGACAATCATAGCACATTGGTAGTTGAGAGGAACCCTATGTTCCATGCTTGCACAAAGCACATTGAGGTGCAATATCATTATGTCAGGGAGAGGTTCTCTGCAGGAGAGATAGCTTGGCTTATGTGTCCACACAGGATAATGTTGCAGACCTTTTCACAAAGGCTCTACCTAGTGAAAAGTCAGAAGCTTTTTGCAAAGCTTTTCGCTTACTTCCTTTTGTGGATTGATCTCTTTCGACATAGCTTGGAACTTCCTTATACTGTATACATGAGTGTCAGCACCTTGTTCACCCATCACTCCCATGGGGATTTGTTGATATATTTCCATAATGATGTGTGTGAACACACTTAGGACTGTCAAGGCACTTGTTCTCCCTTTAGGAGGTTTTTTCCCCTGCTTGTATATACGTCTATAACCCTAAAAGGTTGTTCACGTGATTCCGTAGATCTCAAACTCCAAGACCGTTGTCGATGCATGTATACGTATATGCACATGTCTATGTATGTATATGTATATGTATATGTACATGTATATGTACATGTATATGTACATGTATATGTACATGTATATGTATGTTATGTATATGTACATGTACATGTACATGTACATGTATATGTATATGTACATGTACATGTACATGTATATGTACATGTACATGTATATGTATATGTACATGTACATGTACATGTATATGTATATGTACATGTATATGTACATGTACATGTACATGTATATGTATATGTATATGTACATGTATATGTATATGTATATGTACATGTATATGTATATGTACATGTACATCTATATGTATATGTAGATGTACATGTACATGTATTTGTACATGTACATGTATTTGTACATGTACATGTACATGTATTTGTACATGTACATGTACATGTATTTGTACATGTACATGTACATGTATTTGTACATGTACATGTACATGTATTTGTACATGTACATGTACATGTATTTGTACATGTACATGTACATGTATTTGTACATGTACATGTACATGTACATGTACATGTACATGTACATGTACATGTACATGTACATGTACATGTACATGTACATGTACATGTACATGTACATGTATTTGTACATGTACATGTATTTGTACATGTACATGTACATGTACATGTACATGTATTTGTACATGTACATGTACATGTACATGTATTTGTACATGTACATGTATTTGTACATGTACATGTACATGTACATGTACATGTACATGTACATGTACATGTACATGTACATGTACATGTACATGTACATGTACATGTATATGTACATGTATATGTATATGTATATGTACATGTATATGTATATGTACATGTACATGTACATGTACATGTACATGTACATGTACACGTACATGTAAAAGTACAAGTGTGTCAGTGTCGGTGCCAGTGTCGGTGCCTGTGCGGGCATGCATAGCATCATAGCAGACCATCTTGTATTTTCTGCTTTACTATCGATAGAGCATCTCATCAGTGCCTTTGTACCATCGTCCATGAAGAGAACATCTAATTGGTGTTATTGTATAATCTACATTCGATTGAATTGTTAGCCTAAGTTGATCATGCCAATATGCTCATTGTTAAGTATTACAATATGTTCTCAATGTACCGAGAACTTCTAAATTATAGGCTATATAATATACTGTTCTAAATTGTATTGTGCACATATGTTGTGTACATATGTTGGAAGTTGCTGATGTTTGAACACATACAAGTTTAGATGATGTTGATCCATGCTCTTCAATACATTTTAAGGACATAAATATATCCAACAGGAGTCGGTGCAACTCTCAAATGCTTCAACATCTATGTATATGCTAGGTACACATGACTTGCACACTGCACATGTTGCAGATTTAAATGCTTTTGCCTCACTTCACATATGCATGGAAACATACATTCATAGTATAAATCATAATATATATCTGATTGTACAATGTAAAATACATCATTATTCATATGGACCTATGGTTTAATTGTTTTTTTATTTATATATGTAAATGCCAATTGTACACAAAAATAGTATGTATATTTGATTTTTTATTTTGAAAAAGAAAGGTCATGTAAAGAAAACATCAATAACGTTTTACCGTACATGTCAAAGGTTGGCTAAACCTGAAAAATTAGAAGTCAAAAAAACATCAATAATAGTATATGTATAGCCTACAAGTATATGTATGGGTGATAGGTACAGGTATAAGTATAGGTATAGGTATAGGTATAGATATAGGTATAGGTATAGGTATAGGTATAGGTATAGGTATAGGTATAGGTATAGGTATAGGTATGATTCTAACCAAACGTGTCAAGAACATTTTTCATCAACTACCACGTTAGGAACCCTCACATCCCTAACATGTATGCGATGGGGATATTGAATAAATGTTTTATTTGTTTATGAATTTGAGATTGTATTTAGTGTTTGCAGGCATTTTTTTGGTTCATATGTGCAAAGGAACCATTTTCTGGTATGTTGCATCCCTGTCATTGGTGTCCACTGCCACCCACTACCCTCGCCCTTCCAATTTTGATACGTGTAGGATGCACCCAAAAAAGTAACACTATTGTCTCATAGATCTATTGTCTATTGTAGACTATCACGAAAAGCACAAAGAGCTCAGAGCTCACTGTCTGGCTGTTTCAAGCTTTGAAGTCCGTTATCCGGTGGTCGCTCCAGCTTGCTATGAAGCTGCCTACACTCCGAACTTCACAATATAGCCACCAACATGTCAGCACATTGTAATTTGTATATCTTGTGCACTTAATGTATGTTGTATACATGTTGGAGTTTGAGGTATGCAAAAGCACGCGAACAGCACAAGGAAGAAGAAGCTTGGAGCACAACACACAATACAAAATGTATTACCAAGTGAATGTACAAAGATAAGTAACCCATTAGGGTTATCGGCGTGTATATATAAGCCGAGGGGAAAAAAACCTCCTAAAGAGGGAAAAAAGTACCCCGGCGGTCTTAAGTGTGTTCACACACATCACTACCGAAATATATCAACAAATCCCCCCTCATAGTGATGCAGTGAACAAGGAGCTAGCACTCATATATAAGGAAGTGCCAAGCTATGTGGAATCAATCCACAAAAGGATGTAAACCCAAAGCTTTGAGGAAGGCTTCAAGCTTCTCCCTAGGCAAAGCTTTTGTGAAAAAGTATGCAAGTTTCTCCTGTGTGGGCACATATACAAAACTGATCTCTCAAGCAGGGAACCTCTCCCTGACATAATGGTAGTGCACCTCAATGTGCTTAGTGCAAGCATGGAACACAGGGTTCCTCGCAACTCCCAATGCACTCTGACTGTCAGTGAAGATGGTGGTGGCAAAAGATTAACCAACACCCAATTCAATCAAGAGGCGTCTGAGCCCCACACACTGACAGTCGCTGTGAAAGATTTTCTATACTTAGCCTCAAATTAGAGGTGGCCCCAGTAGGTTGCTTCTTGCTCAACCAAGATATGCATGAGTGTTGGGTTGTAGGGTATCCACACATCCACAATTGTGCATGGAAACCCTCCCTAGACCATGAGAATAACCCTTGTTGTATATATTTGAGTGTCACATGTGAACACTCTCCTAGAACACTTCTTAATATTTCTTTATGCCTTAGTATAGAAGACTCTCTTCATATTTCATCTTTTTTGCCCTTCTAAGGAATTCCCACGTAGAAAATCCCATGCATGCATATTCTTGGGATTTGGTGGTTGCAACACTTGATTTTGGAATATCCTAGAAGATATATTAGTTAGAGAGAGATCCACTTTTTGACTTTTCAAAGAAGCACATGGGGAATAGAGCTTAGCCTATATATAGAAGCTCATTTTTGTAAAGAGGGGGGCTTTTGGTCGACTTGCTCTCATGTAATATCTCTTATCAATGGAAGAAGGTTCTCATTTACTCCAAGACTAGTTACATTTATGAATTTGTGTCTTTGTGAGTGTTTGAGAGTAGTGTGTGTGTGCCTATGCATGTCTCTCCTTTGTGAGAGTAGAGTAATTGCATTTGCTTGTATTTTCATCATGGACTAGGATCCTTGACTCCTTATTCTCCTTGTTTTCAAGGATGTGGCATAGCATGTGTCTGATTCCAATGGCTTGAATATGTGGGAGGTAGGGATGGATGAGGGGAGAGTCACTCTTGAGCTTTCCTTCTTGCTTTCATGCAAGGTGGTAAGGGTTTTTGGTCTTTCCTTGCTACAACCTCAACACTTTTTGGCGTCGTTGCCGGGGATGGTTGGCCTTTCATCACTTGGAGAGCTCAAGAACATGTGGTAAAGTATTGTGTTGCAATTTTTTTTTTTGGCTCAATTGCATAGGATTTAAGTTCTTGCATGGCACTTTCACCTTTTCATTGGGCCAATTGCTCCCCATTTTCTTACTTATGTAGGGTAGATTTAGTTCAATTTGAATGTTTCACAAGAACAACCCCTAACCCCCTTCTCTCTCTCTCTCACTCTCACATTTACACACTCCCACACCTTCACTAAGTGGCATCACTCTCCATCCCTATCACCTCTTTTTTTGTGCATGCCTTGGAAAGAGAGATGGGTGGTACCCTCTCTGCTCCCCTCTCTCTCTTCATTTTCATGAAAACCACAAAAAAAGGATGAACTTTCTTTGTTGAGCATCAAATTTGTTTGAGTTGTCTCCCTTGACACGAAATAACAAGGAACTTTGGATTCCCCTCTATGAACGTCAAAATTGAAGCTCAGTGAAATTCAAGTTTGGGGCTTTAAAAGTTGTCAATTCTCTCCTCTGTTCAAATCTGCCAACCATGCATGTTGGGGAAACCCTTAACACACTCCACTCTTGGTTGCCTGATTTTGTGGCTCCATTTCTCTGCGGGGTCGAGGCATCTTGTCTCCCCCAGTGCGTCGGGTGTTGCAGAAGGCTGAGCTATGGCTCTCCCCACACCGATCGTTGTTGGACTCCCTGTTGTTAGCCGGGTCGGGATGCTTGGCGCTCCTCCTTCCTGATGGGCTTGCTTGCATTGCACCTGGCACGCTACTAAGGGTCGTGCAAGATTCGCTCCCTGCCACGTTTCTGCCTTGTCCTTGGCTATGGCGAAGCTATGCTCCCTTGACGGGGAGGGGGGAGGGATGGTTCCTCTTCCTCTTTTCCCCTCTCGAGTTAAGTTCCTCCGCCGCACTCTCCCTGGTGGTGCTATGTATGACTCCGTTGGATGCTGCCCGAGGCATTTCCGCTCCACTCGACAACCCCATCAGGCTCACCATAGCATTTCTTTAATGCTACAACTCTGAATCCTTGTGCGTGTTACTTGTGTGGCTTCACTTACACTATGCTTCCCACATTTCCCCTTCTACCTTATGGGTCGAGCTCCACGCTCTTCGCCCCCTTGCACATTTTTATGAATCGCGTGGGTAAGTTCTTAGTGTTACAAACTCTTCAACAATCTCCAGGGGCCAGTTTAGGATCCTCGCCTTTACTGCTCATACAATTATCCGCCGATTCAGAGTAATACCCGGTAGGGATGCAAGATACTCCATTGACGAGTCTCTATTTTAATCTATCGATTCAAGCTCCATGCATCTATGTCCGAACACTACAAGAGGCATTTTGGGAGTATGTCGTCTACCATCCGTTTTGGAGCTGTCATGTTTGTAACCTACGATGCAGGAGCACAACTAAAGGATACATATTCTTCTCAGATCGACGGGTTAATTTGCCTCTTTCACCAAGATATGCCTGGCACCCTT
This sequence comes from Ceratopteris richardii, assembly GCA_020310875.1. Taxonomy (NCBI): domain Eukaryota; kingdom Viridiplantae; phylum Streptophyta; class Polypodiopsida; order Polypodiales; family Pteridaceae; genus Ceratopteris; species Ceratopteris richardii. The sequence continues at coordinate 119,172,692 of CM035408.1, forward strand.
CAGAATCTTCGAGAGAATATTGGAGGTAGTGTTTTAATCACTTACTTGGGGGGGTTAATAGGCACGGTAGGCTATTTGCTTGGCCTTCTCATAAGGATGACAATCTGCTTAGGTTAGGGCTTCACTTCCATTGCAGTCCTCTTTTCCTGACCATAGTGTTGCTTCCCTTACCTTTTATATGAGCACGGGATTTATTCATGAAAAGGTATCTTGTGCCTTTTCATTTGGGACTCCTCCTCTGGCTGTACTCAACCCTAATGCCTAAAACCGAGATTAGTACTAAACAAAGATTTTGAGATTCACCGAATGCAAGGTTGGGAAGAATGTCTGGTTCACGAATTCATTTAAAAGGGAACTACATGCGCCTCATAATGAATAGTATAAATCAACAAACCTATTGTGCAAACTTCTGAGATAACAATGACAAACGGAAGAAGTGTTTGTTCACACTGTTTTGAAATTGTCTATTTGTTGTCGTTCCTTGTTTTACTAGATTGATATATGAATTTGAACAACTCCATGATGTTGAAGATGGTTTCCTCTAATTTTTCCTATGAACATGTTTTGGAGACTAATGTTCTTTTGTTGATCCGTTTATGAATGATAATGTTTAGCATGGTAAAGCTTTCGGAAAACTGGTTGACAGTAAGTATAGGTGTGCATGGTTCATTGTGGTGCCCTACAGGTTTCCTCATTTCATGCATGCTGGAACTCAAGAAGACATCTCTTCTCTACACTCGGTCAATTGAGAGTTCTCTCACTTGGATACCAACACCATGATGAGAATATTTGTAATATCCTCCTTGTTTAAGAATTGTACGTGGGCACATAATACTTGTGAAATTGAAACATTTTTTGGTTGAGATAACTTCCTATTATAGGATGGTGCCCATACCCATCATACGTTATCTGGCTACCACTTCACTGTAGTAAGATGGACTACCAACTAATCCATGTCTGCATGACACAGAGCGAGGAAAGCTAATATCTTTTCGACTGAGATAGTATGAATACTTGTATGATTAGCTTTCCCTTAATTTTTCTTATTGAAATCATGTGGAAACTTGGTCTTTGGTTGTTGGATATTCACGGCTTTCAAAAACCCAAGAAGATAATGCCTGATTAAGGTCAATGAAGATCGCTTCTCTAAGATAATAGGTGCAGAATGAAGGATCCAAGGGCTTTGCCGATGCAAGCTTACTCTAAGATGTGACTCTCTCTACTTTGGAGTCACTTGAAGTCATATTTGGTGAAAAAAATAATAATAATAGTTTTCAGGTTTTATGATCATTATGGTTGTGTCTTATTATTCATTAGTTCCGGGCATACCCCCTCCTTGGTTCATTTTTGTTCATCATTCCTGTGTATTTTGGTAAATGATAAACTGCTAAGTGTAATTTCATGTTCTGTTCCACATGCATGAACTAAAATACCATAGGCTTGCAGGACCAATTGACACGGAGCATTGATTACTGTTTGATAGCTAACCACCTCAAATAGAGGGATGATTGAATGTAGGATTGAGTGCAGGGTGTAATGATGATCTGCTTATGAAAAGAAGTTATATCTGGGAGTGCTAAAATGGGAAATTCTTTTGGATCTTATTATTTGGCTAAAGCAGGCATTCCTTTCGATCGGTGCATGTCACCTGTAGGAAGCATTGAAAAAGTGGAATGTTTTTGGTGCCCATGGATGCATTGGGCTCATCTTTTCCAGCATGAGACAAATGTCTTCATTCTAATTGCTCATCTTGAATCTATCCTGAGTGTTACAGGTCGAAACAGTAGTTGATGACGGCTCATGGTCCTAAGGATTTTTCGGATGATCTTTTGTAGAAGGCTACAACTATTAAGCTCACACTCACTTTCTTTCTTCTGTCATGTTCGGTTGTGTTCACTCATGCTTTAGGAAAAAGGAAGATAGAGGTTTCATGTGGTTGTATGTGATTGATCTAGTTCTTTTATGTGTCCAGGGCCCTTGCTATCATTTGGAAGATATCTTTGACTTATAGGTGTCCATTATGGTGATTAACATGTTTTAAAGAGCTTTCGGGGTTGCTGAGTTCTTTGTTGACCTTTAGATGTGAAGCTTATCTTCAATTGCTAATTGTGTACTCAATTCCTCTGGACTCAAAGTATTACATGTTTGAAAGAAAGATGATGGTGCTTCTTGGTCTTGTGAAGTTTCTATAGCATGCTTCTATCATAATCATTGAAAATGGATAAATTGCTTGTTTTTTCCTCTATATGTTTGTGTTGATTGCATGTGATCACTTATGTTTGAAAGGAAATTAGTGGTACCATAGGGTTGATGAGTGATTGCTCCTGCCTATAGACATCCTAATATGAATTACATTAGCCCCATGATTGCTGCTTGATCTTACCATCTTTTTGGAGGCATGTATTAATGTCCATGATGATGACTCTTGTTGCATGACTGACCCTATAGGACACATTGAATATGCGTTTGGAACTTTAGACTTCTTGTAGTTGTTGGGGGTGCACTCCTAGACATGTGGGAAGCATTGATGTATTGATATTGGTTGAGTTTGCATGGGGGGAATCTAAAACTTCAACTACACATGGTATTTTGATCCTTGATTGTTTGAGGCATAATTGTGTGATTTCATGATGCATCACTATAATTGATTGTTCTCTACACACTTTTGTTGAAGGGAACACGTAACATACACAGAATGAAGAATGATGCAAACATGTTGATATTTGCATTAAGTCAAAAAAGAAACCATATCACAGTTATGTTTTACTCTCCAATGAGTCACACATGCACTTGTATTGGACTAGGTGATTATGGTTATCCTATGAGCAATATGAAATGTTATAGGGCTCTATGTCGTTTGAGCTTCTTTTGGATTGCAGGAATAAGCCCAATCCTCATGAGGACTTTTTGCTAGAAGAGCCCATATTGTAAAACTTGATGTTCCCTGAAGTGGAAACTACCAATTGAACTAAATGTTATATTCTACCTCTTTTCAGAAATAGTCTACTCGTTTTTGTATGTTTAATTTCAAGTTCTTGGGTGAGGCTCTATCAGTCCTACATGGGACTACAAAATGGGATACATGCTGGGCTGACTGCTCCCCAAGGGGATTGTGTCGCCCGGCTCGGAGGATTGAAGATTTGCAGATTGAAGTAAAGATTGAAGACTTGCAGCCTGAAGCCTTGCAGACTAAAGAATTGCAGATTTTGAAGACCTGAAGATTTTCATACTTGAAGACTCCCACTTGGATCAGTTCAGTTATATATGTTCTTCCTTTATAGCTTTGTCGAGGACGACAAAGTCTAGGGGGGGAGAGTGTTGGGTTGTAGGGTATGCATACATCCTCAATTGTGCATGGAAACCCTCCCTAGACCATGAGAATGACCCTTGTTGTATATATTTGAGTGTCACATGTGAACACTCTCCTAGAACACTTTTTAATATTTCTTTATGCCTTAGTATAGAAGACCCTTCATATTTCACCTTTTTTGCCCTTGTAAGGAATTCCCACGTAGAAAATCCCACGCATGCATATTCTTGGGATTTGGTGGTTGCAACTTGCAAGACTTGATTCTGGAATATCATAGAAGATATGTTAGTTAGAGAGAGATCCACTTTTTGACTTTTCAAAGAAGCACATGGGAATAGAGCTTAGTCTATATATAGAAGCTCATTTTTGTAAGAAAGGGGCTTTTGGTCGACGTGCTCTCATGTAATATCTCTTATCAATGGAAGAAGGCTCTCATTTACTCCAAGACTAGTTACATTTATGTATTTGTGTCTTTGTGAGTGTGTGAGAGAGGTGTGTGTGTGCCTATGCATGTCTCTCCTTTGTGTGAGTAGAGTAGTTGCATTTGCTTGTATTTTCCTCATGGACTAGGATCCTTGACTCTCTACTCTCCTTGTTTTCAAGCATGTGGCATAGCATGTGTGTGATGCCAATGGCTTGAACATGTTGGAGATAGGGGTGGATGAGAGGAGAGTCACTTTGAGCTTCCCTTCTTGCTTCCATGCAAGGTGGTGAGGGTTTTTGGTCTTTCCTTGCTACAACCTCAACAATGAGCTACCACGCATGAAGCAAAAACCACTAGTGGACACACGAGTGTCATAGCAACTAGCCTAGTCAAAGTCGGAAAAAGCATGTAAATTTGGTGGTAGAGTGCTCCCCCCTTGGGATAAAAGAAAGTAATCGGTTACCACTCAAGTAGCGAAAGATGCGCTTAACCACCTTCCAATACTTGACATGTGGGCAATGCATAAAGCTTCTCATATGAGAGACAACAAACTGAATATCAAGCCGAGTTATGCATAAGTAATGCAAGCATCCACCAGCCTTCTGATAGAGAGAAGCATCAAATGCATCTCCAGCATCGTGAAGACTCAACAATAAACCTGTTTCCATAGGAGTGGTAATAGGTTTGCAATCTTGAATGCCAAAACGCTGCAATAATGGGTCAATATATTTTATTTGACACAAAGTAATTCCACCATCAACTTGCATAAACTGAATACGCAAATAACGATGCAAATGCCCCAAATCTAACACCTCAAATGAGGCATACAAATCAGCCTTAAAATCAGCAATATGCTTCTCATTAGGACCAGTGAGCATCATGTCATCAACATAGACAACAATGATCAGAAGGACATCATTTGCACGCTTAACATATAAGGTGCTCTTAGCTCGATTGTTCTCAAGTCTATGTGCAATCAAGTAGGCATATATCTTTTTATACGAAGCACGTGGTGCTTGCTTCAAACCATATAATATCTTTTTCAACCTGCACGCTTTGCTTTCATTTCCTCTCTGCACAAAGCCACAGGGCTGAAAAACATAGACTTCTTCATGTAAGTCACCATTCACAAATACAGTTTTAATGTCCAATTGATGTACATTCCAACCATGACGGGCTTCAAGTGCACATATGCTACGAATGGTAGTCAATCGGCATGTGGGTGCAAAGGTCTCATCAAAATCAATGCCTCTTTCTTGAGCATAACCTTTTGCAACAAGCCTAGCTTTGTTCTCTTCCATCAAGTTTACGTTTCAACTTGTATACCCATTTAGCACCAATCCCCTTTTTGCCAGGAGGCAAATCACATAAAGACCGAACCTTACCTCAAAGATAAGGTTTGTAAGGTTCATCCGTCAAAATAATATACAAACATACAAATATAAAAACCTCTATTAATTTATTTATAATACATGTACGTTTGGAGACATGAAGACATCAAAGGACTTGGATGTGAATATAATACATGTACATTTCAGTTTTCTAAAATTACTATGCGTAATTTTCAAATACCAACCTAAACCTTAATGTGCAAGAACCTTAAGAACCTTATGCGAACCAAATGGAAAGAACCAAAAGAACCTTACATGGTATTCGACTCGAGAACCAAATCTACCGTGCTTCATAATAGCATCATATTTTGATTTCATAGCAACCATCCAATTTCCCAATTTTGTGCTTCATCAAAAGAAACAGGCTCATTACATCATAGAGACTAAAGGCAACCATAGCATAGCAACAATCTGATGCAAAAGAAGCACTATGAGAGCTTGAACGAGTACGATATGACAAAGGTGCATCTAATTTGCTATCTCGCAAAGTCTGCACCAACCATTTAGGCATAGTTTTTGCCTCCTCTATATGAGCCCTCTCATCAACAAGTGCATCATGTAAATCTGCGTCAGAAATGGAATGATCTGCATCATCATGTGAAACCTGTAAAAGCAGAGAAATTGCCTCATTTGGACCAACACTTGACTGTCCACTTGTAAAAAGAGGCGGCAAGGTGTCATATACGTCTTTGGAGCTAACTGATCTCTCCTTAGTACATGAAAGTAATGGCTGAATTGCATCTTCCACAAAAACAACATCAGAGCTAACCAAAATGCGTTTAGTCTGTGGATGATACAAAAGATAGCCTTTGCTTTCACAAAACTATACCCAACAAAAATACATTTTACTACATTATCATCCAATTTTCTGAGTTGTTCAAACACTAATGCATATGCAAGACAACCAAAGACATGCCGATGAGCAACAAATGGCTTGCGACCATGAAAAGCCTCATTTGGAGTCATAGACTGCAATGCTTTGGTGGGACACCTGTTAAGTACATATGCTACACACATAACAACCTCAAGCCACAAGCTATGTGGTAAAGCCTGACTTTTGACCATACACCTCGCCATCCCCATAAGAGACATGTTGTTTCTTTCAACACCTCCATTCTAGGAGGTGTATATGGCAGTGTACATTGATATTTTATCCCACGTTCAACTAGAAATGCATTAAAATCAGAAGACATGTATTTCCCCCCTCGATCAAAACGAAGAGTGCCCATTTTACATGCTCATATTTTCCGCCAAAACCAAAAATTGTTTGAAGCACATAAACACTTCGGACTGTGCTTTCAATGGATACACCCATGCATGCTTGGAAAAATCATCAATAAAAGTCACAAAGTAAAGGTAGTTCCCAAAAGAGGGTGTCTGCATAAGACCACAAACACCACTGTGAACAAGCTCCAATTTCTAAGTAGCTCATACTAAAGCATCTTTTGGGAAGTAGGAACATTGAATTTTGCCCAAAATACAACCTTCACAGACATGTTTACCAAGTGCCTCAAGTTTGGGCAAAGAGGACACCGTTTCAGATTTCTATAGACGTAGCAAAATTCAAATGACCAAAGCACGCATGCCAAAGCTTTGCATCAGAGATGGCTTGAGAATCTTGAACTTCACATGCTTAATCACTAACAAATTTTGCATAATCTATGAGCTTATATAGCCCAGGATATAAAAATCCAGAAGTAATAATAACATGGCCATTTGACAGATCATGAATGGTACATCAGTCATCAATAAATTTCAAAACCAAGCCGATCTTGGCTAATGCTGAAACTAATATCACATTTTTCTTGGTCCCTGGCAAAAACAAAACAAGAAAAGTGAACTGAGAAAACTGCACTGTGAGGTAATATGTTAGGTTGCCTCACTCTCAAAGTACCAAACATCTGAGTCTAGTGCAGACATACACTGCTCATGAGAAGATGGGTCATAACTTCAAACAGTATTAAATGTCCATTCTTCATTCTACTCAAAATTATTAGACTCTGTTTTTGATGTAGAAGCTTTTGCAACAACCATTCCAACCTCTTTTTTCTTTTCCTCTTTTGTAGCCAGTTTTGGACAACTCTTTATGACATGATCATTTCCTTTACACTATTTGCAAAACAATTTCTGCTTTTTGGATTTCTTCTCGTCTTTGTCTTCCTTTTTCGACTCTACAGAATTAGCAGCTTTCTGCTTACTAGTAGATGAGCTCCATTTACCTTTGCCCTTCTGACTAGCTAAGAAAGCTTCATCTCATGACTAGCTAAGAAAGCTTCATCTCTAATACGCATAATGGACCTCTTCTACTTGGATTTGTCTTCTTGCAACAAAACAGAGACTAACTCTTGAAATGTTAAGGCATTTGGATTACCTTTCATCATCAACCAAAGAGTAGAAGCA
>CM035408.1:119197716-119315216 GCA_020310875.1 Ceratopteris richardii
GGTATAATGACCATTGACATTTAAGACACCCTTCACACTCTTCCAAAACTCCTCATCCAGGCATAGCCTGTGCATGCTCTTGGATTCTTCTAATGAGCTCTCATCCCAATCATTCCATAAGGGAGAAACCACTCTCTGTCTAAGAGGGATTTTGATCTCAAGTATGTGTGAGTATGCAAAAGGGAGTGACAGCGAGCTTTTTTATTTCAAGCATATTATGCTCTCTAAACATGAATAACACTTTCCCTTTTTGTGTGAAAAATATCACCAAGCTAAAGGTTTTTCGTGTGCAAGCCTTTACCCATGAAATCTTACCTACAAATATGGACACACATCATGATCATAATTCATGAATCATATCATATTAAAATTTCAAATTTCATGCACATCATACATGCACATGTGTCATGCTACATCCACAATGTGGTATGTGCATATGCATTGTGCATGCATCATGATATATGTACATGTATGATGTGCAAAATTTAAAATTCTGATATGATATGATTCATGAATCATGATCATGATGTATGTCCATATTTGCAAGTAAGATTTCATGGATAAAGGCTTGCACACAAAAAGCCTCTAGGTTGGTGATATTTTTCGCACAAAAAGTTAAAGTGTTATCCATGTTTAGAGAGCATAGTAGGCTTGAAATCAGAAAGCCCACTACCACTCTCTTTGCATATATTTGGATTGTGCTCTTACACTTACTTGAGATCAAAATCCCTCTTAAAGAGCATTGATCTCTCCTCTATGGAATGATTCGAATGAGAGCTCATTGGAGGAATCCAAAAGCACGCAAAGGCTATGCTTGGATGAGTCGTTTTGGGAGAGTGTAAAGGGTGTCTTAAATGTCATGAAGCCAATTTATAAAGTTTTATGCATGACAAATTTTGAGGCTTCCACCTTGGGGCTTACAATACATATGATGAGGAGAGCCACAGATGATGTTAGGGCAACCACTCTTTCCACCATGAACCAATCCAGATAAGAAGTTTTATAAATAAATAAATTCAAAAGCATTCTTTAAATGATGATTTTATTGGTTAAATCTCATTTTTTATGAATCATAATAGTAAATACATATGATTCTATGAAGTTTCAAGTACTTATATGCTTTTTCTTTTAATTAGGTGACAATGAGGAGATGGACATGGATGCATAGACCCATTCATGGCTTTGTGGGTCTATTGCATCCCACATTCAAAAGTTGAGCGCTATATATAGATATTGAGTTACTTTCAGATAGACTTTCATACATGTCACGAGTCGTTCCCTCTTATTTACATACTGAGATATAAGAGATCAGTTGTTACTTGGATCAAAGAGGGAACCCGACATTCACATCCCCTACCACTTGGGATAGGACTTCGATGATGAAGCCTCTTTTTTTATGACAAAATTTTGGATTCAGCTTTTCCACTATCTACATATGCTATTAGGATTCTCTAATGGGATTGCTCATCTAGAGCCTGTGAGAGAAATTGGAGTGCCTATTCTCTCATCCATACGATAGTGAGGAATAGGATTAGCCCTCAGTAGATCGAGAAGTTGATTTACTATCGTACTAATTTGAGGATGTTGGAGAATATCCCAAATATGGAAGCATTAAGGAAAGTAAGTGTAATTTAATTTTTATATGTAAATTACAAATTATATTGTATGAACTTTCAATTGATTATTTCTTTCTATTTTAGGTTGATATAGATACTTTTTGGCCAATGTTGAGCACTGCACCTCGTCCCAGGCATGAGGTGCACGAGGATGATGAGTTTGTGTTTGCCGAGCTTTATAGAGAGTTATCGTCTATAGATGTGAGGCAAACACGGAGCCATGCTAGTATCAGTAGAGGCATTAGAGTGGTCCACCGTAATGGGAAGGGTTTGATTATTCGACATGGATCGAGTTCAATCACTGCACATGGAGAGGAGGCTAGTACGAGTTGAGCACCCCTAGAGACAACCACACGTACAAGGAGGAGGATCTTACCTTCTCGACAGCATTTCCCTCAGTTTGATCATGCTCCCATAGAGAGCCTAGTGTCATCTACTTATGAGAAGATATCAAAGGATTCTTTGGACGAGCAAGACGACTCTGATGATGATGAGTGATCATTGATGATCACAATTCATATGTATTAAGATTTATCATTTATCATTTATAACATTATGACATTATGACTTTTGGCATTTGTTTTTATGATTGTGGAACTTGGTGATCATTGATGACTCATGAGTTATGATTGATGATATGGTATATTGTGTGAGTCGTGACATGATTCTATGTTTTGTTTGAAACTTTGATGATTCATAATTGATGTGAGATCTTAGATGATTGATCATTGAGTTATCATTATGATTCAGTATTGTAAATTGTTAATTGTTATATTAATAACTATGCACATAGCACAATGCATAATGCACACATGAGTCGTGAGTCGTAACATAAATGATGCACAATATGAATAGCAAATCCACATTGCACAATGCACAAAATGCAAATTACATTACACAATGTACATTGATGATTGCACATTGTACATAATGTGAATGCACAATGCATTTTATGTGAAACAACGAATCATGAATGCACATTGCACACAAGACGCAGATTACGACATCGCTCCCATGGGTGGTGGACCATAACACATGTATATATGAAGATATTTCACATCAATCTTCACTAGTTTAGCTGTATATGTATGTATTTTACATGCAACTTATGAAATTTGAAAAGAATTATTAAAAATCTAAAAAATCATAATAAAATTTGTACTAATATCGTACGGATTTATACCTCATGATTAGTACATACTTTTGATCATACTATTACGTACCGTACTTTTGTATGGATCGTACTTGACCAACTATGATCTAGGCATTTTGAAGCCTTTGTTGATTTTTCTTTTATAAAAGCATTTTGAAGCCTTTGTTGATTTTTATACTTAAAACAGCCATATATTTGCTATTATAAAGGGCTATTTTGAAGGAGATTTGTGCTTTAAAACTAAGAATACGCATTATGATTGCTGCCTCAAACAATAAGAGTTTCCTGGAGATTAAAAAATTTAAAGGTAATGGTTTTGATCTATGGAACAAGGGCATAGAGGGCATACTCTTTCTAAAAGAGTGCCAAGAATGAATCTTGGGTCCTAAATTGGCATCAACATCATATAATGATTAGGCAAAGCTCAACAAGAAAGCCATGACATACAAAAAAATTGGTTGTCACCAATGAAATACTTACGAAGCTTAAGGGGTTACAATCAGCAGGAAGCATATGGTAAAGGTTGAAGGAGACATATGGAAACAAGACATCAGTAAATCAAGTCCACTTGATGAGAAACCTTGTCATATTGCAACCGGATGCATCAAAGTCAACCCCCAAGCACCTTAAGACTTTTACAAGTATTCTTAATCAACTTCGAGATACAGGCTTGCCACCATTCGATGACAAGCCCAAAGCAATCTTCCTTCTAAGTTCTTATAACTCTTCTTGATTCTTGAGAAACATTGATTAACTCCCTTAGCAATTCTCCTACTCTAAGCTAAGATGGATTTAGAGGCTCAATTCTAGATGAAGAAATGAAGAGGAAGGCAATCGTTGAGTCATGTGGACAGTGATGCTCATGTTGTTAGAGGCATGTCAGGAGAGAGCAAAAATATTTGACCAAGGTAGATCAATGATCCAAAGCAAAGAGAGGGATAACAAGATAGATATTACATGCTATCATTGTGGGAAAAAAGGGCATAAAATTCTAGGTACTTCAAGAAGGAGCTAGAGAGGAAGGAGAGGTGGATCAAAAAGGAGGGAAAGAAGGAAGAGAAGATAGAGAAATCTTCCATGGAGCCTAGAAAATTTAATGATACCTCCAATATTGTCATCACAGAGCAATCATACAATGAGAATATTCTTGAAGCAACCGACATTGATCATGATCTCCATGTAACCAGGCAAGATCTTATTGACACACTTATCACTACACAAAGTCAAGTAGCACATACGTGGATCATGGATTCTGGAGCCTCTCATGTAACACCATTCAAGGATGCCTTTGCCTCTTACACTCGAGACATAGTCACAAGGGGACGCATCCCCGGGCCCGAGGGACGCCGGGACGCCGTCCCCCCTTTCAAATTTCTTGGGACGCTCAGCCGGGACGGCTGGCGTCCCGAATTTTTTTTTGTTACAAGGTGCCGTCCCCGGGACGCCGTTCCGGGACGGATGCTTGTGATGACGCCAGTTTGGGGACGCCGAAAATGGCGGGAGCAGCAGAAATGTCGAAAAATTTTGATTTTTGAACTTAAAAAAAGCGCACCCCATATTCTCTCTTTATACTTAGGACTTATGGGCCCCAATGCAACTATAAAAGAAGCCCTTGCTGCCCTCAAAACACACATCACACTTTCAGCTTTAGTTTAGAGTTATCTCAGATCTATCATGATTCATCTATGCCATATGGGCCATGGCTGTATCTTTTTGGTTTTATTCATGATATGTACTCTTTTTGATATATGATATGATGATTATTTATTAATCATCCTAAATCGATGCACTCTTTCTTGACGAGATCATTTTAATATGGATATGTTTCATTGCTTTGGCCCTTAAAACTTAAATATTATCTATGGTGTATGAGCCTTAAGGTCATATGTGGTTTTTAACTTGTTCCATGTTGTCTCTCATATAAGTGATAGCTTGATCAATGATCAAATCAGATAACATAAGTTAGTGCTCATAAGTTAGTGCTCAGTGTATATCTACATTGTCTCAGGAACGCATCACATGTTTTCATATATTTCACTTTGAAAGGCTTATTTTTACTATTTTCTTGTTTATTTGTGCTCTTATAAGCTAACAAAATCCTCATGAATGTTTTCCCTTTCAAATTACCCTTAAAATCAGCATATTTTGAGTGCCGTCCCGGATTGGCGTCCCCGGGACGGTACAAGTCCCGTCCCCAACCCCGGGACGTCACTGTCCCCGGGACACGTCACCGTCCCCTGGTGACTATGACTCGAGATCACATAGGAAAGGTTAAACACCAATCTTCAAAGCTTAACACCAAACTAAACCATTCCATGTGCATGTATATGCACCAAATTATGCCATCGGTTGCATTTTAGCACAACCGGTTGATGTTGGGAACATGGACTTTCCGATTACTTATGCCAATAGGCAATTGAGACAACGTTGAACGAAATTACACGACCACCAAATGACAAGGACTAGGAATGATATATGCAATAAAAGAGTTTCACCATTATCTCCTTGGAAACAAATTCAAATTCTTTAATGACCACCGAGCATTGTTATACTTGGTCAAAAAACCCTACCGACAAACTTGTACATAGGTTTATACATCTCATGGAATTTGACTTTGAAGTTGTTATAAAGCAAAAGAAGACACACCTTAAAGCTGACCACTTGCCACAGTTGACCACTTGCCTCAGCTGACCACCGGAGAACCACCTGTTGGCATTCCTGACAATTTGCCCCGATTCATACTTGTTAAATCTAGAAGTAGTTCCAACGTGAGCATAGCCGATTGTTCCCACCCTTACACACGGCACTCATCACCAGTATTTCCCTAAAGATTGTAAGGGACTTCTTTCTAAAAGGTTTCATATTTTAGTAGGAAGCATGTGCTACCAAGTACATTGGTGTCTTGCTATGTTGTGTAGATGATCATGAGAGAACAAATCTGATAGTTTAAGCACACAAAGGTGTTTTGGGATGGCATTTTTCCAAAACCAAAACTTTACAAAATCTATAGAGATCTAGATTATATCAACCTACAATGGAAAAGCAAATACACATATGTGTCACAATGCACAAAATGCCAAATCTTGCCTCCAACAAAACATACTACACTGTACCTAGTTGCAATATTTCCTACGCTGTACCAAGTTGCAGCATTGCCTACTTGGAGCAAGAATATAGTAGATTATCTATGTGACCATAAGTTCCCAAACACAGCTCATACAGTAAAAAGGTAAACCCTCGAAGAAACTTGTAGAGACTATGTGTTGATAAGCAATCAATTATATAGAACAGGTCGCGATAGTTTCTTATGATTGTGTGCACATGAAGACAACTACTTGCCAAAATAAATGCACTCAAATGATCCTCGATGCATGACTTTGGTGCCAATCTTGCATCAAGACACAAAAGAGTTTGTCAAGAGATGTGACACTTGTCAGAGAGCAAAGTATCCAATTAATTTGTCTAATTAGTCCACCTTCATGTAGTTCTCATGCAAAATACATAATCATTGCAACGAATTATATGACGAAATGGGTCAAGGCTAAGGCAACTACCAAGATTGACTCAGAGCCTCCGGCCAAATTTTTGCTTGAAAATGTGTTCACCAAGTTTGTTCTTCCAATAGAAATTTGAGTGATCATGGTACACATTTTATTAATGAAGTGATTGAGTGCATGTTAGCATAATTTTTAGTTGTTCACAAGAAGTCTGCAGCTTATCATCCACAAGCGAATGGACCTGCAAAGAGTTCCAACAAAGTCTTGTGCAGAGTGCTTACGAAGACAGTTCACAGAAGACAATCTGATTAGGACAAGCAACTTCATCATGCTATGTGGGCATACCATGTGCCATACAAGACTGTTATATGTGCCATACCCATAACCATTTGAATGGTCACATTAGGGCTACCCTCAAAAACATGTTTCCAATATTTACAAGCTCAAGGAGGGGAGCTTAACACTCAAACCCAAACCCAAACAAAAGAATCAACAAAGATGTCAGACCACTCTTTATAACACCACTTTGAACCTCGTTCAAAAAGGGGCATCCTATCCTACACCACATCAAGGATCCAAAAAGATAGGTACACCTCCCAAGAAACACCAGTGCAATCCATCACAAAGGCCACAAAAGCGAAGACATGCTCCACATCATCCGTCAAGCAAATCTGAGTCCAAAACAACTCCTCAAAGTATATAATGATCAAGCTTGTGAGTTCTTAAGACCCACATAGCTAATCTCTTCATAATGAACAAAACCTAGTTATACATATGAAGCAAGCACCACAACGACAGCCAAGTCACTGAAAACAATCAAAGCCTCACTACCAATGAGTACAAAGGATAGCATAACTCTACGTGCAAAGAAGCCTATGCAAATCACATAACTTTGGGTCCCCAAATCCCTAATGATATGTCAGCTCGCTTCAAATACTATGGATATACAAGCAAACTACAACTCATATACATCAAAAGCAAGGCTACACAATCAGCGTCACGCATCACAAAGCTCCATGGCACATCAAGCAAAATTGGACCCCTAAGACCCAAATCCTATTCAAAGAGGAAGCTACATACTTTGTGTGGCCCAAAACACAGAAAACCAAGTCATTTAGGCCTAAAGGCTCAGCAAGGCTTCCAAAGCTCAACCAAGACACAGAACACACTAATGCAAAGTGGCTCCAAAACAGAAGCAAATCCTGATGTGGAAACCCTAGGCAGATCCACCCATTGCAAAACAATGCAGTCATTCATACACTAGGCAACTCCTGATGTGGAAACCCTAGGCAGATCCATCCATTGCAAAACAACACAGTTATTCATACACTTCGCCTCTTCAAATATGGGATGTTAAACCACATTCATTCTCTTGGATGGTAATATCGACACTTCACTCTCTAGAATTTGTAGTGGCAAAGAATTGTATATCTTCTCTCAAGACGCGACATAGAGTATGACCATCCTCTCCATAAAGGATCCACATACTCAGTGCATAATGTCACTTGTACACATTCTAAGATCATTTGCACTTCAAGTATGCATCCAATTAGGGATACAGTACATGGTCTTGCTTCATACACTATTATGATATCCCATACACAAGAGTGATACATTGTAATGTGAGGTCAAATCATTTGTATACCTTGATTTTTTGTTACTAATGTTTTCTTGCAAAACAACGCAGTTATTCATACACTTTGACTCTTCAAATATGGGATGTTAAACCACATTCATTCTCTTGGACGGTAATATCGACACTTGACTCTCTAGAATTTATAGTGGCAAAGAATTGTATATCTTCTCTCGAGACGCGACATAGAGTATGACCATCCTCTCCATGAAGGATCCACATACTCAGTGCATAATGTCACTTGTACACATTCTAAGATCATTTGCACTTCAAGTATGCATCCAATTAGGGATATAGTACATGGTCTTGCTTCATACACTATTGTGATATCTCATGCACAAGAGTGATACATTGTAATGTGAGGTCAAATCATTTGTATACCTTGATTTTTTGTTACTGATGTTTTCTTTCATGTGATTAATAGCCAAGCTCTTCAAATACAAGCATTCGAAATCCAAAAACAAGAAATTCATGAAGTTATCCTAGATTAGCTAAAGATAAGTGTAATTAGGCTCTTGATTTGAACACCTTAGCCAAATTCAAATACAAGGTGACTTCCCTGGTGAGATAATGCATGCAATTTGTAGGACATCTAAACCATGAAGGAATGGCAAATACATTGCTTTTCATGAAGTTATTGATTCAGTGCGGTTATGACCTATCAAGGGTCGATTCTTTAAATGATCAAACAATCTCCTACAATGTGTAATGCGAATGTTTATGGGTTCACTTCTCATATAATAAAAGCATCAACAGAGTTCATGGTTATTATCAAAGATTTCTAAGCTAGCACAACCATAATGCTGCATATTACCACTGTGTCAAACAATGTTTTTCAAGATTTAGTTTTTGTTCTCTCGAACTCCAAGCTCTACAACATACTCAATGGAGGAGCCTCTATTGTAAGACCAAAGTCAATTTTAGCATCCTTAGGTCAAATCTTTCCAAATCTTAGAATAGGATACTTCTCAAAAGCTAACACTCGAGCACTCCCCTCCAAATTCCTTTTCATTTTGCACCATTTTGTTCTTTTTGCATTTCCAGAGTAGGCATGTATAACTCCACTTTACAAGACTATGCACAAATACTTCTTTCTTTTTCGCCTATGTACTTCTCTAAGTAGTAGGCCCATACTATTGTCCCGAAAGAAAAAAACCCACAAAATATCATGTGCAATGTCTATAAAATCTTGTTTTGCATGATACCCTAATGTGCCTTAATGCCCACACTTTCCCTCGACCAACAACATGCATATCATCTATCAGAGACAACAGACGCTAAGCGAGGTGAAGAGTTCAAGTGTTTGAGATAGACTCACGAAGACGACGTTTGAAGGTCAAAAAGAAAAGATGATCAAGGTTGTGATCTAGGTTGTGAAGAACCGAAGCAAGAAGCGTGGTGGATGCACTCAAGAAAAGCATAGGGAGAATCATGGTCATAACTTTGCCATAACTATCCCTCAATTTAACCATTTTCATATGAAATTCAACTTCTAAGAATATGTCCGAAAGTTTTTTTATGTAATCAACTAGTCAAAGAGCCCTTGAACTTGAACGGGGATTCCCTAACCCTTCAAGATTTTACAATGTCTTTCTATACTCAAATCTGACTTTTTTTTTAAGGAAGAGAAACCTTTTTTTCATTCTCTCTTCTAATCAAATGTGAATTTCTTGTGAGCTCTTATGTCTTGTCCATGAACGAGACTTGTTTCAATAGGTGTGGTGTTTGTGAGACTCCTCATGTGTCTCTGTGTGCAACTCCTAATGTCGTGAAAGTTTCCATACCAGTGTTGCATCGCAACGCGTTGCGAACGGTTCGCAACTTCGCAACGTTGCGACGTTCGCAACGCGTAGCTTTGCATGCATATTTTTTTTGTAATCCAAAACTATATTGTCCTTAGGAGGGATAAGAAACTATTCAAAATTTGGTCAAAAATGTATGATAAATGAAATAAAAAAACATGGATAATGAGGAAGACATAAAAAGCTATAAAAGTGCATACATTTATTTATGTATGATTTTCTTTATAGGCCTTATCACCTTGAGCTAGCCAAATATTTTGGATTTTCCATATTCTTGATCTCCTTATGCAATTATAGAGCTTAGACTAAATTTTCATGCATGGCCTTGGCCCTTCAAAGCCAAGGGTAGTCTTCTATGATGATTGATCTCACTACTTAGCACGGACATCACTTGTGAATATTGAATTGTGAATATTGAATTGTGCAGGGACTAATCTAGACTCAATAATCTATACTATAATGTCCATGTCTATCATACACTATACTATGTAGGTATGTTTGTATGTATATAATTACAAATGTGCATGTGTATGTATGTAATATGCAAGTATGTATGTATCTACTTGTATGTATGTATGTATGTATGTATGTATGTATGTATGTATGTAATATGTATGTATGTATGCATGCATGCATGCAAGCATTTATGTATGCATGCATGCAACCATGTATGTATGCATGCATGTATGTATGCATCTACATATGTAATATGTATGAATATATGTATGCATGTGTAGTATACATACTACATGTCGCATATCTACTTTTAGTTCATTATATATATGTGTGTATATTTATTTATATGTTTAAAAGCATGCATTTCATCATATCTTAGCTATAGGATGCGTAGACTACCAAAATATTAACAAAAAAACCAAAAAAAAAAAAAAAAAAACACGTTCGCAACGTTTTAGCAACGTCTAGGCCCAACCGTTGCTATGTTGCTAACGCTTTAGCAACACGTTGCCTTCGACGTTGCTAAAACGTTGCTAACAACTATGTTCCATACCATGAGTGCAATCTCTCTCTCTCTCTCTCTCTCTCTCTCTCTCTCTCTCTCTCTCTCTCTCTCTCTCTCTCTCTCTCTCTCTCTCTCTCTCTCTCTCTCTCTCTCTCTCTCTCTCTCTCTCTCTCTCTCTCTCTCTCTCTCTCTCTCTCTCTCTCTCTCTCTCTCTCTCCCTCTCCCCCCCTCTCTCTCTCCCCCCCTCTCCCCCCCTCTCTCTCCCTCCCTCCCTCCCTCCCTCCCTCTCTCTCTCTCTCTCCCTCCCTCTCTCTCTCTCTCTCTCTCTCTCTCTCTCTCTCTCTCTCTCTCTCTCTCTCTCTCTCTCTCTCTCTCTCTCTCTCTCTCTCTCTCTCTCTCTCTCTCTCTCTCTCTCTCTCTCTCTCTCTCTCTCTCTCTCTCTCTCTCTCTCTCTCTCTCTCTCTCTCTCTCTCTCTCTCTCTCTCTCTCTCTCTCTCTCTCTCTCTCTCTCTCTCTCTCTCTCTCTCTCTCTCCCTCTCCCCCTCTCTCTCTCTCCCCCCCTCTCCCCCCCTCTCTCTCTCCCCCCCTCTCCCCCCCTCTCTCTCTCTCCCTCCCCCTCTCCCTCCCTCCCTCCCTCCCTCCCTCTCTCCCTCTCTCTCTCTCTCTCTCTCTCTCTCTCTCTCTCTCTCTCTCTCTCTCTCTCTCTCTCTCTCTCTCTCTCTCTCTCTCTCTCTCTCTCTCTCTCTCTCTCTCTCTCTCTCTCTCTCTCTCTCTCTCTCTCTCTCACACACACACACACACAAAATATAAATAAATCAACCAATCAGACAATTATTCAGTAAATCTCAACAAAATAAATAACAAAAATTACGAAACGTACCTCCCCCCTTGGGTTGTTGTGTATCTCCTCAATCTGATTTCAGATAGGAAGGGAAAGAGCGCTGATCATTGTATGCATAATATGAGTACATGCTCCCATTGTAAAGTAAACGTGAATAACCTTGTTGCTCCGACCGTCTGTTGTAAACTGAAGCGTGTTTGTTTCATCCACGAAACCTCTGGAGATGGAGAAACATGGTCATCACGCAAGCCAACTACACAATATCCTTTCTTAACTACTTCCTTCCTGCCAGGATACACGTAAATTTGTTCGTGTCATCAAAAAAGCACCTGAAGACAACTGTCCGGTTTGCAGGTCCGCCATCTTTCCTAACAGTGGCCTTAAAGAATGAAAAAGATCACCCAAATAAGCAGAATGAAAGGGTAGAAGTGAAACAACAGCTTCCAACACCAAGTTGAAGGGCGTCTCTCAGTTCTCTTACCAATTGGAAGTACGACGAGTGCTTGACGTGAGCATTGGCGACCAAGGAATTCGCGAGTAGATGTCTCCAGTGAGTTACTCGCTCCATCACGCTGCCTACGTCCAACCAAGGGCTTTTGAGGCTTTGAGTTTCTGATCCATCTTTTTCCCGTATTTTCAGACGCTGAAAAATGACCTCAGTTTTACATGTTTTAGGCCTAAGTACATTTTTATAGCTACTTCCGATACCACTAGATCTTTCCCATGTTTTAAAGCGAAACTACATTCTCATAGGTCCTCAAAGGGATGCCTTGGGCCACACTAAATCAGCTCACGTCTTACTTGATGTGTCTACAAATAATGGTTCCACCTTAGTCCATAACCAACCTTGTTAGAGTACTAATAAAGGATCTATACTAATAAAAGCATTTGAAATCACTTAAAGAGAGACCATTCATTGAGGCTGCATGGTGTAGTGCTTAACACATTGAACCTCTAGACTGAATTTCTAAATATTAATATCCACATAGCGATTTAATGTTAGTTCTCCAATGTGAGGGATAAAAGGGGATCTTTTGGGTTTGTGTTTTGTTCTTTTAAAGAGTAAATCAAAGGTTGAACTTCTGAAAGAGCGAGAGAGAGAGAGAGAGAGACCAAATTTACATCACTCCAAAGCTAGGAAGGTACTCATTATCCACAATAATAAAACCATCTTCAATTACTCTAATCGTGTTACGAATAGTTCTCAAAATTTTCTTATCTCTAACCATCTCACCCTCCACACTTGTACATATGCATTGGAGATAGACTTATCACCCTTGATCACATTAACAATCAAGCTTATCTTATATCGAATTTATTTTGGAATTTCACATTAGACTTATCTCCAAGGTGAGTGCAACTTGCTACCAAATGTTGGAGGTTCTTCCAATAAAAAAAAGAAAAATACTTGATCCTAATGTAATCAAAAGTATATTAACCTTTATCATAGGCTTAAAGAACCCAATTTTAACCATAAAGAATTTTCAAACCAATATAATTCTTTTTTTTAGCATAAATTTCTTAATAATATATATTAATGTGTGTGTGTGTGTGTATATATATATATATATATATATATATGTGTGTGTGTGTGTGTGTGTGTGTATATATTGTTGATATATTCTGGCAATGATGTGTGTGAACACACTTAGGACCACTGGGGCACTTTTTTCCCTCTTTAGGAGGTTTTTCCCCCATCTTGTATATATGCATATAACCCTAATGCATTACTTATTTTTGTATTTTGTACATTCACTTGGTAACTCATTCAGTGTTGTGTTGTGCTCCAAAATTATTTTTCTTCCTTGTGTTGTTTGTGTGCTTCCGTAGACCTCAAACTCCAACAGATGCTATCAAGGGAGGTCATCGCTTCATCCATGACATCATCAACACCCCTCCAATCACAATCTCAGAATAGCACGAAAATTGGTGATCATACTCAGGATGATTAAGAGTTCAAAATAGCTTTATTATGTCATGTTGAAACTTCAATGTGAGCTCATTTCTGCCTCCGAACACACTATCCCAATGCCAATGGAAGCAATTTCATCCTTTTGTGCCAAACATCTATATAGGTTTCAGTTCACCAATATGCAAGCACCTAAAAGTTTGTTATAGGTCTAGCAAAGCTCGACAGGGTGGTCATGTTCAACTTTTCAAGATACACTCATTGTTTTGCATTAGGATATTTTAGTTAGTGGTCATGGCTAAAAGCAATGGTGTATTCCATGTTGGGTTTTTAGGATAGAATGGATGGTACTAATTACCCATTGTGGGCACATATGATGAGTCATGTATTGGTAGGAAAAGGATTGTGGAATATTGAGCAGGGTATTGAAAAACATCCTACCACACTTGCAAATACAGTTATTGAAGGCTTTCAGGCTTTCAAGCTTTCAGGCTTTTTGCATCTTTGAGGCTTTCTTCTAGATCAGATAACTTTTTGGTCCACTTAAGATTGGTCTTCTCTCTAGTATCCTTCCATGTTCTTGTTTTTCTCTTACTAGGCTCTCCTGACTCACTTGGCTCTGATTGATCAGCTAGTTTAGCGTGTTGTAAGGCTTGTGCCCTACTAACTGCGTGTATAGGAGCCACATTGTCGCTACTGGAACTTGAATCCCTTATTAAGCCTACTACATTAATGGGTGTAATCTTTGGTGCACTAGAGGGATGTCCGGGACAATCTCTTAGGAGCTATTCTTTGCCACACTCAAGACAAACGACTTGTATTGTGATGTTCTGCCCTTGTATCTGAGCTAGTGGGTGGGGTGGTTGTTGTCTTGGTATAGGTTGAGGTTGGCTATATCATACGGTCTAGTTGCTCCTCATGGTCCTGGACATGGGTTATACCTAGGAACTTCTCTGCCTTGTTCTCTAGGAGGGTACCCGTATGGTCTACATTGCGGTGGTACAAACGCTCGTGGTTGTCTATTCATTGGATAGTTTTCAGTGTTGTAGTTGATGTACTTCTGTTCACTATAAAAGTACATGTTAGGCTCCTGAGTTGGTCGTCTATCGTAAGGGTAAGGTTGTGCTAACCCTAATCCTTCTCTGGTGCAGACATGAGATGGATGATCTCCACCGCAAAGTGTGCAACTTCCTAACATTGGCACTCTCAAGGAAGAGTTCTGGTAGTTCCTTTGTCCTTGTACCCCTAATTTCTTGGCCACTAACTCTGCCACTTCCTCCACATAACTCGAACTAGAAGTCTCATTGATCCTTGCATCCTCTGTTTTGGTAGGATCTTGTGTGATTTTGAGATCCTCAGCTAAGTTGTCTTCCAAATCTATGCACTCTTGAAGACACTCACTTAGGGTTTGTAGTCATTTTACGTATATTAAGATTCTCAATGTTCCATTGGTTAGACCTTCTAAAAATAGGGATATCATTTTTTGCTGAGAAGGTCTCTCTGTCATAGGACATCGGGCTACGTATTGATTAAATCTTCGTGCTTCATTTTTTATTGTCTCATTAGGAGCTTGTTTGAAACTATGTATTAAGGATGACGAATTGTGCTTGATCCCTCGCTTAGTGAATTCCCAAATAAGTTTTTGGAAGAATTGTTTGATATGTTCAAAGCAACTTGGATCCAAGGATTAAAACCAGGTCAAAGCTATTCCTGTGAGGGTTAGCCCAAAGGATTCATATTGCATGAAAAAGTTATCCACTTGCTCCGCTCGCAATACTTGCTTGAATTATGCAATGTGGTCATACGGCTCTCCTGTGCCATCGTAACGATTTCGCATACATTTGGCCAATTGGATTGGTCTCAATCTTTTGTCGGGCTCTGGTAATCGAATTATGATGGGAATAGCAGGTTTTACTGGGTGTATTCCAGCTCCTACATCTTGGGGTGGTTTTGCCCTAAGGGTGGTTCTATTCATATTTCCTATTCCCTGGCTAGTTTGGTTGTGGGAGTTAATTCCTCATCACATTTTCTGTTCTTTGCTGGGTCTGGAATGGGTTTTGTGAGGTAGTTGCCTGATCTCGAGGAGGGAATATAGGCAGATCCATGTACTTTAATCTAGACCTGTCTACTTCATCTACAGGCCAATATTTCCTTTGATCTTGGTCTAGGTATGTAATCCTAGATGGATTTTCTGGATCCCTCAACTCGTATATAGTCGTTGGGCTGATGCCTTCTCCCTGTGTTAGTGAATCAGTTTGTAGGAGTAGGTCTGATCCATGTACTAAGTACACATCCATCAGATAATCATCTTGGGGTATCTTGTCCGCTTGAAATACTTGAGTCATTACTGACTTTCCCATAGGGGTAGTCACCATATCTCCACTGTTTGTTCTCCCGGAAGTTCCTTGTCCCTCTAATTCTCCTCTATCGGTAATCTGATTTAGGGTTTTCAGTTACTACATAGATCTAGCCCATCTTGTCCATGTAGACTCCATCTTCGTACTTGACAGCTGGCCTTGGGACTATTTCTAATTCTGTAGTGTTTATCATTTTTGCTACTGACCTATGTAGACCTTCGAGGTACATGGGTATTCCTTGCAAGTTAATGGATATGTATTGAAGAAATGTCCGATACTCCCCTTCCACTCTAGACATAAAATCTTCCCTAGGTACTGAATTATGCATGTCTTCAGAACCCAAGAGTCTCTCCAAGTTAAATGACATTTCTGTCTCACTTGTCTGTGAACTGAGCTCAGCACGTAGTGCTAACCACTGAGTTATGAGTCCTCGACTTGGTTGTGTGGTTGATACTAGCCTCAGATGATTTGGTACTTTATCTATCTCTTCCTAAGTGTCTACTTGATCTTATGTTCATAAGCCTTGTCTACAAGTCCAAAATTGTCCTTTGTATCGCTCAAAATCTTATGGAACCCCTTGCTTCCTAGTCCACCTAAGGGTCAACTTCAAAATACTATATCTAATAATCCATGTATTAGTTTTACCATTTTGGTTGTACTCCCCACGAGCTTTCCAACAAACCCAAAATCACAGCAAACGGATTTCATATGAGAAAGTTATGCCAGTTCAGGGTTTTGGGGGTCAAAACAGGGAAACAGGACCTCTCTGGGATTGCTTCAAAACAGGCGACACACGACACTTAGTAAGTATCGGCGATACTTGGAAGCAAATGACACACGATACTTGGAATTCCAGGACACACAATATCTGAACTAAACGATACACAACACTTGGGAAATATCGTGACACTTGGACTAGGCAACACACGACACCTGAAGAATATCACGACACTTGGACCCACGACACTTGGTTGGTCACAACACTCGACACTTGAGGAATATTGCGATACTTGCCCTCCACGACACTCGACACTTGACAAATGTCACGACACTTGATGTCCACGACACTCGATACTTAGCAGATGTCGCAACACTTGATGTCCACAACACTCGACACATGAGGGATATCGCGACACTTGGCCACACGACACATAAGGAATATCGCAACACTTGGCACCTGAGTGGTCACGACACACGATACTTGAGTATCGCGATACTTGGTTATGACAGATATTGCGACACCTGCTTCAGACGACACTCGACACTTGCTGAGTATCACGACACTTGACTCACAATACCAGGATGTCGCGACACATGATGGAAACGACACACGATACTTGGGGGGTCATGACACACAACACTTGTCAGATATCGTGACACTTACATGTCCCAGATATCGCGACACTTGATATCTACCAAATATCACGACACACGGGAATTCAAGTATCGTGACACTTGAACTCAATTGGTCACGACACTTGGAATTTTGGAGTCCAAACTCAAAAATTTTTGCAAATATGAGTACCTTTGTCTTCCTTGTCACTCCTCTGTGCCTGTAGATGAAAAATATATCTTCAAACCCGCGATATCACACTCACGACACTTGGCGTACGTCTTGTCATGTCCGGGATAGTTCACTCAATTTTGGGTATATTGAGGTGTGTAGCTCAGTGATATAGCACCTCCTTTAATGTCAATCCGAGAAGACGTGAGGATGGTATGAAGACCTCGAACAAGTGATGGCACAAGTGTGTGAGTGAGAAGCAAACAAACATGCACACACATACACACACGCGCACACAAGGTAAGAACAAAGAGAGAGACAATGGAGTTCTTTCAATTGCTCAAAGGTGCTCTTACAAGTTCAATTCTACAACAAGATAACCTCAAAAATGAGCTCTCTAGCTCTTTTTATAGTTTTTGCCTAGTTTTGGCCCTGTTCAGACCTAGTGTCCAGCCTAATTAAAAATTAGGTTCTAGGGCCTATTTGAGAGCTCAAATGGAGTCTAAAAATTATGAAAATTGATAAGTAGGTACTTCTAATGCTCCTCAAGCTCAAGGACTCCTTGGCTTGCACAAAATGGAGCTACAAAAAGGTGGAATAGTATTTACAATGATGTGGAGTGACTAAAATCACTATTTGAGAAACATTAATTTAGGAAAAAATGATAGGCCTATTTTCCATATCTTCTTTGACTGCTTTGCCTGCTTGGCCCTTCTCGTTGGCTCCCTTGTCTTGTAAGTCCTTGACCGCCCTGACCAGTGCCAACACTCCCCCCTCTCTCGTGTCTGTCGTCTCTGACAGACCCTTGTTGAGTGGATTGTTGGATGTAGTACTCCACGACGTCTGTGGCTAAAAGATGTTGTACTATTCTCAACCCTTTGGCCAAATCAGTGAGTAGGGCATCCTAGTCAATTGGTCCAAGTACCTCTGGATGTAGCATGTGTAGCTTTTCTGAGTGGAGCGCCTGTTCTACCCCAAATAATTGTAATAGATGAGATGGTCTGGGTATGAATATTTCTGAATGATATTTCCAAAACCCTGTGATAAACATTTCCTCAAACGTTTGTTTGAAGCAGGCTTATAGATACTTGATATGAGCATGCCACGCATACACAACGTTGATGGGTGGTGTGGTGCTCATATCATAGGCGAGATCCTGGTTGCCTTCATTGAATGCGAGAGCCGAAAGGTGAGGTTCTTTGACATTTTTAAAGGTCATGAATGTAATCAGCATTAACTCAAATATTTTGAGGCACATTTGTGCCATGATATCTGGTACATTTTTGAATCTGACTGCCCAATGTCGGATGGTCGAAATCATGTAGCTGACCATGGGTTGGCCACTAGGGGGTTCCAAGTATACATAGTTTAGCCACTTTTCACATCCTTTAACTATCAAAACTGCTTTGGTGTACTCGGACCATGATCTTCGTCGAAAGGTAGGGCAGTAGCATGGGTTATACTTGATGTATAAAGGCATGTTATTCCAAGTGCGTACCATCTCAAGGTATGTTTCAAGTAGGCGTATCATCCAAGTAGGTTGAAATATATTCCCATGCATGGCGCTTGCAGGAATGTCATCTGGTGCAAACTGTGTTGCCGAGGTTGGTTCTTTTGTTGTGCGTTGCTTTATTTCAGCATTATTATTTGCCATTAATACGCAGAATGGAACATACAAATCATCGGACGTGCCAATCCACCGATGATGGGAGAGGTTTCTAAAGTAATCCGATTTGATGACAACTTCTTCCAATCGGGACATAGATTGTATCTGTACTGCAACTCTCTCATCATGGGTTGGACCAACCTTTTCTAACTTTTGCATCCATTCAGGAGCTTTGATCTCAATTGTGTCCATTCCTTCCTCTGTTTGCTTACCCCCTGGTGCAGGCATGGGTACATATGGATCCTCAAAAGTCTCCTCAACTTCAGTTGGACTAAGTCCTTAGGCTCCGGCTCCACGAGGGGAGAGGGTTGACGCTCATATTGGAGAACTCTATTTTGCAGTTCTTCCAGTTGTGCTCTAAGTTCTACGACCTCTTTAGATGTGTCTACTGTGGCTGTGACTTCTTTTGGTGACTCTTGCTGAGCTGTCAGTTGCTTTAGTAGGTCATCCCGCTCTCTTTCTAAGGCAGCATGTGCTTCCAGGAGATCGGCGTGTGTTTCCAATACGATTCGCATATTTTCGGATGGGATGGCCTTGAAGTGCTCTAGGTCAATTTCCTGCGGGGATCCCTCCATTGTTGCTTCTAGGTTTTCTTCATTCTGTTTTTGCTGTCTTTTATTCTCTTCAAGTGATGCGGACATGTGTTTTGGTAGTAAGGCGAGGTTACGTCGAAGCTTGAGATTGTCAGTTATCTGGGCGTGTAACATTTCATCGAGTTGTTGTTTTTCTTCTGTATCTGGCTGGGGTGGATTGGCTACTAACTAATCATGTTGTGCTTGTAATGTATTATACTGCTATTGTAATAGCTTCTTGTCCTTCTCTAAGTTAATGAATCTCTCTTGTAACGTTTTGTGGGTTCCAAACAGATTCATATGCTGAGCATCAAGATGCTGGTAATGCTGTTGTAATTGAGACATACACTGGTACACAATATTAAATACATTATTGACAGGAGTGGATGCTGGGAAGGTGTTGAATGCAGGAGGGTAGGGAAAAGGGAAAGGGAGTGTGTATGTTGTGCTTGAGAAGGGTGAAGTGGGTGGTGGGGGAATGGGAGATTGTGGGAATATGGGGGGAGGGAGAGGTGCGGAAGTGGGTGATATGTCCATGAAGTCATGTGTGGATGCGGTCGTGGGAGTGATTGTGTACATGGGAATTGTCGGTATGGTGATGGTCGTGAAGGTGTAAAGTGGTGTGTGCAATTGTGAATATGAACCACCAGGAAGTGTGATAGGGGGAATGGGGTTTTCAGTGGTCACAGTTAGAATTACAGTGTCAGTGGTGGCATTTACAATAGGGGTGGTGATAGGTTGTGCGGATTGTGAGGGTTGACTCACAGTCTGTGCTTTGGTATGGGAAGTGAAATCTGAGGTTGTGACAGTGGTTGTGACAGTGGTAGTATGAGGTGAAGGTGGTGGAGTTGGAGGGGAGGGTGGTAAAGGGGGTGACGGGGGTGCACTTGAGGTATGGGCTTCCTCAGTGTGATGAATGGTATGAGCTATGCCTGTGGTTGTGGATGTGGTGCCTTGTGGTTCTGACACCAAGACATTCATCTATTTTCCTCGTCTAGGGGGCCATCTACCGTGTCTTCGCTCCGATCTTCGCGAGTGTGCGAGAGCAGTGTGCACTGTCTCTGGTACCCCCAATGCATCAGCAATCATGTCAAGGGTTGCCCTGTATTGATCATCCACACCTTCATCTTCAAGGATTTGGTTCATGAGGGCCTTTCCTATTGCCAAGGATAGTTTGTGTTGTTCTTGAACTCGGTTGATGGTATCATACAGTCTTTTCAATTGCTTCGTATAAGCAGGGGCACCTTCAAGTTCCGGTATAACTTCTTGCTCATATTCATGCCCTTCTTCATTGGATAGTCCTTCTTGTTCATCCTCTTGCTCCTCTTCTGCAGTCTCCTCTTCATCTTCATCTACTTCGACGACTTCTGGTTGGGTTGGATGGGGTTGGTCCGTGACAGTTTGTTGCCTGCTTGCTTGCTATGCCTCAACTTCCAAATTAGTAGCATTAATTATTCTGGCTACCTCCTCATCCGTTAGATCTTCCAGCATGAAGCCATGAGGGAACTCTAAATCAGTGGGTATTGGTGGGAACACCAGATTCGGTCCTTCCGCACTCTGCCTTGGTAATCGGATGGTGAAGGGTTGCACTCGCCTTGGAAGTCTTGGAGTTGTGTCTACTGTCAGGGTGGCACCTCGGGCCTATGCACAGGGCATCTAAACCGCTCCTCTCATTTTCTTGGATGGAGGCCCTGTGGCTGATATTCTTCATTGAAATTCTTGCACCCTAGTCCAAACAAGTGCCATTTGAATTGGCACATCATATGCCAAGCATCGATACACAATTCTTGTAAGAGCACAACATCCATAAAGTACTGATTTCTGCTTTTTATACCATCATTGATGAGCCAAGGGTATTTGGTCGATGATCCAATGAGGCATGTTGATTGTCAAATAGAAGGCGTCTGCTAAGTATAAGCTAAACCAAATCTTCTTGGGTGGCATGGTGAATCTTTCTTGAGCAGGGAACGCGAAATGTTGCATGCACATTTGGAGGTGAATGGCAATAGTTGGTGTCACTGCCACCATATCCTTCAGTTTAGTCAAGTTCGTGTTCTTCATGTTGTCTGGGATCATTGACTCTTTCTACGTGGGGATGTGCATACCCTTCATATCTAGAGCTTCCCTTACCAAATTGTTCATCAATTTGAAGCGCTTCAGTTCATTACCTCTTGTAAGAGACGATAGTACAAAGGTGTTGTAGCCTTTTTTTTCTTTACTGGGAGTGAGGATGCTAATCAAGTATGAACATCGTAGAAAGTCTGGCTTGGGTAACTGAGCTTTGAAGTAATCATATAGGCCAGCCTTCTTCCATATTGGTTTCAACCCTTCACTGTTTTGAAGCCTCTCAAACTCTCTTGTAAAGAAGTGACACCGACCCCAGCGTCCGTTGAACTCTATTTTTGCCTCCCACGAATAAGAGCCTTCCTCAAGAGGTCCTGCCATGTCACTGAACCAATGCGAGTTTTTGCTTGCTGGAGATGTGTGCCCTTGGGGAGGATTTTGAATAGGTATGACATGTAATGCCCTCAATATCTGTGGTCTTTCCTTCAGCTCCTCCTCAATAGGGAGACTTTCAATGTCTACAATCTGAGGACTACCAAGTGGTCATGTGTCCCCGTTACAACATTAACATGATGAACTGTGACGTGGTTAGTCAATTAGTTAGTGCTCGCGTGGATGTGAGTGTGAAGTGTGGTTAGCGAATGCGGGAATACCTATGTGCTAATTGGGGTGGTGGGGTGCAGTGTGGATGTAGTTAGTAAACGAGAGTGGCTTAGCAATGGGATCAGATGGTTTATTACAAGGTTTGGGCTGCCAAACATAGTGGATGGCATCCTTTGTTGATTTTGTGTAGACTCTAGTGGGCTTCATAAGAATGTCTGCTTGTAAATGAGGCTTTTTAGGGACCCAGTTACAAGTGATTTTGCCCGGGCTCATGGACGAATATGTATTTGTGCATGTGGAATAAGAGTGAAAATCAGTTGTTTGAGTGAGTGAATCGTGTCGTAGATGATGTGGTTTATATGTGGCTATTTGAGCCCGCAAGAAAGCCTTAGGTACCCAAATTTGTCTTGATTGCAGGTCAGCCTTCATTGACTTCTTGGGTACCCAGATAAACCTCAATTTAGTAGAAGAATTTTTGAAAGGCTTCTTATTAGTGTCCTGTCGTTGCTCACTAATATGAAGCTGAGCCGATGATTGTGACTGGACCGCAACAGGTTGGTCACCTTTCCACACCCATACTTGTTTCGGTGGCTGAGACACCTTGCTTCGTTCCTTCTTTTGGCTTCGAGCATAGGTCATCTGCTTTTCTTGCATTTGATCCACCTTTGGTTGCCATATCCCTTTGGCGTTTGGAAAAGAAGGGAGTTCCATCGTATCCTTGACCTCTTTGCAGAGACAATCCTCCCTCTGCATCACATAGTTTTGGACAACAATAGCATCGTCATTTTCATGTGTACTCCTAGAAGGACCAAGAGTTTGTGCCTTTCCTAGTTCTTTGAGTGCCTCATTTTCTAACTCAAGTGTAATACGTTTCTGATTGACCCAGACCTGAAGAAGTCAACTTCTTATGTTTAGGTTGATTGCATTATCATAGATCCAGTCTTGACCCAAGACAAGAGGCTCAGTGAGATCCTTGTCTTGACACACTAGCACTTTAACTATCGTTAGCACATCTTGAAGGTAGAGAGGAAGTTCCACCTCACCCATGCAAGGGGTTTCCACACCCCCCAATCCTATGAGATAGGCTTCTATAGGATTGACACTTAAGTTCAATTCTTGACAGTAAGAAAGTTTAACAGCACTAGTGGCTGCACCTGAGTCAATCAAAGCCCGTACAGTCCTTGCACTCTTTCCTTGTCCTATCTCTAAGGTTACAAAAGGACGTCGATCAATTATTCTATGAGAACTAATACCTGAAACTTCACACATAGCCATATGATACCCTGGATCTACATACACCTCTGTCCTAGGCTGATTCTTCCTTGTCTTCTCATCTTCATTCTTCGGATGCGTTCCAAGGCTTCTGCTTGTGCTTCTTCTCGAATTCGCTTTTCCTCTTCTTTACGTTTCTTGGCAGTATTGAGTCGATTTAACATCTCCTCTGTGAGGGGTTCTTGATATAGTTTAACTCTACATCCGCTAATGTAACTTGGTAGCATGTTGCCTTCTAGAGTGGCTAATTGAACTGATCCACTTGTGGAGATCCTATTGATAATCATGGGTCCATAGCCTCTCTTTTCTAATTTCCGTGCGTATTGCTTCAAGGTGTAGACTAGGACTAGGTCTCCTGCTTTCAAGCCTTTATCCTTCACGTGTGCATCAAAATGCTTTTTGTCTTTTCTTGGCTGCATAAATTCTTGCTGCCACTCTTAATCTTGTTTCACCTAATCGTTCCAGGTCAAAGATTCTAGATGAGAGCTCATGGCCTGTCCACTCGTGCTCCTATGCTACTCTCAATGTAGGTATCAAGAAGTCCAATGGTAGCATTGCGTTCTTGCCAAATACCATCTAAAAGGGAGTGGCTAGGCAACTCTGTATGCCCAAATAGCATGGTGTAGTTGTTTGTCCCAATCAGAGCGTTTAGTATTCACTAATTTCATCAATACATTGCGTAGAATCTTGTTTGTGCTTTCGGCTTGCCCATTGGCTTGTGGGTGATAGGGGGCAGACTTCTTGTGTATAACCAAGAACACTTGGAGAAGATTTTCAATAACTTCATTCAAGAAGTGAGTGCCTCTATCACTTACTAGCTCTATAGGTAGCCCGTATCTTGTGAACACTGTTCTCAAATAAGAACTTCGCTGTCGTTTGAGCATCGTTCTTCATTGTGGCTTTTACTGCTACCCACTTGGGTTAGATAGTCAATGGCAACAATGATATATTCAGCATGTGAACCCTTAGCTGGGCGATTAATAGGACCTACAAAGTCTATTCCCCACTTAGAGAATGCACGTCCACCCATCATAGGTTTCAGTGGCATCTCATCTTTGCGTATAGGATACTGAGTTCACTGACAAACATCACACCTCTTCACGTAGGTATGTGCATCCATGTGAAGGGTTGGCCACCAGAGACCTGCAAATAGTATAGCCTTGATCGTTTGATCTGGTCCAAAATGTCCTCCTGCTACACGCTGGTGAGCAGTTTCCAAGATTTTAAGATATTCGCTCTCATGGACACATAGTCTAAGGTAACCATCTTTGCCACGCTTGTATAAATTATCTCCAATGAGTGAGTAGTCTAGGGCTTCTTGTTCTAAACTTCCCTTCCTAGCCAAAGTCATGTCTTGAGGGAATGTTTTCATCCTCAGGAAGGCTACTAGTGGTTCACTCCAGTCTAGCACTATGGACACTTGATAAAGAGTGGCATGTTCCACGGGTGGTCTAGTGCAGCAGATCGGGCATTCCTTGCACAACTTATGGACATCAGCCTCCATAGTCGGCCAATGCACTCCGAGTCTCCTTAGTGTCTGTAAAGTTCTTTGCTTAGATTAATGTTGTTGTAATGCACCCACATGTGCTAATTGCAACCATTTTGCGTACTCATCCTCTTCCACACAACAAGCTAATATCCCTTGATCTGTATGCTTGTACATACTCCCTACCATGATATGGTACTTTTGGGCTTTTACTACCTCCCTATCTTGAGTGTTTATTATTGGGTGGTTAGGCCCGTATGTCAATATTGGCACTAATGGCTTAGCTCACTGAGGTACCACTTCCAAATTAAACAAATAAGCATCAGGAAGGTCAATCGATACTCCTTGTGGGGCCTCTCCAACTATGAGCCTAGAGAGATCATCTGCTCTCAAGTGAGTTTTGCCTTTCCTCACCACAACCTCAAAGTCATATTCCATCAGTAAGAGAAACCATCTTACTAGTCTACCTGTATTGCATGGCTTGTTCACGAGATATAGCAATGCCTGATTGTCTGTAAAAAAATTTAAACTTATTTGCAAGCAAATAGTATCTAAACTTTTTAACTGCATATACCATGCATAATCCTTATCTCTCAGTAGTGGTATAATTCCGTTCAGCTGCATTTAGCTATCTACTAGCATAGGCAATTGGAAGATCCATATTACCTTCACCAGTAGGTTGTGCAAGTACACATCCAATAGCATAGTTGGATGCATCCACATGAACATGAAAAGGTTTGTTCCAATCTGGTGTGGTCAAGATTGGTGCTGAACATAATCGCCGTTTAAGCTCATTGAAGGAGTTCTCGCATTCTTTAGTCCACTCAAAATTAGTCAAAAGTCCGTACAAACGCTTTGCAATGATGGCATACATGTGTATGAAACGTTGGTAATAACCTCAATGCCCCATGAAAGCTTGTACCTCCTTGACATTCTTTGGCCTAGGTAGTTCTGCAATAGCTCTCACTTTCTCCTCATCCATGGATATGCCATTCTTTGACACTATGTGTCCTAGAATCTTGCCTTGCCTGACCATGAAACACACTTTTCTGGGTTCAGGCAGACTTGATATTCTCTACATTTGTCAAAGATTTGCCTAAATTCAGGTATATGTGTCTATCTAATGTTGGAATGAGCACAAAGATCATCAACATAGACTTCCAAATTCTTCCTCAGGAACTCTTTTAAATACATGGCACATCAGTCTCTGGAAGGTTATAGGAGCATTGGTAAGCCCAAACAGCATTACCCTAAAGGCAAATATACCCCACTCTGTGGCAAAAGCCGTCTTATGCTGATCTTCTGGAGCAATGGCTACCTGATTGTAACCAGAAAATCCATCAAGGAAGCTGTACACTTCCTTGCCTGCTACTCATTCTAGTAGATGTTCGGTAATTGGAAGTGGATAGTTATCTTGAATAGTGGCTGCATTAACCTTCTTCAAGTTAATACGCACACATAACTTTCCATTCTTCTTGGGCACCACTACGATGGGGGATACCCACTCTATGTGCTCAATTTCATAGATAAATTCAACTTCCACCAGACGGTCTATCTCTTCTTTAATCTTGGCAGCATAGTTATCATTATATGTGTATGGCTTTTGCTTAGAGGGTTTGGCATATGAGGTCATGGGGATAATGTGTGAGCATATGTCAGGGTCTACACCTTTCAAGTCCTTATAGCTCCAAGCGAATACATCTCTATATTCTCTTAGCAAGATTATTAGCTCATGCTCTTCTTCTTCCGTCAGGTCATGTCCTATGTAAGTGCATCTCTCTTCTCCTTCTTCTATGGCTACCACTATTTTCTTGGTGGTTTCCTTGTTATCATAGGCCTCTCCTGCTTGTGCATCGTGTTTAGGCATTCTTACCATGACTCTCCTATCATCTATCTCATACTTCTTAAAATTTTCAGGGACCTCAAACAAGGATTCTTCCTCCTCTAGTGTGACTTCTTTCTTCTTCCTCTTCTTGCCTTCACTCTTGGCAGTCACTTGTGTGGTCAACCTCACATCATTTGTGAGCTCTTCATGTCTCTGAGGATGAACTTCTACTTCATAGAAGTATTCTTCATCTGATGCAAATGGTGGGTCCATAATGATTGACTCTAAATCGGAGTCACTTGCATCCTCGAATGCATCAGTGCTAGGTTCACATTCTTCCAGAACCGAATCTCCCATGATTGGTTCTATGGAGAAAACTGAAATGTCATAGCCATCCTCGTCACAGTGGGGCGTCCATTGTTCTTCATTGATGGCTACATCCATTGTTGCTAAAATTTCCACCCAACCATGAGGTTCAAACTCTTCGTCAGGAAATACTACAGGTGCATAGGCTGGGTCTTGAATTGATCTATGTGTTTCCTTTGCACCTACCTCTCTGGATTTTTCTCTCTTCTCCTCTTCTACTGCTACTGCACATCCATAAGTGTGTGTCTTCATGCATCCATGAAGATCCTGATCCTATGGAATGCACTGAATCGGTATCATCTTGAGCTCTATGGATGGGATTCCATTGGATAGAGGGTACATCTCTGTGAGAGTAATCCTTGAGATTAACTTTGGTCGTGACACCTAAGTGTTGCAAATACAAGGAATTGGTGCCCCAATCCTGTACCACTTGCAATTGCCGCATAAATGGTCTTCCCAAAATCATCTCATATGCCTGGTTCTTGCTAAAGTCACAGATAGCAAATGTGTGCTCAAACTCTACACAAGTAGTGAGAGTTATTCCTTCTAACAGCCCTAAGGGTCTCTCTATGTGACCGTCAGCCATTTGCAATTTCATTCTCATTGGCCTGAGTGCTGGCTTGCCCCAACGCTTCCATAGGGAAGTGGTAGCAATTGCAACTCCTGCACCAGAGTCCAGAATTGCCTTGGTTGTGTATCCTTGATGGGTGATGGGAAGATATGTGTTTCCTTCTTCTCCCTCACTCATGTCTCCTATCTTATCCAAGGGTATTTCCGACACTGTTCTATGAGATCCTTCCTTGGAACGAGGTTTGCTACTTCTGGCACTTGGTTAGCTACATGTTTCCATAGTTCTAGCCTAACCTTGAGTAACTCTTCTAAAGTGAGATTGCACTGCAACTTTAGTGTACTTTACAACCTCTGTGTTCCTAGGTATGACTGAGTCTTCGTTTCTTACCATGACCATGGGTGCTCTCATGCAAGTAGACTTTGCTTCCCATGGGCCTGTGAAATGGGGCAAATATACACACACATACACACATATATGCATACATACACACATATATGCATACACACACATAGAGAGACATACTCACACATACACATACATGCATATATATACATACATAATGCATATGCATATGCATACATACATACATGCATACATACACGTACATAATGCATACACACACATATGCATACATAATGCATACACATACATATGCATACATAATGCATACACACACATACACACATATGCATACATACATGCATACACCTACACACATAGATACACACATAGACATACACACTCATAGATGCATAGCGACACATACACATAGACACATACACATATACACACACATATACACACACACACACACAAACATACAGACATAGAAACATACACACATAATGATGCATACACACACATACATATGCATACACACACATGCATACACATACACACATAGACACATACACACACATAGATACATACATATACATAAACACATACACACTCATAGACACACACACATACACATAGACAACACACACATATACATACACACATACACACATATACACACTAAAGAACGATCACGAGCTGGCACTGGATAATCTCCAGTCGTTTCATTCTCTAAACCAGGAGGTAGAGGATTTCTAGAAACCTCTGCTTGTAATTGATGAACAGCAAGTCCATGACGTGTACAAGGTATATTAACATTATGAGAAAAATCATCATCATCATCATCATCGAGCAAGTATTCCTGCATATCAACAATAATTTGATTTTATATATGGTTTTTAAATAAAATAATAACAAGAGTTACACCAACATATAATATGCTCTTCATAGTAAAATTCATCATAATTCCTATCGGAGGACACATGTGAAGTCGTTGCATGGGTAGGAGGTGGTGGAGTACCCTCTGATTGATCAGAATCTGCACATAATAAGAAACAAAAAAAATATAAGTTATGTATCCATCAAATATATTTAAAATTAAATATTTGATATACTTATAGTATAAAGTCGTTGCACGATGAGGAGACTGTGGTGGAGTTCCATCTGATTGATCATAATCTACAAATAATGGTATTTGATATTAATAATCTGATTATCTACATACACAAAAAATTCACATATACATATTTACACATACACACATATTCACATATACACATTTACACATACACACATATTCACATATACACAACTACACATTATTGTGGGATAAATGCATGTATTTTGTATGAATGAGTGTATATGCATGCATGTGTGTGTACGTATATATGTGGATATGTATATGT
Organism: Ceratopteris richardii; assembly: GCA_020310875.1. NCBI lineage: Eukaryota > Viridiplantae > Streptophyta > Polypodiopsida > Polypodiales > Pteridaceae > Ceratopteris > Ceratopteris richardii. Next base: position 119,227,160 of record CM035408.1, read on the forward strand.
GTGTTTATGTTATATGTATGTATATGTGTATATGTATACATATATGTATGCGTATATGTTTGCATGTATATGTGTATGTGGATATGTGTATGTGTATGTGTGTGTATATATTTGTATGTATTTTGATTTTTTTTTCTGTTTGAGATTAAATTAACAGGAGATATTGTATGGTCGAAAAAAATAAGAGGCGAGCTAACATACCACATGAGACGTGGCAGTTTTTTTCGTAGACAGCTACGTCTTCAAGAGTCATTTCCTCAGCAGAAGGTACATAAATTAATACATTAAATTTATAATTTTTATATATTTTAGTAATTTTTTTACATTTAATTTATGTATTTTTTTCTTGAATAAACAGGCTGCTGCAAAGAAGAGAGTGGAGTCGGGCCACACATTGCACCTAGGCCAAATGGGCCATAATGGTTTTGTAGCTACGTTTGTAAGTATATGTGTTATTGTGAGTATATTTTTTATTTTAGTTAAAATGCAAGCAACTAATGTTTTTAATTTGTTTCATTGCAGCGGAAGGATTATGGCCGATATCCTACGAAACATGAGATCAAGTATGCTACACATTTTGGATATCGGCGTTTGGGTGAGTATATGCAAGATTTCCTGATGCCTTTGTGAGTATTTTTAAATTTTATATAATTATTTTGTTTTTATGAATGGTTTAATTATTTTATTTATTTATGTTTGTTATATGTAATACAGGAGTATTATGGAGAGAAAAATATGGATGAGGTGGAGAGACAAACACAAGAGGGACGATCTCGATCGTCACAAGGTGATCATGATGATGAGGACGAGGAAGAGCAGGATGATCATGATATTGCTGCTGATGATGATGATCATGATGATGATGATTAGAATTTTAGTTGATTATGACATTGGATTATATGTATTTACATTGACATATATATATATACATATTTTACCTATATAATTTTTATTTCAGTTATGTTTTGAATTGTGTGTATGGTATTAAGTAATGAAGAGTTTTGTTCCATTTATTGTTATTATTGTTTAAATTAAGCATGTGTTTTAATACTTTAATTATGTATGTGTGTGTATATGTATGTATGTGCATGTGTATGTGTGTGTATATGTATGTATGTGCATGTGCATGTATAAGTGTATATGTGTGTACGAGTATGTGCATATGCATGTGTATGTACGTATGTGTATATGTATATGCATGTATATGTATAACTCTATGTGTATATGTGTGTATGTGCATGTATATGTGTATATGTAGGTATGTGCATGTGTGTGCATGTGTATATGTGTTTTAATACTTTAATTATATACTTCATTCATATGTGTGTACTTAAGTGTATATGTATGTGTGTGTATATGTATGTATGTGCATGTGTATGTGTGTGTATATGTATGTATGTGCATGTGCATGTATAAGTGTATATGTGTGTATGAGTATGTGCATGTGCATGTGTATGTGTGTGTATATGTATATGCATGTATATGTATAACTCTATGTGTATGTGTGTGTATGTGCATGTATATGTGTATATGTAGGTATGTGCATGTGTGTGTGCATGTGTATATGTGTTTTAATACTTTAATTATATAATTCATTCATATGTGTGTACCTAAGTGTATATGTATGTGTGTGTATATGTATGTATGTGCATGTGTATGTGTGTGTATATGTATGTATGTGCATGTGCATGTATAAGTGTATATGTGTGTATCAATATGTGCATGTTCTTGTGTATGTGTGTATATGTATATGCATGTATATGTATAACTCTATGTGTATGTGTTTATGTGCATGTATATGTGTATATGTAGGTATGTGCATGTGTGTGTGCATGTGTATATGTATTTTAATACTTTAATTATATAATTCATTCATATGTGTGTACCTAAGTGTATATGTATGTGTGTGTATATGTATGTATGTGCATGTGCATGTGTGTGTATATGTATGTATGTGCATGTGCATGTATAAGTGTATATGTGTGTATCAATATGTGCATGTTCTTGTGTATGTGTGTGTATATGTATATGCATGTATATGTATAACTCTATGTGTATGTGTGTGTATGTGCATGTATATGTGTATATGTAGGTATGTGCATGTGTGTGTGCATGTGTATATGTGTTTTAATACTTTAATTATATAATTCATTCATATGTGTGTACCTAAGAGTATATGTATGTGTGTGTATATGTATGTATGTGCATGTGTATGTGTGTGTATATGTATGTATGTGCATGTGCATGTATAAGTGTATATGTGTGTATGAGTATGTGCATGTTCTTGTGTATGTGTGTGTATATGTATATGCATGTATATGTATGTGTGTGTATATGTATATGCATGTATATGTATATGTGTGTATATATATATGTATATGTATATGTATATGTATATGTATATGTGTATATGTATATGCATGTGTATATGTATGAAACATGCATGTGTATGTGTATGCATTTCCATTTGCATCCATGTGCATGCATGTGAATGCGCATGCATGTGGATGTGCATATACATGTATTTGCATATATGTTAATGTGTGTATGTGTGTGTGTGTATATATATATATATATATAAGCCATAATGCATGTATGTAAGTCTTTTTATGTGGTTGTAGGAATGTTTGTGCATATGCATGTGTATATGTGTGTATGTCTAAGTGTATGTGCACATGTATCTGTGTGTATATATATGTGTGTATGTGCATGTGTATATGTGTATATGTGTGAAAGTGCATCTTCATCATGTATAAGTGTATAAGTGCATATCAATAAATGTGACTATGCTATGTAATGAAAATAACACAATTCAAATGATCTACAAAGAATAGAAATTGTACTTACAATTATTAGCCATACTTTTTGCTTGGTTAGCTTCTTGAATAACCTGCAATAAACAGAGAAAAAGAAAAGAGAGAGAGAGAGAGAGAGAATTCAAAGAGAGAAAGATGTAGAAAGAGAACAGAGACAGAGGGAAACAATAAGAGAGAGCTTAGGCAAAACAACAATTCTGCATAAACTTGCTTCAGCTCCTAAGCGCAGCACAATTGCGAACGTTGGAGAGCTCTTCGATCGGATGCGTGAAAATGCCGATCGAAGAGCCTCCAACGTTTTAATTTTTGTCCGTCAACAGACCGTCGTGTAAGCGATGCTGTTCATCGTCGCATAAGCGACATCTTTTAGCGTCGCTTATGCGACGGCAAGCATCGTTGCCTATGTGACGCAAAAAAGCGTCACTTATACGACGCTTTTAAATAGCGTCGTTTTAGCGATGCTGTATGGGAGCGTTGCATTCCCGTCGAGTCACAAGTCACAAAAACCGTTGTGTTATGCGTCGTTTAATCGACGGTCCGCGCGTGACGCTAATTATGATGCATGTTGCAATTTTATAGCGATAAAATTCTGTCGCCTTAACCGTCGCTATATGCCCATATTCCTTGTAGTGTGAGTAGCACCTCCTTTAATGTCAATCCGGGAAGACATGAGGATGGTATGAAGACCTCGAATAAGTGATGGCACAAGTGTGTGAGTGAGAAGCACACCAACATGCACACACATACACACACACGTGCACACAAGGTAAGAACAAAGAGAGAGACAATGGAGTTCTTTCAATTACTCAAAAGTGCTCTTACAAGTTCAATTCTACAACAAGCTAACCTCAAAAATGAACTCTCTAGCTCTTTTTATAGTTTTTGACTAGTTTTGGCCCTGTCCAGACCTAGTGTTCGACTTAGTTAAAAATTAGGTTCTAGAGCCTATTTGAGAGCTCAAATGGAGTCCAAAAATTATGAAAATTGATAAGTAAATTCTTCTAATGCTCCTCAAGCTCAAGGACTCCTTGGCTTGCACAAAATGGAACTACAAAGAGGTGGAATGGTATTTACAATGATGTGGAGTGACTAAAATCACTATTTGAGAAACATTAATTCAGAAAAAAATGATAGGCCTATTTGACAGATCTTCTTTGACTGCTTTGCCTGCTTGGCCCTTCTCATTGGCTCCCTTGTCTTGTAAGTCCTTGGCCGCCCTGACCACTGCCAACAAGATGTATTTCTTCAGCGTTTCAGTTCTGCACCCTCTCTAAGGTTCTTTCTCACAACCACAAGTGAAAACGACGTGAATGTACGAGCAAAAACTGAAAAAATCAGAGAAGATGAAGGTGGGAGAAGATGGTGATGATGATGATGAAGATGAAGGAGAAGAAAAACTCAGAAATTGAACTGAAAATGGTGATTCCCACCCCCCCCTTCGAACATCACTACTCTACGTCTTACCATCACAGGCTCGTACTTCAAGCTCTCTCCCCGACAACGACACCAAATTTGGTGTCACTCTAGCACAATGGCAAGTACCAATGTGAGGAGCTCCACCTCATAAATGTCAATCCACGGAGACGTGAGGACCGGTGTGAAGACCAAGAGCAAGTGAAGTGCACAAGTGCGTGAGTGAAAGTGCACAAGCATGCACACACATACATACACATACGCATAAGGTAAGAGCAAAGAGTGGAACAATGGAAATCTTCAATTACAAAAGAACTCTCTTACAAAGCTGAAATCTACAACAAACTCACCTCAAAAATGGGCTCTCCAGCCCTTTTTATAGTTTTTTGAGTGGTTTTGGCCCTGTCCAGACCTAGTGTCTAGCTTAGTTAAAAATTAGGTTCCAGGTCTTATTTGGGGGCTCAAATGGAGTCTAAAAATTATGAAAATTGGTAGGATGATAGTTCTAATAGTCCTCAAGCTTGAGGACTCCTCGGCTTGAACAAAATGGAGTTAGAAAAATGAAAAATGGTATTTACAATGGTTTTTAGTGATAAAAATCACTATTTTTATAGGGATTCCTTCTGAAAATTCGACATGTGCTTCTTGGAGCTCCCTACATGCTCCTTCTTCTTGTATGTCCACTTCATTGATGCGCTTCCATGCTTGCGGGTGACCTTGACTGTCAACACTCTGCGGGGCACGCAACACCCATCTCGGCACAGAGCCCCGCAGGGGCATACAACGTTAGGGGAAGGTACGCAAGCGGCAACGACGGATCATGGCCAACAAGTATCCATGAAGAAGTGCAAGAAGATACCTGGCAGATCCAAAGCCCCAGGAAGGTGCTTCAACCTCTTCATCTTTGGAAGGTCCAGCTCGAAGGGTGAAGATCCAGACCTTCATACCTTCCACTGGTTGCGTGCGTGGAAGCCCGACTTAACACAACAACCCTGATTTAAAGAGGTTATTGGTGAGCTAGACTACAAATATTAGGTAGTCCATCTCCACGTTTTGCGAGCGGTGGAAAGAAAAGAACAAGCAAAAAAGAATGCATCAGGTCCCAGAGGATGTGAAAGAAGATTCAAGAACAGGGCCTTTAAAACGTATTGTCAGACGGACAAGGAGGCACAACCGACCAAGTGATGCATGCGGTGAACGAACTAAAGACAAGAAGTTAAGATTGTCAAGGGACGACAGAGACAAAGAGGGAGAGATTGTTGTAGAGCAAAGAAGAGCAAAGAGGCAGAGAAAAAGAAGGGTACCAAATCTTAAAATAGGATACTTCTTCAAAAGCTAACACTCGAGCACTCCCCTCCAAATTCCTTTTCATTTTGCACCATTTTGTTCTTTTTGCATTTCGAGAGTAGGCATGTATAACTCCACTTTACAAGACTATGCACAAATACTTCTTCTTTCTTTTTCGCTTATGTACTTCTCTAAGTAGTAGGCCCATACTATTGTCCCGAAAGAAAAAAACCCACAAAATATCATGTGCAATGTCTATAAAATCTTGTTTTGCATGAACTCGACAACCCTAATGTGCCTTAATGCCCACACTTTCCCTCGACCAACAACGTGCATATCATCTATCAGAGAACAGACTCTAAGCGAGGGGAAGAGTTCAAGTGTTTGAGATAGAGACTCACGAAAACGACTTTTCAAGGTAAAAAAGAAAAGATGATCAGAGTTGTGAAGAACCGAAGCAAGAAGCGTGGTGGATGCACTCAAGAAAAGCATAGGGAGAATGACGGTCATAAATTTGCCATACCTATCCCTCAATTTAACCATTTTCATATGAAATTCAATTTTTAAGAATATGTCCGAAAGTTTTTTTATGTAATCAACTAGTCAAAGAGCCCTTGAACTTGAACGGGGATTCCCTAACCCTTCAAGATTTTACAAGGTCTTTCTATACTCAAATCTGACTTTTTTTTTTTTTAAGGAAGAGAAAGCTTTTTTTCATTCTCTCTTCTAATCAAATGTGAATTTCTTGTGAGCTCTTATGTCTTGTCCATGACCGAGACTTGTTTCAATATGTGTGGTGTCTGTGAGACTCCTCATGTGTCTCTGTGTGCAACTCCTAATGTCGTGAAAGTTTCCATACCATGAGTGCAATCTCTCTCTCTCTCACACACACACACGCACAAAATATAAATAAATCAACCAATCAAACAATTATTCAGTAAATCTCAACAAAATAAATAACAAAACTTACGAAACGTACCTCCCCCCTTGGGTTGTTGTGTATCTCCTCAATCTGATTTTAGATAGGAAGGGAAAGAGCGCTGATCATTGTATGCATAATATGAGTACATGCTCCCATTGTAAAGTAAACGTGAATAACCTTGTTGCTCCGACCGTCTGTTGTAAACTGAAGCGTGTTTGTTTCATCCACGAAACCTCTGGAGATGGAGAAACATGGTCATCACGCAAGCCAACTACACAATATCCTTTCTTAACTACTTCCTTCCTGCCAGGATACACGTAAATTTGTTCGTCTCATCAAAAAAGCACCTGAAGACAACTGTCCGGTTTGCAGGTCCGCCATCTTTCCTAACAGTGGCCTTAAAGAATGAAAAAGATCACCCAAATAAGCAGAATGAAACAACAGCTTCCAACAGCAAGTTGAAGGGCGTCTCTCAGTTCTCTTACCAATTGGAAGTACGACAAGTGCTTGACGTGAGCATTGGAGACCAAGGAATTCGCGAGTAGATGTCTCCAGTGAGTTACTCGCTCCATCACGCTGCCTACGTCCAACCAAGCGCTCTTGAGACTTTGAGTTTCTCATCCATCTTTTTCCCGTATTTTCAGACGATGAAAAATGACCTCAGTATTACATGTTCTACGCCTTGGGCCACACTAAATCAGCTCACGTCTTACTTGATGTGTCTACAAATAATAGTTCTACCTTAGTCCATAACCAACCTTGTCAGAGTAGGGAATCGTCACAAAAAAGGATCTATACTAATAAAAGCATTTGAAATCACTTAAAGAGAGACCATTCATTGAGGCTTAACACAATATTGAACCTCTAGACTGAAGATCTAAATATTAATATCCACATAGCGATTTAATGTTAGTTCTCCAATGTGAGGGATAAAAGGGGATCTTTTGGGTTTGTGTTTTGTTCTTTTAAAGAGTAAATTAAAGGTTGAACTTCAGAGAGAGAGAGAGAGAGAAACCAAATTTACATCACCCCACAAACAATTTGTTATCATATTAGGAATTTCTCGTTAGATAGGATCCGCAATAATAAAACCATCTTCAATTACTCTAATCTGTTACGAATAGTTCTCAAAATTTTCTTATCTCTAACCATCTCACCCTCCACACTTGTACATATGCATTGGAGATATACTTATCACCCTTGATCACATTAACTATCAAGCTTATCTTATATCAAATTTATTTTGGAATTTCACATTAGACTTCAACTTGCTACTAAATGTTGGAGGTTCTTCCAATAAAAAAGAAAAAGAAAAATACTTGATCCTAATGTAATCAAAAGTACATTAACCTTTATCATAGCCTTAAAGAACCCAATTTTAACCATAAACAATTTTCAAACCAATATAATTCTTTTATTCTTTCTTTTAGCATAAATTTCTTAATAATATATATTAATGTGTGTGCGTGTGTATACACACACACATACATATATATATTGTTGATATATTCAGACAATGATGTGTGTGAACACATTTAGGACCACTGGGGCACATTTTTTCCCTCTTTAGGAGGTCTTTTACCCAGCTTGTATATATCCATATAACCCTAATGCGTTACTTATTTTTGTACATTCACTTGGTAACTCATTTAGTGTTGTGTTGTGCTCCAAAGTTATTTTTCTTCCTTGTGTTGTTCGTGTGCTTCCGTAGACCTTAAACTCCAACAAATGCTATCAAGGGACGCTTCATCCATGACATCATCAACACCCCTCCAATCACAATCTTAGAATAGCACAAAAATTGGTTATCATACTCAGGATGATTAAGAGTTCAAAATAGCTTTATTATGTCGTGTTGAAATTTCAATGTAAGCTCATTTCTGCCTTCGAACACACTATCCCAATGCCAATGGAAGCAATTTCATCCTTTTGTGCTAGACATCTATATAGGTTTCAGTTCACCAATATGCAAGCACCTAAAAGTCTGCTATAGGTCTAGCAAAGCTCGACAGGGTGGTCATGTTCAACTTTTCAAGATACACTCATTTTTCTGCATTAGGATATTTTAGTTAGTGGTCATGGCTAAAAGCAATGGTGTATTCCATGTTGGGTTTTTAGGATAGAATGGATGGTACTAATTACCCATTGTGGGCACATATGATGAGTCATGTATTGGTAGCAAAAGGATTGTGGAATATTGAGTAGGGTATTGAAAAACATCCTACCACACCTACAAATACAGGTATTGAAGGCGATGTAGATGGTATTGAATATGATGATCTTCAAATTCCTCTTTGTGTTGTCATTCCTGATGCACTTACTCCAAAGCAACTTTGTTGGGATGTCAAAGATGCTCAAGCACATGGATTGATAGCTTTGTCTTTCAAACGTGTCATTATCCCTCACATTCAATTTTGCAAAATAATAAAGGATGCTTGGGATACACTTACCACTTTATAGGAGACAAGAAATGAGGCTCATGTTGCTTACTTCTGAAAACACTTGAAGAGTGAGCATATGAAGGAAGGAGATTCTATGGAGGTGTTCTTTGCCACACTCAAGACAAACGACTTGTATTGTGATGTTCTACCCTTGTATCGGAGCTAGTGGGTGGGGTGGTTGTTGTCCTGGTATAGGTTGAGGTTGGCTATATCTTCCATGTTCATACGGTCTAGTTGCTCCTCGTGGTCTTGGACATGGGTTATACCTAGGAACTTCTCTGCCTTGTTCTCTAGGAGGGTACCCGTATGGTCTACATTGCGGTGGTACAAACGCTCGTGGCTGTCTATTCATCGGATAGTTTTCAGTGTTGTAGTTGATGTACTTCTGCTCACTATAAGAGTACATGTTAGGAGTCTCTCCAAGTTAAATGACATTTTTGTCTCACTTGTTTGTGAACTGAGCTCAACACATAGTGCTAACCACTGAGTTGTGAGTCCCCGACTTGGTTGTGTGGTTGATACTAGCCTCAGATGATTTGGTACTTTATCTATCTCTTCCTATGTGTCTACTTGATCTTATGTTCATAAGCCTAGTCTACAAGTCCAAAATTGTCCTTTGTATCGCTCAAAATCTTGTGGAACCCCTTGCTTCCTAGTCCACTTGAGGGTCAACTTCAAAATACTATATCTAATAATCCACGTATTAGTTTTACCGTAACCAGTGGAAGTTTTGGTTGTACTCCCCACGAGCTTTCCAACAAAACCAAAACCACAGCAAACGGATTTCGTATGAGAAAGTTATGCCAGTTGAGGGTTTTGGGGGTCAAAACAGGGAAACAGGACCTCTCTGGGATTGCTTCAAAACAGGTGACACACGACACTTAGCAAGTATCGGTGATACTCGGAAGCAGACGACACACGATACTTGGAATTCCACGACACACGATATCTGAACTAAACGATACATGACACTTGGGAAATATCGTGACACTTGGACTAGGCGACACACGACACCTGAAGAATATTGCGACACTTGGACCCATGAAACTTGGTTGGTCACGACACTTTACACTTGAGGAATATTGCGATACTTGCCCTCCACAACACTCGACACTTGACAGATGTCGTGACACTTGATGTCCACAACACTCGATATTAGTAGATGTCGCGACACTTGATGTCCACGACACTCGACACATGAGGGATATCGCGACACTTGGCCACACGACACCTGAGGAATATCACGACACTTGGCACATGAGCGGTCATGACACACGATACTTGAGTATCGTGACACTTGGTTATGGCAGATATCGCGACACTTGCTTCAGACGACACTCGACACTTGTTGAGTATCGCGACACTCGACTCACAATACCTGGATGTCGCGACACATGATGGAAACAACACACGCTACTTGGGGAGTCACGACACACGACACATGTCAGATATCGTGACACTTACATGTCACAGATATCGCGACACTTGTCAGATATCGTGACACTTGATATCTACCAAATATCACGACACACAAGAATTCAGGTATCGTGACTATTGAACTCAATTGGTCACGACACTTGGATTTTTTGGAGTCCAAATTCAAAAACTTTTGCAAATATGAGTACCTTGTGTCTTCCTTGTCACTCCTATGTGCTTGTAGATGAAAAATATATCTTCAAACCCGCGATACCACACTCAGGACACTTGGCACACGTCTTGTCATGTCCGCGACAGTTCACTCAATTTTTGGGTATATTGAGGTGTATTTCTTCAGCGTTTTAGTTTTGCACCCTCTCTAAGGTTCTTTCTCACAACCACAAGTGAAAACGATGTGAATGTACGAGTAAAAACTGAAAAAATCAAAGAAGATGAAGGTCCACCATCTTTCCTAACAGTGGCCTTAAAGAATGAAAAAGATCCTCCAAATAAGCAGAATGAAAGGGTAGAAGTAAAACAACAGCTTCCAACAGCAAGTTGAAGAGCCTCTCTCAGTTCTCTTACCAATTGGAAGTACGACGAGTGCTTGACGTGAGCATTGGCGACCAAGGAATTTGCTAGTAGATGTCTCCAGTGAGTTACTCGCTCCATCACGCTGCCTACGTCCAACCAAGTGCAGATGATGAAAAATGACTCAGTTTTAAATGTTTTACGCCTAAGTACATTTTTATAGCTACTCAAAACGACCCAATCACACTTCCGATGCCACTAGATTTATTTATCACATGTTTTAAAGCAAAACTAGATTCTCATAGTCTTGAGTTCAAATCCTGGCTCGACATATCATGAATTCCCAAAGATGAGTGTCCATGAGTTCCCCAAGATGGGTCCCTCTATCTTTTGAGGTCGGGTGTGTGTGTTTCCATTTCATTGTACTCTCAAAAAAAAAAAAACTACATTCTCATAGGTATTCAAAAGGATGCCTCAGGGCACACTAAATCAGCTCACGGCTTACTTGATGTGCCTACAAAGGGATAGTTCCACTTTAGTCCATAACCAACCTTGCTAAAGTAGGGAATCGTCACAAAAAAGGATCTATACTAATAGAAGCATTTGAAATCACTTAAAGAGAGCCCATTCATTGAGGCTTCATGGTGTAGTGGTTAACACATCGAATCTCTAGACTGAAGGTTGAACTTCTAAAATAGAGAGAGAGAGAGAGAGACCAAATTTATATCACTCCACAAAAAATTTGTTATCATAGGAGGAATTCCTTATTAGATAGGTTCCACAATTATAAAACCATCTTCAGCGTTACGAATAGTTCTCAAAATTTTCTTATCTCTAACCATCTCACCCTCCACACTTGTATATATACATTAGAGATAGATTTATCACCCTTGATCACATAAATAATCAAGCTTATCTTATATCAAATTTATCTTGGAATTTCACATTAGAATTATCTCTAAGGTGGGTGCAACTTGCTACCAAATGCTGGAGGTTCTTCCAAAAAACAAAGAAAAATATTCAATTCTAATGTAATCAAAAGTATATCAACCTTTAACATAGGCTTAAAGAACTCAATTTTAACGATAAAGAATTTTCAAACCAATATAATTCTTTAATTCATTTTTTGTTTGAGCATAGAGTTCTTAACACACACACATATATGTATATATATATATATATATATATATTGGTGATGATGTGTGTGAACACATCTAGGATTGCCAAGGTACTTTTTTCCCTTTTTAGGAGGTTTTTCCCCTTAGCTTGCATATACACATATAACCCTAATGGGTTACTTATCTTTGTACATTCATTTGGTAATTCATTCAGTCCTGTGTTGTGCTCCAAGCTTCTTTTTCTTCCTTGTGTCCTTCATGTGCTTTTGTAGACCTTAAACTCCAATAATTGCTATCAGAGAAGGTCGCCAATTCATCTAGGGCATCGTCAACACCCCTCTAGTCACAGTCTCAAAATAGCACAAAAACTGGTGAGCATACTCAAGGCGATTAGGAGTTCAAAACAAATTTGTTGTGTGGTATCGAAATTCGGACCTGAGCTCGTTTCGACCTCCAAACACACTATATGCAATGCCTACGCAAGCAATTTTGTCCTTTTGTGTCAAACATCTATGTGGGTTTTGGTTCGCTAGTACAAGCACCTCAAAGTCTACTATAGATCCAACAAAGCTCAATAGGGTGGTCCTATTCAACTTTTCAAGATACAATCATTTTTCTGCATCAAGGTATTTTAGTTAGTGGCCATAGTTGAAAGCAATGATGTATTTCATATGGTGGCTTTTAAGGATAGATTGGATCATACTAATTACCCATTGTGGGATGAGACATGTATTGGTAGCAAAAGGATTGTGGAATATCGTATAGGGTGTTGAAAAACATCATACCAGACCTGCAAATACAATTATTGAAGCTGATGCAGATGGCATTAAAAATGATGATCTTCAAATTCCTCTTTGTGTTGTTGTTCCTACTACACCTACTCCAAAGCAACTTTGTTGGGATGGAAGAGATGCTCAAGCACATGGATTGATAGTTTTGTCTTTCAAACATACCATTATCCCTCACATTTGCTCTTGCAAAATAGCAAAGGATGCTTGGGATACACTTACCACTTTATACCAGGTAAGAAATGAGGCTCGTGTTGCTTACCTCTAAAAATAGTTGAAGAGTGAGCATATGAATGAAGGAGACTCTATGGATAGTTTTTTGACAAAGATCAAAGATTTTAAAGAACAATTTATTTATGTTGATGGAGTCTTTCCAGATAGTCCACTTGTGTAGACTGTTCTTAACGATCTTCCATATCCATATCAGAGTTTCACTTCTACTCTTCAATCGACGATGAAAAGCAATCCAAACGCCTTAAGATTTGAGGAATTATTCTCTATTATATTGCAAGAAGATCAATCTAGACATAACAGTTCCATTATGTGTGTTAGAGATCAAGTGTTCCTACTTATTCTGTTATCACGATCTTACTCACACGCACACAAAGGTTACGAATGCAGAAAACACACAAAAAATAGAGACGCCAAGAGACGAGACTGAATGCATTATTGGGTGCAATCTCCCCCCATGCACTCTATTTCGACAGTCCACAGAGTGCATGTATTTATAGGAATTTTGGATTACATCGAAAAGAGTGGTTACATGAGAGCGGCTTTGAAAAGCATGCGTGAAAGTAAAAGTTGGTGACTTTTGTAGAAAGCCTTTGCTTTTAATATCATAAATTGCGGTCTACAATGACCCTTATTCTAACCACTACTTTTCTAACTATTTCTAACAATAGAACCTTCTACGTAATTTATTTACAAACTAAATTATAAATCAGATTTATTGATGTCTGCCCTAAAGTCAGATTCTTGATGTCCACCCTTTCACGCCTTTCATGCCCTCACGAACCTTCAGCTGCTATATCAAAAACACCAAAACACATTAATACACTAATAAATTAGCACTCCAACAATGCATTGTTCAACATATTCCATAAGTTATAACATATTCAGAAGGTCAAAGGTAAATGGAGCTCATCTACTAGTAAGCAAAAATCTGCTAATGTTTCATAGTCGAAGAAGGAAGACAAAGATAAGAAGAAAAAAAAAAGCAGAAACGATTTTACAAATAATATAAGGGAAATGATTATGTCGTAAAGAGTTGTCCAAAACTAGATGCAAAAGAAGCAAAGAAGATGGAGGCTTGAATGGTTGTTGTAGAGGCCTCTACACCTAAAACAAAGTCTGCTAATCTTGTTCATAATTCATGTATGCAGCTATGATCCATCTTCTCATGAGTGTATGTATGTAGTAGACTCAAATGTTTGGTACTTTGATAGTGGGGCAACCAAACATATTACCTTGCAACACAGTTTCTTCAATTCACTCGAGCCTTCCCCTTCAGGGAATACTATCACATGCACTAACAACTCCTCTTATCCTATAATGGGAGTTGGTAAAATCATTTTGACTACTATTGATGGTAGTTCTTTTACATTGTCACATGCTTTGTATGTACCAGGGATTTTTAAAAAATCATTTGTCAATTTTAGCATTTACAAAGATTGACTTGGTTGTCAAATTTGTTGATGACAAAAAAATCATTTGTTAATTTTAGCATTAGCAAAGGTTGACTTGTTTGTCAAATTTGTTGATGACAGATGTATATTCATGATCTCTCAAATGGCGAAGTTATTATTGCTTTTGGCATTTCATATTGTATGTTATATAAGCTCATAAAATATGCAAAATTTGTAAATAATTCAACATTTGTAGTTGAAGATTCTCAAGCTATATCAAATGAAGCATGCATCCTTCCAAAAGATTGTCTAGTTTGAGAAGCTCATAAATTGCAGCTTGTTCATATCGATGTATGTGGTCTTATACAAACACCATCTTTTGGGAAATACCTTTACTTTGTGACTTTTATTAATGTTTTCTCCAAACATGCATGGGTGTATCCATTGAAAGCAAAGTTTGAAGTGTCTATGTGCGTCAAACAGTTTCGGGTTATTGCTGAAAATATATAAGCATGGAAATTGGGCACCCTTCATTCTAATTGGGGGGGGGGGATACATGTCTTCTCAATTTGATGAATTTCTGGTTGAGCATGGGATAAAACATCAGTGTACAATGCCTTATACACCCCAAGAAAATGGAGTTGATGAAAGAAAGAATAGGTTTCTCATGGAGATGGTGAGGTATATGGTCAAAAGTCGGGCATTATCGCATAACTTTTGTCTTGAGGCTATTATGTGTGAAGCATATGTACACAATAGGTGTCCCACGAAAGCATTACATGGTCGCAAGCCATCTATTGCTCATCTTTATGTCTTTGGTTGTTTGGCATATGCATTAGTGCCTGAACAACAACACACAAAATTGGATGATAAAGCAGTGAAATGTATTTTAGTTGGGTACAATTTTGAAAGCAAGGGCTATTTTCTATATCATCCATAGATTAAACACATTTTGCTTATTCATGATGTTTTTGTGGAAGATGCAATTCATCCATTACTTTCATGTACCAAGGAGACTTCATTTAGCTCTAGAGATGTGTATGACACTTTGCTTCCTCTTTTTAGAGCTGGACTGTCAAGTGCTGATCCAAATGAGGCAATTTCTCAGCCTTTACAAGTTCCACATGATGATACACATCATTCCATTTCTGATGCAGATTTACATGATGCACTTATTGATGAGATGGTGGATATAGAGGAGGCAAAAACTAGGCCTAAGTGATTGGTGCATACTTTGAGAGAGAACAAATTAGATGCATCTCTATCATATTGTACTCAATCAGGCTCGTGTAGTGCTTCCTTTACATTAGATTGCTATGCAATGATTGCCTCTAGTCTTTGTTATGAGAATGAGCCTCTTTCTTTTGATGAAGCACAAATTCAAAAAATTGGATGGCTACTATGCAATCAGAATATGATGTTATTATGAAGAATGGTACCTGGTCTTTATGTGGTTTGCCTCTGAGCAAAAAGGCCATTAGCATTAAATGGGTATACAAGCTGAAAAGTAAGCATGATGGAATAGTTGACAATTATAGGGATAGGCTTGTTGCAAAAGGTTATGCTCAAGAGAGAGGCAGTGATTTTGATGAGACCTCTGCACCCACTTGTCGAATGGCCACCGTTTGTAGATTTGTGCACTTGCAGCTCATCATTGTTGGAATGTACATCAGTTGGACACTGAAATGGAATTTTTAAATTGCAAGTTACATGAAGAAGTGTACGTATTTTAGCCCAATGGTTTTGTGCAAAAAGGGCATGAAAACAAAGTGGACATGTTGAAAAGGCATTATATGGTTTGAAGCAAGCACCACATGCTTGGTATGAAAGGATACATGCCTACTTGATTGCACATGGTTTTGAGAACATTCCAATTGAGAGCACCTTGTATATTAAGTGTGCATATGATGTTATTCTGATCATTGTTGTGTATGTTGATGACATGCTTATCACTGGTCTTGATGAGAAGCATATTACTGAATCTAAGGCTGATTTGCATGCCTCTTTTGAGATATCATATTTGGGACATTTGCATCATTATTTGGCCATTGAGTTTATGCAAGTTGATCGGAGAGTAACTTTGTGTCAAATAGAATATATTGAAACATTATTGCAACATTTTGGCCTTGAAAATTGCAAACCTATTGCCACTCTTATAGAAACTGGTTTACTGTTGAGTCTTCAAGATGTTGGAGATGCATTTGATGTTGTTCTCTATCAGCATGCTATTGGATGCTTGATTTACTTATGCATAACTCGGCTTGATATTCAGTTTGTTGTCTCTGAAATGACTAGGTTTATGCATTGCTTGGGTTTCAAGCATAGGCAAGCGGTTAAGTGCATCTTTTGCTACTTAAGTGGTATACAACTACTTGGATTGTTTTATCCCGATGGGGGGATCATTATTGTCAGATTTACATGCTTTTTTGACTCAAATTGGGTTGGTTGCTATGACACTCGGGTGTCTACTAGTGGTTTTTTCTTCATTCTTGGTAGCTCATGCATATCTTGGTGGAATAAGAGGCAAACTATTGTGGCACTTCTAGTTGTGAGGTGGAGTATAGGGTGGCTTTCACACTGATTGTTGAGTGTGTCTGGCTCAGATGCCTTTTGATTGATTTGGGTGTTGGTTGGTCTTCTGCCACCACCATCTTCATTGAAATTCAAAGCACATTGATAGTTGTGAGGAACCCTATGTTCCATGCTTGCACAAAGCACATTGTAGTGAATTATCATTATGTCAGGGAGACGCTCTCTGATGGAGAGATCAGTTTGGCATATGTGCTTGCACAAGATAATGTTGTAGACCTTTTCACAAAGGCTCTGCCTAGGTAGGAGTTTGAAGCTTTCCGCAAAGCTTTGGGCTTACTTTCTTTTGTGGATTGATCTCTTTCAAAATAGCTTGGCACTTCCTTATACATGAGTGCCATCTCCTTCTTCACCACATCACTCCCAACGGGGATTTGTTGATATATTTCGGTAGTGATGTGTGAAAACACACTTAGGACCACCAAGGCACTTTTTTCCCTCTTTAGGATGTTTTTTCCTCAGGTTGTATGTACACATATAACCCTAATGGGTTACTTATCTTTGTACATTCAATTGGTAATTCATTCAATATTATGTTTTGCTCCAAGGTTCTTCTTCTTCCTTGTGTTGTTTGTGTGCTTTTAGAAACCTCAAACTCCAAACATATACATATTCAATGCCATTATCTTCCTTGTGAACTCATAAACTCCACGTCAAAATATTAAATCATAAGTGTAACTTTTTAAGACTAATTTTGATGAAGTTCTTGACTAGGTAGAATGAAGCTATGCTCTTGAATCTTTACATAATTTGATTTTGACAAAGGTTCACCAAATATGTTCCTTATCCTATCTTCTCTAATAATATCATTGTCAGGATATTGATTAATGACCACTATTTTATTTGTGAGAATAATGACTAATGGCCACAAAAATGGATCTACAAAGGATACTCTAGCTCCTTTACCCTTTTGTTTTTACTTGTTATAAAAATTACAGTCAAAATAGAATTTATGGAATCAAAATTGAAGGATCTAGTCAAAATTTATACATGTGATCCTTCATGAGATACATTCTATGACGGGCCTGTCTTTTTTATTTAAAAGACGTGTCGTCGCATAAGCAATGTTAGCGTTGCTTATGTGATGCTAAAACTATTCCTCGCAAATAGCGTCGCTAAACTATGATGCTTTTAACGACGTTGACAAACTGCCTGCGATGCTGGAGCATCACATAAGCAACATCCTGGTGTTCTAGAGCATCGCATAAAAAAAAAATTTCGAGTTCTCTCGGCACATTTGTGCCAAGATTTGGACACGAGAGAGAGAGAGAGAGAGAGAGAGAGAGAGAGAGAGAGAGAGAGAGAGAGAGAGAGAGAGAGAGAGAGAGAGAGAGAGAGAGAGAGAGAGAGAGAGATAAGAGATCATCCCGTGAAGTAAGGTACACACACACAAATTTACACACACACACACAAATTTACACACATACACACATACATACACACACACATACACACACATACATATGCATACACACACATATATACACATAGACACACACATATACACATAGACACACACACATACACACACATACATATGCATACACACACATATATACACATAGACACACACATATACACATAGACACACACACATACACACACATATACACACTAATTTACATACACACACATATATACACACATAGACACACACACATACACATACACACATAGACACACACACATACACATACACACACACATACACATACACACACATATACACACATATAGACACATACACAATTACACACACACACACATCCACACACATTTACACAAACACATACACATGCATACAGATACATATATATAGATACACACGTATATACACACATAGATACACACACACACATACACACATAGACACACACACACATACACACAAACACATATATAGACACATACACACACATATATACATACACACACACACGTAGAGAGACATACACACACACACATGCACATACATGCATACATATGCACACATAATGCATATGCATACATACATGCTTACATGCATACACACACATGCATACATATGCATACATACATGCTGAAATTCATACACACACATACACATGCATACACACATACACATACACATACACACATATATATGCATACACACACACACGTAAAGAGACATACACACACATACACATACAATTATACATATGCATACATGCACATACACACATAGACACACACACACACACATACACACACATACACACATAGACACATACACACATAGACACATACACACATAATGCATATGCATATGCATACATACATACTTACATGCATACACACACATACACACACATATGCATACATATAGATACATAATGCACATGCATATGCATACATACATGCATACACATACACACATAGGCACATACACACACATAGACACATACACGCACATGTACACATGCATATAGACACATATATATAGATAGACACATATATACACACATAGACACACACACACATACACACACATCAACACACATTTACACACACATATACACATGCATACAAACACACACACACACACATACATACATACATACATACATACATACATATATATATATATATATATATATATATATATATATATATATATATATATATATATATATATATATATATATATATATATATATATATATATATATATATATAGATACACACATATATACACACATAGACACACACATACACACATAGACACACACACACACATAGACACACACACATACACACACATATATGCATACACACACGTAGAGAGACATACACACACATATATATACATGCATACATAATGCATATGCATATGCATATGCATACATACATACTTACATGCATACACACACATACACACATGCATACATATGCATACATATTGCACATGCATATGCATACATAATGCACATGCATATGCATACATAATGCACATGCATATGCATACATACATGCTTAAATTCATACACACACATACACATGCATACACACATACACACATACACATACACACATATATATGCATACACACACACACGTAAAGAGACATACACACACATACACATACATGCATACATGTGCATATATAATGCATATGCATATGCATACATACATACTTACATGCATACACACACATACACACACATGCATACATAATGCACATGCATATGCATACATACATGCTTACATGCATAAACACACATACACACGCATACACACATACACATACACACATAGACACACACACATACACACACATATATGCATACACACACACATAGAGAGACATACACACACATACACATGCATGCATACATATGCATACATAATGCATATGCATATGCATACATCATACTTACATGCATACACACACATACACACACATACACAAACATGCATACATAATGCACATGCATATGCATACATACATGCTTACATGCATAAACACACATACACACGCATACACACATACACATACACACATAGACACACAAACATAGACACACATATATGCATACACACACATAGAGATACATACACACACATACACATGCATGCATACATATACATACATAATGCATATGCATATGCATACATACATACTTACATGCATACACACACATATGCATACATAATGCACATGCTATGCATAGATACATGCATACACATAAACACACATAGACACATACACACACATATACACAGAGATTTACACACACATACACATGCATACACACACATACACATGCATACACACACATACACACATAGACACACATACACACATACACACACACATACACACATACACACACACATACACACACACATACACACACATACACACACATACACACATAGATACATACACACATAATGCATATGCATATGCATACATACATAATTACATGCATACACACACATACACACACATGCATACATATGCATACACACATACACACATAGAGAGACAAACACACACATACACACACATACACACACATGCATACATATGCATACATATGCATACATAATGCACATGCATATGCATACATACATGCTTACATGCATACACACATATATATACACACATAGACACACACACATGTAGAGAGAGACACACACCCATACACACATATATATGCATACACACACACACACGTCAAGAGACATACACACACATACACATACATGCATACATAATGCACATGCATATGCATACATACATACTTACATGCATACACATACATACACACACATATGCATATGTATGCATACATAATGCACATGCATATGCATAGATACATGCTTACATGCATACACATACACACATACACACACATAGATACATCACACACATGGACACATACACATATACACATACATGTTGGAGTTAGACGTCTGCGGAAGCACACGAACATCACAAGGAAGAAGAAGAAGCTTGTAGCACAACACTCAATACTGAATGTATTACTAGAGAATGTACAAAGATAAGTAGCCCATTAGGGAAATAGGCATATATACAAGCCGGGGGAAAAACCTCCTAAAGAGGGAAAAAAGTGCCCCGGTAGTCCTAGAGTGTTCACACACATCACTACTTAGATATATCAACAAATCCCCACTGGGAGTGATGCATTGAACAAGGAGCTGGCACTCATGTATAAGGAAGTGCCAAGCTATGTTGAAATCACTCCACAAAAGGAAGTAAGCCCAAAACTTTGTGGAAAGCTTCAAACTTCTCCCTAGGTAGAGCCTTCGTGAAAAGGTATGCAATGTTCTCTTGCGTGGGCACATATGCCAAGATGATCTCCCCAGCAGAGAAACTCTCCCTAACATAATAATAATGCACCTCAATGTGCTTAGTGCGAGCATGGAACACAGGGTTCCTTGCAAATGCCAATGCGCTCTGACTGTCACTGAAGATGGTGGTGGCTAAAGATTGACCAACACCCAAATCAGCCATAAGGCATCTGAGCCACACACACTCATGTCCTCAACATAGAAAACAATGATCAGAAGTACATCATTAGCACGCTTAAAATATAAGCTACTCTCAGTTGGAGTGTTATCAAAACCATGTGCAATCAGATAGGCATGTATCTTTTCATACCAAGCACGTGGTGCTTGGTTCAAACCATATAATGCCTTCTTTAACCTGCACACTTGGTTTTCATGCCCTTTTTGCACAAAGCCACGGGGCTGAAAAACATACACTTCTTCATGCAAGTCACCATTCACAAATGCAGTTTTAATGTCCAACTGATGTACATTCCAACCATGATGGCTTCAAGTGCACAGATGCTACGAACAGTAGTCATTCAGCAAGTAGGTGCAAAGGTCTCATCAAAATCAATGCCTCTTTCCTGCACATAACCCTTTGCAACAAACCTAGCCTTGTACCTGTCAACTATACCATCAGCTTTACACTTTATCTTGTATACCCACTTAGTGCCAATGGCCTTCTTGCCAAGAGGCAAGTCACATAAAGACCAAGTACCATTCTTCATATAACATCATATTTAGATTGTATAGCAGCCATCTAATTTTTTGAATTTCGTGCTTCGTCAAATGAAACAGGCTCATTCTCATCACAGAAAGTAGATGTAACCATAGCATAGCAATCTGATGCAAAAAAGGCACTATGAGAGCCTGATCGAGTACGATATGATAGAGGTGCATCTAATTTGTTGTCACGTAAGGTCTGCACCAGCCATTTTGGCATAGTTCTTGCCTGCTCAATATCAGTTCTCTCATCAATAAGTGCATCATGTAAATCTGCATCAGAAATGGAATGATCTACATCATCACATGAAACCTGCAAAGGCTGAGAAGCTGCCTCATTAGGACAAGCACTAGACTGTCCACCTGTAAAAAGAGGTAGCAAAGTATCATACATGTCTTTGGAGCTAACAGATGTCTCCTTAGTACATGAAAGCAATGGCTGAATAGCATCTTCCATAAAAACAACATCACGGCTAACCAAAATGTGTTAAGTATGTGGATGATACAGATGATAGCCTTTACTTTCAGAACTATACACAACAAAAATACATTTTACTGCTTTATCATCCAATTTTCTCCGATGTTGTTCAGGCACTAATGCATACGACAAACAACCAAAAACACGTAGATGAGCAACAGATGGGTTGCGATCATGCCAAGCCTCATATGGAGTGATAGATTGCAACACATTAGTGGGACACCTGTTAAGTACATATGTTGCACACATGATAGCCTCAAGTTAAAAACTATGTGGTAAAGCCTGACTCTTGACCATACACCTCGCCATCTCCATGAGTGACCTGTTCTTTTGTTTAGCAACTCCATTCTATTGAGGTGTATACAACACTATACACTAGTGTTTTATCCCACGTTCAGCCAGAAATGCATTAAAATCAGCAGACATATATCCCCCCCCCTCCCCTCGATCAGAACGGAGGGTGCCCATTTTACATGCTGACAGATTTTCAACCAAAACCAAAAACTGTTTAAAGCACATGAACACTTTGGACTTTGCCTTCAATGGATATACCCATGCATGCTTGGAAAAATCATCGATGAAAGTCATGAAGTAAAGATAATTTCCAAAAGAAGGTGTCTGCATAGGACCACACTATGTACAAGCTGCAATTTCCGAGTAGCTCAAACTGAACCATCTTTTGGAAAGTAGGAATGCTTCATTTTGCCCAAAATACAGCCTTCACAAACATGTTTTCTGGGTGCCTCAAGTTTGGGCGAAGAGGACACCATTTTAGATTTCTGCAGGCACAACAAACTAGCAAAATTTAGATGACCAAAGCGTGCATGCCAAAGCTTTTCATCTGACATAGCCTGAGAATCATGTACTACACATGTCGAATAATTTATAGATCTTTCATAGTCTATGAGCTTATACAACCCACGACATAAAATGCTAGAAGCAATAATCACGTCGCCATTTGATAGATCATGAACTGTACATTTGTCATCAACAAATTTCACAACCAAGCCAATCCTGGCTAATGCAGATTTTTCTTGATCCTTGGCACAAATAAAGCATCTGACAAAGTGAAAGAACTACCATCAGCAGTAGTCAAAATGAAATTACCAACTCCCATAACATGATAGGAGGATTTGTTGGTGCATGTAACAATATTCCCTATTGGGGCAGGCTCGAGTGAAGAGAAGAAACTACACTGCATGGCAATATGTTTGATCGCCCCACTGTCAAAGTACCAAACATCTGAGTCTACTGCATACATGCACTGCTCATGAGAAGATGGGTCAAAACTACAAACAGTAGTAAACGCCCATTCTTCTTCTTGCACAAGATTAGCAGACTCTGTTTTTGGTGTAGAGGCCTCTGCAACAACCATTCCAGCCTCTTTCTTCTTTGCCTCTTTAGCAGCCAGTTTTGGACAACTCTTTATGATATGATCATTTCCTTTACAATACTTGCAAAACAATTTTTGCTTTTCTGATTTCTTTTGATCTTTGTCTTCCCTCTTTGATTGTGCAGAATTAGCAGATTTCTGCTTACTAATTGAAGAGCTCCAGTTTCCTTTGTCCTTTTTACTAGCCAGGAAACCTGGATTTGCAACTCGCATAATGGATTTGTTCTGCCTGGACTGATCTTCTTGCAACAGAATAGAGACTAACTTTGGATTGCCTTTCATCATTAATCGAAGAGTAGAAGCAAAACTCTGATATGAATCAGGAAGACCATCCAGAACGGTTTGCATAATTGAGCTACCTGGTATAACCTCATCAACAGAAATCAACTGTTCCTTCAAGTCTTTGATCTTTGTTAGGAAACTATCCATAGAATCACCTTCATTCATGTGCTCACTCTCCAACTGTTTTTGGAGGTAAGCAACACGAGCCTCATTCCTAGCTTGGTACAATGTGGTAAGTGTATCCCAAGCATCCTTTGTTGTTCTGCAAGAGCGAATGTGAAGCATAATGGCACGTTTGACAGACAAAGCTATCAATGCATGTGCATGGGCATCTCTGCCATCCTAACGAATTTGCTCTATAGTAGGTGCAGTAGAAACCGTAGCACGAACAGGAATATGCAGAATATCATCATCTTGGACACCTTCTGCATCATCTTTAGTACCTGCTGTTGTAATAGTTGCAGGTGTGATAGGAAGTTTTTCAACACCTTGCACAGTGTTCCACAGTCCTTTTGCAACCAATACATGTCGCATCATATAAGCCCACGATGGGTAGTTGGTACCATCCAACTTATCCTCAACAGCCAACATACAAAATACATCACTCCTTTCACCCATGGCCGGTGACTAAAATACCTTGATGTAGAAAATTGACTCTATCTCAAAAAGTTGAACAGAACTACTCAAACAAATTCTGCTAAACCTGTAGCAGACTTTGAGACGCTTATACTTGCGAACCGAAATTGGTATACACTTTTGGCACAAAAAGACAAAATAGCTTGCACAAGCACTACGATAGTGTGTTCGAAGGCCGAAAGGAGCTCAGATCGTGATTTTGGCACACAAAGCGAAGCAGTTTTGATCTCGAAAACATGCTGAATATGCTCACCAAACTTTGTGCAATTTTGAGATTGCAATCGAAGGAGCCTCGATGGTGCCCTAGATGAAGCGACGACCTGCTTTGATACCAATTGTTAGAGTTAGATGTTTGCGGAAGCACGCGAACAACACAAGAATGAAGAAGACGCTTGGAGCACAACACACAATACTGAATGTATTAATATATGTACAAAGACAAGTAGCCTGTTAGGGCAATAGACATATATACAAGCCGGGTGAAAAAACCTCCTAAAGAGGGAAAAAAGTGCCCCGACAGTCCTAGAGTGTTCACACACATCACTACCTAAATATATCAACAATACACACACATATACACACAAATTTACACACACACATAGAGAGAGACACACACACACACAAACACACTACACATTCATACACATAGACATACACACATAGACACACACACACTTACACACATAGACACACACACATACACACATAGACACACACACATACACACATAGACACACACACATACACACATAGACACATACAAACTTACACACACACAAATATACACACACATATATAAACACACACATAGACACATACAAACTTACAGACACAACTACACACATCCACACACATTTACACACACATACACATGCATATAGACATATATATATACAGATACACACGTATATACACACATAAACACACACATATACACATAGACACACACATACACTCACACACTCACACACACATACACACACACATACACACATCCACATATCCTCGAAAATCGTGAATAGTCCAAGCCACAATACCACGAACCGTAATATGTCTTTCATTGATGCTCTTCGATACATCAATGACATTAATACCTCTCCATAACTCTTGGAGATCGTCAATGAGAGGAGCAAGATATATATTCATATCTTTAACTCGTCTTTTTCCTGAGATTAAAAGTGAAAGCATTAAATGTTCCTTTTTAATGCTAAGATATGGCGGAAGATTGTAGTTTATGACTACCATTGGCAATGTTGACCATTTACTAGATTTCATGGAGAATGGATTAACCCCATATAATGCAACTCCTAACTTTAGATTCTGTGGATTTTGTGAAAATTCAGGCCATGTTGAATCAATATGCTGAAAAGCAACACTATCATGAGGAATTCTGATTATTCCATCATTACTTTTATGATCATGTCCGCATGTCAAAAGCTTTGATAATTCAGGGCTTTGAAACATATGTCTAATCCATGAAGCCAATGGAAAATGTCTCAATACCTTTTTTGGGATTTTACCTATTGGATTTCATGGAGAGTGGATTAACCCCATCTAATGCAACTCCTAACTTTAGATTCTGTGGATTTTGTGCAAATTCAGCCCACGTTGAATCAATATGCTGAAAAGCAACACTATCATGAGGAATTTTGATTATTCCATCATTAATTTTATGATCATGTCCGCATGTCAAAAGCTTTGATAATTTGGGGCTTTGAAACATATGTCTAATCCATGAAGCCAATGGAAAATGTCTCAATACCTTTTTTGGGATTTTACCTTTTTTTGCAAATTTCTTAAAAAAGTTAGTAGCACAGGTATTAGGTCGACTAGAATAGGAGAAACAGATGTTTCAGGAAGATTCTAAAGGTTGGGTGGACAATTCTAAAGGGTAGATGGAAAAAACATCTTTTCGATATAGGTATGCATAATTTGACCTTACTCTCATAACACGTGTATGTGTGTATATGTGTGTATGCATTCATGTAGAATTATGTGTATGTCTATATATGCATGTATTTATATGTATATATTTATGCAAGTATACATATAAATAGATAGAAAATTGAAAATTATACCTTAATAGTGCCGAGACAGATACATTACTCCATCCAAAATGATTTTGAAGATTGAGAATAAGTAAGCTCGCACTTAGTCATGTCAAACGACTTCCTTCATATACATGCTTTAGACATTCCTCTCGAAGATATTTCTCATTTTTAGAAATATCAATGCTCTCACCGTCATTTTGATACCAATCCTCAATAAAATCTGCCATGCCATCATCTTCATCATTGTTGCACAAATCTTGTACTTTATCTTCTTTTGAATATAGATATTTCAACCTTGCATATTTCACAGGATCACTTTTGCGTAGCCTCCTCATAGAAGCTTCTGATAAATGAGATCTTACTGGCAATTGTGAATGGTGTGGAGGAATATCATCAACATCATATGTTGGAATCTACACACATGAATAAAAATCATTAGTATTCCATAAATGAATAAAAAGTAAACTTTAAACATAAAATTAAATATATAAGTTATTAAATATGGATAGAAAATTTTCATTCTCTCTCTAGCTAAAAGGTGCTCTTGGAGGTGTACGCCATCCATAATTCACTAATAATTCATCACCAGCATGTAATGTAGTAATAGCATTGACAACTATGTATCTTGATACATCTCTACTCATGTATGGTGATTCATGACTATTTTCACGCTCCTCAAATGTGCAATTAGTCCTTGAACTATTATATCACCCTCACTAGTATATAGTCCTTGCACGATTAGGAGACGGTGGTGGAGTTCCATCTGATTGATCGGAATCTACAAATAATGGTATTTGATATTAATAATCTGATTATTTACATACATAAACATTCACATATACATACTTACACATACACATATATTCACATATAACACATTTACACATACACACATACACACATATTCACATATACACAAATACACATTATTGTGGGATAAATGCATGTATTTTGTATGAATGAGTGTATATGCATGCATGTGTATGTGTGTACGTATATATGTGGATATATATATGTATGTTTATGTTATACGTATGTATATGTGTATATGTATGCATATATGTATGTGTATATGTTTGCATGTATATGTGTATGTGGGTATGTGTATGTGTATGTGTGTACATATATGTGTATGTATTCTGCTTCTTTTTTTCTATTTGAGATTAAATTAATAGGAGATATTGTATAGTGGAAAAAAATAAGAGGTGACCTAACATACCACCTGAGACATGGCAGTTTTTTTGTAGATAGCTACCTCTTTAGGAGTCATTTCCTTAGCAAAAAGTATACAAATTAATAGTTTATATTTATAATTTTCATATATTATAGTAATTTTTTACATTTAATTTATGTATTTCTTTTTTCTTTAAATAAACAAGTTGCTGCAAAGAAGAGAGTTGAATCAGGCCACACATCGCACCTAGGCCAAATGGGCCATCATGGTTTTGTAGCTACATTTGTGAGTATATGTGTTATTGTGAGTATATTTTTTATCTTAGTTAAAATGCAAGAAACTAATCTTTTTTATTTGTTTCAATGTAGTGAAAGGATTATGGCCAATATCCTACAAAACATGAGATCGAGTATGCTACACATTTTGGATATCGACGTTTGAGCTAGTATATGCGAGATCATTCGGATGCATTTGTGAGTATTATTAAATTTTATATAATTATTTTATTTTTATGGATGTTTTAATTGTTTTACTTATTTATGTTTTTTATATGTAATACAGGAGTACTATGGAGAGGTAGATATGGATGAGGTGGAGAGACAGGCACAGGAGGGACGATCTCAATCGTCACAGGGCGATCATGATGATGAGGATGATCATGATGTTGATGATGATGATGATCATGATGATGATGATTAGGATTCTTTATTATGACATTGGATATGTATTTACATTGATATATATATATATATATATATATATATATATATATATATATATATATATATATATATATATATATATATATATATATATATATATATATATATATATATATATATATATTTTTTTTTTTCATTTTAGTTATGTTTTGAATTGTGTGTATGGTATTAAGTAATGCAAAGTTTTGTTCTATTGATTGTTATTGTTGTTTATATTAAGCATGTGTTTTAGTACTTTAATTATATAATTCATTCATATGTGTGTACGTATGTGCATGTATATGTGTGTAATATGTGTGTGTACGTATGTGCATGTATATGTGTGTAATATGTGTGTGTACGTATGTGCATGTATATGTGTGTAATATGTGTGTGTACGTATGTGCATGTATATGTGTGTAATATGTGTGTGTACATGAATGTATGTACATATGTATATGTGTATATGCATGTATCTGCATGTGTAAGTGTATATGTGTATGTATGTGTATGTGCATGTGCATGTGCATGTGCATGTGTGTGTATATGTATGTATGTGCATGTGCATGTGTAAGTGTATATGTGTGTATATGTGTATGTGCATGTGCATGTGTATGTGTGTGTATATGTATGTGTATGTATATGTGTAAGTGTATGTGTATATGTGTGTATGTGCATGTATATGTGTATATGTATGTATGTGCATGTGTGTGTGCATGTGTGTGTGTATGTGTTGTGTGTACGTATGTGCATATGTATGTGTATGTGTATAAACATATACAAGTGTATGTATATGCATGTGTATATGTATGAAACATGCATGTGCATGTGGATGCATTTCCATTTGCATCCATGTGCATGCATGTGGATGTGCATATACATGTATTTAAGTATATGCTAATGTGTGCATGTATGTATATATATATATATATATATATATATATATATATATATATATATATATATATATATATATATATATATATATATATATATATATATATATGCAATAATGCATGCATGCAAGTCTTTTTATGTGGTTGTAGAAATGTTTGTGCATATGCATGTGTATGTGTGTATGTGTAAGTGTATGTGCACATGTATGTGTGTGTATATATGTGTGTGTATGTGCATGTGTGTGTATGTGCATGTGTATATGTGTATATGTGTATATGTGGGAACATGCATCTTCATCATGTATAAGTGTATATGTGCATATCAATAAGTGTGAGTATGTTAACTAATGAAAATAACACAATTCAAATGATATACAAAGAATGGAAATTGTACTTACAATAGTTAGCCATATTTTTTGCTTGGTTAGCTTTTTGAATAGCCTGCAATAAAGAGAGAGAGAGAGAGAGAGAGAAAGAGAGAGAGAGAGAGAGAGAGAGAGAGAGAATTCAAAGAGAGAAAGAGGTAGAAAGAGAGAAACAGAGACAGAGAGAGACAATAAGATAGAGATAGGCAAAACAACAATTTTGCATATACTTGTTTCAGATCGTAAGCGCAGTGCAATTTTGAATGTTGGAGAGATCTTTGATCAGATGCATGAACATGCCGATCAAATTCATACCAAGCACGTGGTGCTTGCTTAAAACCATATAATGCCTTTTTCAACCTACACACTTTGTTTTCATGCCCTTTCTACACAAATCCACGGGGTTGAAAAACATACAATTCTTCGTGTAAGTGTCAATTTAGAACTGTATTTTTAATGTCCAATTGATGTACATTGCAACCATGATGGTTTTGGAGTTAGACGTCTACGGAAGCACGCAAACAACACAAGGAAGAAGAAGAAGAAGAAGCGTGGAGCACAACACACAATACTGAATGTATTACTAGAGAATGTACAAAGATAAGTAGCCCATTAGGGCAATAGTCATATATACAAGCCGGGGGAAAAAACCTCCTAAAGAGGGAAAAACATGCCCCGGCGATCCTAGAGTGTTCACGCACATCACTACCTAAATATATCAACAAATCCCCCCTGGTAGTGATGCGGTGAACAAGTAGATGGCACTCATGTATAAGGAAGTGCCAAGCTATGTGGAAATTACTCCACAAAAGGAAATAAGCCCAAAGATTTGCGGAAAGCTTCAAACTTCTCCTTGGGCAGATCCTTCATGAAAAGGTCTGCAATGTTCTCCTGCGTGGGCACATAAGCAAGCTGATCTCCCCAGCGGAGAACCTCTCCCTGACATAATGATAATGCACCTCAATGTGCTTAGTGCGAGCATGGAACACAGGGTTCCTTGCAATTGCCAATGCACTCTGACTATCAGTGAAGATGGTGGTGGCAAAAGACTAACCAACACCCAAATCAACCATAAGGCGTCTGAGCCACACACAGTCAATAGTAGATGTGAAAGCTGCCCTATACTCAGCCTCACAACTAGAAGTGGCCATAACAACTAGCCCAGTCTGAGTCAGAAAAAGCACGCAAATCTGGAAGTAGCGATCCCCCCTTGGGATAAAACAACCCAAGTAGCTGAGTACCACTCAAGTAGCGAAAGATGCGCTTAACCGCCTGCCAATGCTTGACACCTAGGCAATGCATAAACCTGCTCATTTGTGAGATAGCAAACTGAATATCTGGCTGAGTAATGCATAAGTAAATCAGGCATCCAACAGCCTACTGATAGAGGACAACATCAAATGCATCTCCAACATCATGAAGAATCAATTGTAAACATGTCTCCATAGGAGTGGCAATAGGCTTAGAGTCTTCAAGGCCAAAACGCTACAATAATGTGTCAATATATTTTGTTTGACACAAAGCCATCCCACCATCAATGTGCATAAACCGAATGCCCAAATAGTGATGCAAATGCCCCAAATCAGACATCTCAAATGAGGCATGCAAATCAGCCTTAAAATCAGCAATATGCGTGTCATGAGGACCAACGAGAATCATGTCATCAACATAAACCACAATGATCAGAAGTACATCATTAGCACACTTAACATATAAGGTGCTTTCAATTGGACTGTTCTCAAAACCATGTGTAACCAGATAGGCATGTATTTTCTCACTTTGGTCATATTGGCCTTTAGTGGGAGATTGTAACCGTTAGTTACAATCTCCCACTAAAGGCCAATATGACCAAAGTGATTATGGGAGAAAAATAAAGAATTTTAAAGAATATCTAAGTGTAAGTATACAAACTATACTCCCACCTGATGGGCACCATTATACAAGTAACCATGTAAGATCATGAGTCAAGTAACCCCCATCAAGTGATAACAATGTTGAAAGTTATCATGTGGTAGAGCTTTAGTCAAAGCGTCTGCAATATTATCTCGAGTATGAACCTTGTCAAGAATAATGTGCTCAATGGCTGAGAAATCTCTAATGAAGTGATACCTTGCCTCGATGTGTTTTGTCTTTGCATGATAGATCAGATTCTTAGCCAAATCAATGGCACCTGACTATCACTAAGAAAACGAGGTACATGCTGAGGTAGACCCATATCACAAGCAAGACGAGAAAGCCACAATGCTTCTTTACATGCCTCACTTGCTGCAACATACTCTACTTCTGTAGTCGAAACAACTATACATTCCTGAGGATGAGATCTCCAAGAGATGGCACCTCCAACAAAATGAAAGATGTACCTTGATGTAGACTTATGATTATCTACACAAATAACCAGCATAATTAGAATCTCTGTAACCAATAATGGATGCCTTCCCTCTACCCAAGCATAGACACTTCTCAATAGTGTCAGTCAAATATCTCAAAATCATTTGACTACTTCCTAATACTTCTTTCCAGGATTAGACATTTATTTGGTCACAACTCCCACTCCAAATGCAATGTCTGGTCTCGTAGCTACCATAGCATACATGATACTACCAACAAGAGATTGATAAGGAATTTTGGTCATGACTTCTTTTCCTCATCTGATTTGAGGCAATCATCCTTGCTCAATTTCACATATGTAGGTAAAGGTGTACTCAATGCCTTTCCACCTTGCATATTGAACCTATGAAGTACTTTGGATGTGTACTCACTTTGAGACAAGTATATGCATCTTTTACTCCTCTCACGAGTAATGCGCATGCCAACAGTATGTTTGGCATCCCCCAAATCCTTCATGTAAAATTTCTGACTCAACTTCTTTTTGAGAATTGACAAGTCATAAGAGGACTTCCTAGCAATCAACATATCATCAACACAAAAGTATTAAGCATATCAATCTTTCATTTGAACATCTCTTTGTGTAGAGACAATGATCCTCATTGCTTCAAGAATAGCCTTGGGACTTCATTCGAGCATCAAACTTGTGGTACCATTGTCTAGGGGACTGTTTACATCCATATAAGCTCTTTTTTGCTTACAAACTAGACTCTGTTTGCCAGGAACTACATAAACCTTTGGTTGTTCCATATAGATTTCATATGTAAGATCTCCATGCAAGAAAGTAGTTTTCTCATCCATTTGGACTAGCTCTAAGTCCTCCATTGCAATAAATCCAAGCGTCATTCACAGGGTAGTCATCTTGACCATTGTAGAGAAGATTTCCTCGAAATCAATACCATGTTGTTGCTTAAAACCCTTTGCAACAATTCATGCTTTATACTTTGATGAAGCACTATCTGATGTGAATTTCAGCTTATATACCCATTTACATGGTAAAGCTTTCCTGCCCCTTAGCAAAGGTACTAAATCCCAAGCACCATTCTTGTCAATAGAATCCAACCCACTCGTCATGGCCGGCTCCCACTAGATATGATCCTTTGTCTCACCAGTGAGAAGGGTCTTTGAAGCAAGAAGGCTCACTAGCATCTATTAGCATAACAAAATCCAAACCTGGAACATATCTATCATGTGGATGTGAGACATGTGCAAAGCATCTCAATGATTGTTGAACGAGAACATTTGCAGATTGATATGATCCAAATTTATCTTGAACATCCCTATGTGCAACATTTTTATGCATGCTAACTAGAGGACTAGTATCCTCAAACACCACTTTTCTCACTTCAACCTCCTTAATGGGTTGTTCATGCATCTTAGACTCATTGCTTCTAATCACTGACTATATTTTAGGATCCCGTAAACAATACCCAAATTGGCATTCTCAACCATATCCAAGAAAAATGCATTTCTTTGACTTATGGTGTAGATTTTGTCAAAGATTCTTGGGTATATGAACATATGCTTTACATCCAAAAACTCAAAGATGATCATAATATGGTGGCTTCCTTGTCCATAACTCTTGTGCCACTTTTAGACCTTTCGTAGTACTAGGTGAAAGGTTGAACTACAGTCAACACTACTGCCCAAAAGCCTTGTGAAAGGTTTGCATGATGCAACATAGAAATTACTCTATCTTGAATAGTTATATTCATCCGTTCAGCTACACCATTTTGTACTAAGGTATAAGGAGTTGTAAAATCTCTACGAATTCCTATAGATTGATAGAAAAAGGTTGAATTCATGTGAAGGTATAATCACCCCTATTATTTGAATGTAAAGCTTTAAGCTTAGTTCCTCTGTCAGTCTCAACTAAAGCAAGCCATTTTCTAAAAATAGGGAATACTTCATCCTTTGATTTTATAGGATATACCAAGACTTTCTAGTAGGATCATCGATCAAAGTGACAAAGTAAAGAGAACCACCTAATGACATTGTGGGCATAGGACCACACACATCTATATGAACGAGATCTACTAGAGTCGATGTGCATTTTATGCACATTCCTAGTTTTCTTTCCATATTGACAATGCTCACAAAATAAAATGAAAAATGAGAGAAAGATAACACAATAAGTAGCTAGAATGAGAAAGATTTTCCATTCCACTACAAGATATATGGCCCAAATGGCCATGCCAAATACAAGCCATAGGCTATTCAATAACAGCTAATAAGTGTTGTTTCTGTGATACAGTTAAAGGATAAAGTGAGCCAACTTTGATTCCTTTTGCAATAACCATATTGCGCTTTGATATGAAAAAGAACTGAGCATAGAAGACCAACTTTTTAAACAAGGTCATCAGGTTGACCCACTAACATCAAACTCCATGATAATTGAGATACATGGCGTACATTATGCATAGTAAAGTTTGAACCATGAATGAGCTGGACAACCACATCCCCAATCCTGGCAACATCAAATTGGTAAGAGTCACCAAGTCTCACAGTACCAAGAGACTTTGTTGCATAAGTAGAGAACCATTCTCTATGTGGTGTCACATGGAAAGAAGCACCAGAATCTAGCACTCATGTGTGGGAAAGAGAATCAGCCATAAGAGCCTCAGTAGGCATAGTACTATTAAGTGTTGACACATAAGCATCATATAAATAGCATTGATTTCTTCAATCTTTAGAGTCGAAGTAGATGGTACACGTAGTTGTTTAACATGTCCATCAACATTCTTCCCTTTACCTTTAGCATTCCTTAATGCATAGAAGTCTTTCTTCATGTGTCCTTTCTTATGACAATAATGGCATTCGATATCCCTCTTCCTTGATTTACTTCTACTCTTATTCTGTTGACCATTCTTTTCCTTGTTCTTGCTCTTGCCACATTGTTGATTCTTTCCTTTATAAGAATCATGAACATTATATGCATCTCCGCTCTAAGTGCCAACCATGGATTTTCTATGAATCTCCTCACTCAAGAGTAGCATCAAACTCATTCATATGAGAAACAAAACTATCCGTGTCCATGCGAAGGTCATATAACTTTCTCATTAGATACACCTTTATTTGATGTCGTTTCTTTTTCATATGTATTGCATAACTTCTTCCAAAGCTCCTCTCCACTTTCATAGTCCAATATTGTAAAGTAAACATTATCTCCGAGTTGCAATCGATGACCTAGCCATTTCATCCAAATCATCCCAATCATCTTCATCCAGGTCAACAGGCTTCTTTGAGATTACATTTACTAGCTTCCATTGCCTCCTTTGAATCAATACATCTTTAATCTGATTCTTCCATAGAGCAAAGTTAGTGCCGTCAAATTTTTGGATCTCAAAATGGTCTTTGCCCTGCAACTTGTAGCTCCTCCTGAGAACACTAGAACTAGACCCTGATCCACAAGACATGCATGAGATCTCTAATGCCATGATGATAGAGTGACTAGAATGATAATGGAGCTAGAAGGGTCTAAACACTACTAAGGCTAAAAAAAGGGATGACCAAGTGTCAGATTCTGGGAAAAAATCAATAGAGTCTCTCGAAAAAAATGGATTAATGAATATTAATGGCCAATCAAAAGGATTACGTGAGAATATATGTGGTCGCATCAATAAGTGTATCAAGGAGTAAATCCACCAATACATAGTTGAAAAAATAAAATCTGAAAAAATTTGCCAGAGTATCCTTTGCAAAATGATCATATGACCAGTGTGAAATGCTCATAAAATTGCAAGTAGTGACATGTAAACCTACATAGTCAATCACTGACTCCACTACATATAAAGAGTTAATTGAAAGAATCCAACTAGACTTATCGAGCACCTATGAACAACTATCATACATCTCCTATGGCAAGGCTAGGTAAGTCTTCCACTTGCGTCACCAAAGAGACCCTGACATCTGTTTGTCTCCTAGTTACGAAAACCTCACGACGGCCCTCTTTATCAACATCAAAGGCTTTATGCAAGTACGTAACTGCTATATGAAGGAACATATGGACGTACATAAGAGGTATCCATAGAAGCATACATAGTGTGTATGTGCCCAATATCTATAGTAAAATGGCATTGGAAGGTTGAATTCACATCCCAAACACTAGCCAAGAACACCTACAAGTGTCTGTCAACTCTGTTCTTTTGGCTCAAAAAACCTGCATAGACTTGAGGCGGTTGCTCCCACCACAAGTAAAACCTTTCAAGAAACCTATAGATTTACTAGTGTGGCTGAAAACACAACCCCAAGGGTGAATATTTATTGTTGGAGAAGTACAAAGAACACTCTTCTTGATGTTCTTGAACCTCTGTAAAGAGAACTATGCAAGAAAGTACTCCAAAATGGCTCCAAGAATCACCCCAAAAGTGCTTCAAAAGAGGTTTTGAAAGCAAAGAATGAAGCTTTGAGGGCTCAAAACATGTTCAAGGTAATGTTAACCTTAGCCTTTCCCCTTCTTCAAACACCACAAAAATGTAGCTTAGTGGCAAGAGATTGCCGATTAAGTGAGCTCTAGGGGGAACAATACTAGAATGGGTGACCTCCCAAGAAGTACCGAGAAGCTCCGTCTTCCTTGATCATTGAGGTCCTCCCTTGCGCACAACCAACGGTGCTAACTATGACTTTGGTGACTTGGATGACAAGGTATGCCAAGGTCTATGCCTTGGTCACAACCTTAGTCATAAGCCTTGGGTGGGCTTATGACTATGTGTCAGTCTCTAACCATCTTATGTGTTAGTTTAAATTTCTTTAATTACTGGGTAGGAAGTAAAGAGGGCAAGACAAACGTTCTTGGTACATTACAATCAAGTCTTGCCTATAAAGTGTGGAACAAATAGTAACACCTCTAAAAATAAAGCTTGGGTAAAGGGGCACTGAAGTAGTCATTTAGGCTGGACTTCTCCCAAATGGATTGTAAATCTTTGGAATGCTACAATACCTCAAATTTCTACACAAAGAAGTGGAATCTTCCCCACCTATTTTTGAATCCCACCTACTCTTCCCAAATGAATTTGGCATTTGCCAAGGGTCCCAGACTTGGTATGGACTCTTTCTATAGGGAACATTAGAGGGACTTCAATGGGTATTTCTCCTTGGAAGTCATTGAATTCAAGTGGTGAAAATAAAGGGTACTCTTCTATTGGAATGGACCTATGATCCACATGCATAGTATTAGACCTTGTTGCTTCCATAATGTTGTGCTTGTAAACTTATGCTCAAGATCTGCTAAAACAAGGAAAGCACATTTTGATATGGTTGGAGACACAAGATCCTAGTATGGAGAGACATGGTCCCTTTCCATTAATGACATGACCATAATTTAATGGAGCTCAACTAAGTCCATTATATGTTTGGATTTTTCAATACAAGGGCGTTCTGTAATGTGATGCCTCCTTATGGAGTTACATTGATGTGAGAAAGCATTATAGTTACAATGTTTATCATATGAGGTAAGTTTTTGCCTTGGGAGAGATGTTTTTACAATAGCAAAGTGTAAATGAGAGGGTGTTTGAAGTAGGTCCTGGGGCTATTTAGGCACCCATTTCCGCATAATTGAGGGACGATAAATGTTGGAGTTAGACGTCTGCGGAAGAGTGCGAACAGCACAAGGAAGAAGAAGAAGCTTGGAGCACAACACACAAGACTGAATGTATTACTAGAGAATGTACAAAGATTAGTAGCCCATTAGGGCAATAGGCGTATATACAAGCCGAGGGAAAAAAACCTCCTAAAGAGGGAAAAAAGTACCCCGGCGGTCCTAGAGTGTTCACACACATCACTACCTAAATATATCAACAAATCCCCCCTAGGAGTGATGCGGTGAACAAGGAGCTGGCACTCATGTATAAGGAAGTGCCAAGCTATGTGGAAATCACTCCACAAAAGGAAGTAAGCCCAAAGCTTTGCGGAAAGCTTCAAACTTCTCCCTAGGCAGAGCCTTCGTGAAAAGGTCTGCAATGTTCTCCTACGTGGGCACATATGCCAAGCCGATCTCCCCAGCAGAGAACCTCTCCCTGACATAGTGATAATGCACCTCAATGTGCTTAGTGCGAGCATGGAACATAGGGTTCCTCGCAACTGCCAATGCGCTCTGACTGTCAGTGAAGATGGTGGTGGCAGAAGACTGGCCAACACCCAAATCAGCCATAAGGCGTCTGAGCCACACACACTCAACAGTCGCTGTGAAAGCTTCCCTATACTCAGCCTCACAACTGGAAGTGGCCACAGTAGGTTGCTTCTTGCTCAACCAAGATATACATGAGCTACCAAGCATGAAGCAAAAACCACTGGTGGACACACGAGTGTCATAGCAACCAGCCCAATCTGAGTCAGAAAAAGCATGCAAATCTGGCGGTAGTGATCCCCCCTTGGGATAAAACAACCCAAGTAGCCGAGTACCACTCAAGTAGCGAAAGATGCGCTTAACCCCTTTCCAATGTGTGACTCTTGGGCAATGCATAAACCTGCTCATCTGTGAGACAACAAACTGAATATCTGGCCGAGTAATACATAAGTAAATCAAGCATCCAACAGCCTGCTGATAGAGAACAACATCAAATGCATCTCCAGCATCATGAAGACTCAATCGTAAACCTGTCTCCATAGGAGCCATCAATGTGCATAAACTGAATGCCCAAATAGTGATCCAAATGCCCCAAATCAGACATCTCAAATGAGGCATGCAAATCAACCTTAAAATCAGCAATATGTGTCTCAATAGGACCAGTGAGCAGCATGTCATCAACATAGACAACAATGATCAGAAGCACATCATTAACACGTTTAACATATAAGGTGCTTTCAGTTGGACTGTTCTCAAAACTATGTGCAATCAGATAGGCATGTATCTTCTCATAACAAGCATGTGGTGCTTGCTTTAAGTCATAATAATGCCTTCTTTAACCTGCAAACTTGGTTTTCATGCCCTTTCTGCACAAAGCCACGGGGCTGAAAAACATACACTTCTTCATGCAAGTCACCATTCAGAAATGCCGTTTTAATGTCCAACTGATGTACATTCCAACCATGATGGGCTGTAAGTGCACAAATGCTCTGAACAGTAGTCATACGGCATGTAGGTGCAAAGGTCTCATCAAAATCAATGCCTCTTTCCTGTGCATAACCCTTTGCAACAAGCCTAGCCTTATACCTGTCAACTGTACCATCAGGTTTACGCTTCAGCTTGTATACCCACTTAGTGCCAATGGTCTTCTTGCCAGGAGGCAAGTCACATAAAGACAATGTACCATTCTTCATTATAGCATCATATTCAGATTGCATAGCAGCCATCCAATTTTCTGAATTTTGTGCTTCATCAAAAGAAACAGGCTCATTCTCATCACAGAGACTAGATATAGCCATAGCATAGCAATCTGATGCAAAGGAGG
The DNA here is from genome assembly GCA_020310875.1 of Ceratopteris richardii. Classification (NCBI taxonomy): domain Eukaryota; kingdom Viridiplantae; phylum Streptophyta; class Polypodiopsida; order Polypodiales; family Pteridaceae; genus Ceratopteris; species Ceratopteris richardii. Next base: position 119,267,396 of record CM035408.1, read on the forward strand.
CACTATGAGAGCCTGAACGAGTGTGATATGACAAAGGTGCATCTAATTTGCTGTCATGCAAAGTCTGTACCATCCATTTTGGCATAGTTTTTGCCTGCTCAATATCAGCTCTCTCATCAACAAGTGCATCATGTAAATCTGCATCAGAAATGGAATGATCTGCATCATCATATGAAACCTGCAAAGGCTGAGAAGTTGCCTCATTAGGACCAGCACTAGCCTGTCCACCTGTAAAAAGAGGCATCAAAGTATCATACATGTCTTTGGAGCTAACAGATGTCTCCTTAGTACATGAAAGCAATGGCTGAATAGCATCTTCCACAAAGACAACATCACGGCTAACCAAAATGCGTTTAGTCTGTGGATGATACAGACGATAGCCTTTACTTTCAGAACTGTACCCAACAAAAATACATTTTACTTCCTTATCATCCAATTTTCTGCGATGTTGTTCAGGCACTAATGCATATGCCAAACAACCCAAAACACGCAGATGAGCAACAGATGGCTTGCGGTCATGTCAAGCCTCATATGGAGTGATAGACTGCAACGCTTTAGTGGGACACCTGTTCAGTACATATGCTGCACACATGATAGCCTCAAGCCAGAAACTATGTGGTAAAGCCTGACTTTTGACCATGCACCTCGCCATCTCCATGAGAGACCTATTCTTTCGCTCAGCAACTCCATTCTGCTGAGGTGTATACGGCACTGTACACTGGTGTTTTATCCCACGTTCAGCCAGAAATGCATTAAAATCTGAAGACATATATTCCCCCCCTCGATCAGAACGGAGGGTGCCCATTTTACATGCTGACAGATTTTCAGACAAAACCAAAAACTGTTTGAAGCACATGAACACTTCGGACTTTGTTTTGAGTGGATATACCCATGCATGCCTGGAAAAATCATCAATGAAAGTCACAAAGTAAAGGTAATTTCGAAAAGAGGGTGTCTGCATAGGACCACTATGTACAAGCTGCAATTTCTGCGTAGCCTGAACTGAACCATCTTTTGGAAAGGAAGAACGCTTCATTTTGCCCAAAATACAGCCTTCACAAACATGTTTTCTAGGTGCCTCAAGTTTGGGCAAAGAGGACACCATTTCAGATTTCTACAGGCGTAACAAACTAGCAAAATTCAGATGACCAAAGCATGCATGCCAAAGCTTTGCATCTGACATAGCCTGAGAATCATGAACTGCACATGCCGAATCATTCACAGATCTTTCATAGTCTATGAGCTTATATAGCCCACGACATAAAATGCTAGAAGCAATAATCACATCGCCATTTGAGAGATCATGGACTGTACACCTGTCATCAACGAGTTTCACAGCCAAGCCAATCTTGGCTAATGCAGAAACTAATAACAGGTTCTTTTTGATCCCTAGCACAAATAAAGCATCTGATAAAGTGAAAGAACTACCATCAGCAGTAGTCAGAATGATCTTACCAACTCCCATAACAAGATAAGAGGAGTTATTGGCGCATGTGACAGTATTCCCTGTAGGGGCAGGCTCGAGTCAAGAGAAGAAACTGCGCTGCGAGGTAATATGTTTGGTCGCCCCACTCTCAAAGTACCAAACATCTGAGTCTACTGCAGACATGCACTGATCATGAGAAGATGGGTCAAAACTGCAGACAGTAGTAAACGCCCATTCTTCTTCCTGCACAAGATTTGCAGACTCTGTTTTTGGTGTAGAGGCCTCTGCAACAACCATTCCAGCCTCTTTCTTCTTTGCCTCTTTAGCAGCCAGTTTTGGACAGTTCTTTATAATATGATCATTTCCTTTACAGTACTTGCAGAACAATTTCTGCTTTTCAGATTTCTTCTCATCTTTATCCTAGTTCTTCGATTGTGGAGCATTTGCATATTTCTGCTTACTAGTAGAAGAGCTCCTTTTTCCTTTGCCCTTCTGACTAGCCAGGAAAGATTGATCTGCAACACGCATAATGGACCTGTTCTGCCTGGACTGATCTTCCTGCAACAGAACAGAGACTAATTCCTCAAATGACAAGGCATTCGGATTGCCTTTCATCATCAACTGAAGAGTAGAGGCAAAACTCTGATATGAATGAGGAAGACCATTCAGAATGGTCTGCACAAGTGAGCTATCTGGTATAACCTCATCAGTAGAAATCAATTGTTCCTTTAGGTCTTTGATCTTTGTAAGAAAACTGTCCATAGAATCACCTTCATTCATGTGCTCACTCTCCAACTGTTTTCGGAGGTAAGCAACACGAGCCTCATTCCTAGCCTGGTACAAAGTGGTAAGTGTATCCCAAGCATCCTTTGCTGTTCTACAAGAGCGAATGTGAGGAATAATGGCACGTTTGATAGACAAAGCTATCAATGCATGTGCCTGGGCATCTCTGCCATCCCAAGGAATCTGCTCTGCAGTAGGTGCAACAGAAGCAGCAGCTCGAACAAGAATCTGCGGAATATCATCTTCGACACCATCTTCATCAGCTCCAACACCTGTATTTGCAGTACCTGTCGTTACACGTGTAACAGGACGTCTTTCAACACCCTGCACAATGTTCCACAGTCCTTTTGCAACCAGTACATGTCGCATCATATAAGCCCATAATGGGTAGTTGGTACCATCCAACTTATCCTCAACAGCCAACATACGGAATACATCACTGCTTTCAGCCATGGCCGATGACTAAAATACCTTGATGTAGAAAATTGATTGTATCTCAAAAAGTTGAACGGAACTGCCCAGACGAGTTCTGCTAGACCTGTAGCAGACTTTGAGACGCTTAAACTGGCAAACAGAAACTGGTATATACCTTTGGCTCACCAAATTTCGTGCGAATCTGAGACTGCAAACGGAGGAGTGTCGACGGCACCCTAGAAGAAGCGACGACCTGCTTTGATACCAATTGTTGGAGTTAGACGTCTGCGGAAGCACGCGAACAACACAAGGAAGAAGAAGAAGCTTGGAGCACAACACACAAGACTGAATGTATTACTAGAGAATGTACAAAGATTAGTAGCCCATTAGGGCAATAGGCGTATATACAAGCCGGGGGAAAAAAACCTCCTAAAGAGGGAAAAAAGTGCCCCGGCGGTCCTAGAGTGTTCACACACATCACTACCTAAATATATCAACAATAAATACATGACTTCCGGATGTATTGTGATTTTGGTTTACAAAATGTTCAATCACGAGATGAATCCCTAGGTTTCTCTATATGAGAATTGAAGTGGTGGGCACCAAAACTTTCCAGCAAGCTTTGGGCACCAATATGTGAGAAGCTTTGGGGCATCCCTTCAACAACTGTTTAGGTATCCAAATCTTTCATGTCTATAGTGGTTGACGCCCATGATTGTTGTCAATCAATCTTCTCATCTTGGTGTTCTATCGTGTAATCACTCTAATGTAAAAATTACCATAAATAACTGTCTCTACCTTGATTTTAAATATTCTCTCCAATTAAAGCATAATCTTGAGCTTCTTGTGCTGAGCTTTGTTGACTCACTAAGGTCACATACTGAGGAAAAGTTATTGATTTCAAGAAGTTGACTAATGAAATACTACACTCTGACATCAAAGAGAAATGATAGAGGGTTGCATGCTCAACTAAAGGTCTACTAATGCAATTGGGAACTATTTTAAGAAGGTGTGAACATCTACCTCTATCGTAGGCCATTATACACCTAAGTGTTGCAAATTCTACAAGGTTTGGTGCTTAGAGTAATGATGTTCTAGTGCTCCTATGTGTGCCTATTGTAGCAAGCTTTTGTGTTCTTCGTCATCTACACAACATGATAGAATTCCTTGATTGTCCTTCATGTAAATACTTCTTGCTAGTATCTGATATTTTTGTGATTTTGTCATGTCTCTTTCATTAGTTCTCACTTACTTATTAAGAGGTCCAAAAGTTAGAATAGCCACATTGGTTTTATCCAATTTGGGAACTACTTCTAAATTTAAAAGATAAGCATCAAAATCTTCCTCTGACACACCTTGCAACATTCTCCTAAAGTGAGTCAGGAAAGGTGATCAACATGTAGATGGGGTTAAACTTTCCTAACAACACCCTTCAAAACCATAATCAACCAATAAGAGAAACAATATTACTAAACATCCTGTATTGCAAAGTTTATTGAATAAATATAATACGACTTCATGATGAGTGAAAAACCTTGATTTGTTGGCGAAGAGATAATGTTTGAAACTTTTTATGCATAAATCATGCCTAAACCCTCATGCTCAGTTGTCATATGGTTCCCTTCTGTTGTGTTCAATTGTCACTAGTGTATGCTATGGTTAGGTCCAAATTTCCTTCACTTGTGGGTTGTGCTAACACCCATCCAATAACAAAGTTGGATGCATCTAAATGAACATGGAATGATTTGTTTAAGGGATAGTTAATATGGAGGCTGATCACAAACGTCTCTTGAATTTTGGAAAGAAATTCCCTTATTCATAGGTCCATTCGAAATTGGTCAAAAGATTGTAAAGATGTTTGACTATTATCATGAACATATATATGAATCTTTTGTAGTAGCCAGAATGTCCCATGAAGGCTTGTATTTCTTTCATGGTCTTGGCTCTAGGTAATTCTGCAATTGCTCTAATTTTATTTTCATATGTTGAGATGCCATTTTTGAGACAATATGACTTAAAACCGTACCTTTGTACCATGAATCCACATTTTTTTTGGGATTTGAACATACTCTATATTCTCTGCATTTGTCAAATATCTACTTGAACTATGGGATGTGATTTTTTATTGTTGTGTAAATGTGCACAAAGTTCTTCCATGTAGACTTGTAAAGAATTTCGGAGGAATGCCTTAAATACATGAAAAATCAACCTCTAAAAGTCACGAGGGCATTGGTGAGCCCGTATGGCATCACATGAAAGGAAAATATTCCCCATTATGTGGAAAAAAACTATCTTATGTTAATCTTTTGGGGCTATTGCTACTTGATTGTAAACTAAAAATCCATCAATGAAATTGTACATTTCCTTGCCCGCAACTCGTTCTAACAAATGTTTAGTGATAGGAAGTGGATAGTTGTCCCTTATTGCAGCTACATTAACTTTTTTCAAGTTAATACACACACATAACTTTACCGTTTTTCTTGCACACAACAATGATGGAGGAAAATCCTTATACATCCAGGCGAATACATCCCTATAATCTTGCATTAGAGTGATTAACTCTTTCTCTTCTTGTGGGCTCAAATCATCACCTATATATGTGCATCTCTCATCTTGATCCTCGATGGTTACTGCTACTTTCTTCATTAATTCTCTACTATCCTAAGCTTCTCCTATCATGGCTTCTCTATTAAGTATTCTCAGTAAGATTTTTCTATCCTCAACCTCATGTTTCTTGAAGTTTTTTATTACCTTGAATAGTGATTCGTACTCCACTTGAGATGCTTTCTTACTTTTCTTCTTCTCCTTTCCTTCTCTTACCTTGGAGGCTAAGGATTCCTCACTCGTGATGGCATTTTCCTTTTGGTTCTTAGCTTTTATAAAATACAAGTATTCCTCCTGTGAATCACAGAAAGTGTTCATTACTATGGATTCTTGATTCTCTTCATCCTCTATAACTTCACACATGAACAATGGTACATCATAGCCATCTTTGTCACAATGGGGAGTTTATTTCTCTTCATTGACTACTATGTCCATATTTGCTACTATGGCCAACCATGAGGCTCATATTCCTTGTCTAGGAATACCATTGACATATAGGCTAGGTCTCCTATCGATCTTGCATTCTTAGAAGTTCCTGAACCTAATACTTTTAATCTCTTCTCTTCTTCCTTAGCTACCTTACACATACAAAGATGAGTATCTATATGAATCCAAGATGGGTCCGAAGTGTTGACGAGGTGTATGGATATTGAGCCCTTCTACACCTTATGGATAGGACTCCACTATAGGGGCCGGAAATCTCTATATGTGTAGTCTTTGAATTAGACTTTAGTCATTACCCCTAGGTGTTGCAAGTACAAAAATTTGGTACCCCAATCTTTTACTATTTGTAGTTGTCGTAGAAAAATTCTTCCTAATATCTTTATGTATGCATGGTTTTTTCCAAACTCATGTCGATACACCATTCTTGGACCGGACATGGTTCTGTCCATGCTATACAAATTCTCTACTTCATTTGTTTGTGAGCTCATACTAGAGGGGTGACTACCTAATTTCTTAGACCAACATTTGGTTGTACGGTTGATATTTTCAAAAGGTCTCAAACTTTATGGATATACCTTGCTAAGATATTTTCCTAAGTGCAAGTTCACGAATTATCCATTCCTTTTTCTTAGGCAATTGTTTCCATGCATATCGCTTTCTCAATTCTCAGTCACTTGTTCTTTTCTAGTAGGATTGACTTAGTCCTTGTCTTTGTGACTAGACTTTCTCGGCCCAATTTATCCTATTGGATGTGATTCCAAGGCCAAATATCTACTAGTAGGAACTGATATATGCCAATAAGTGCGTTGAAGTGATAGCAAGTAAAGAATGTACTATTGAAACAATAGCTTCATTTTTTATAACAACATTTTTTACGGATTTGGATGTCCTATTGAGGTGACTACAGGCCAAGGATCACACTTCATTAATTAGGTACTAAATTAATCTTTGCAAAATATCAAATCTTCCATAGAAAAGTATGTGCATACTACCCTAGAGCAAATGGTCAAGCAAAAAGTACCAATAAAATTATTATGCTACTTCTAATGATAACATGTTTGCAATTTCCAAACACATGGGGACAAGCCTATCTAGGCACATTATGGGCCTATAGAACATCATTCAAGGCCACAATCACACATACTCCATTCGAGCTAGTTTATGGGATGCAAGAAATTGTTGTTGGAGTTTGAGGTTTGCGGAAGCACGCGAACAACACAAGGAAGAAGAAGAATCTTGGAGCATAACACACAATACTGAATGTATTACCAAGAGAATGTACAAAGATATATGACCTGTTAGGGTTATAGGCGTATATACAAGTCGGGTGGAAAAAAACCTCCTAAAGAGGGAAAAAGATGCCCCAATGGTCCTAGTGTATTCATATGCATCACTACCCTGATGCATAAACCTTTGCAACAAGCCTAGAATTATACTTGTCAATTGATCAATCAGGCTTACACTTGAGCTTGTATACCCACTTAGTGCCAATGGCCTTCCAATTTTCATAAAGACCAGGTACCGTTTTTCATAATAGCATCATATTCTAATTGCATAGCAACCATCCAATTTTCATTTTGTCCTTCATCAAATGAAAGAGGCTCATTCTCATCAGGGAGACTAGAGGCAACCATAGCATAGCAATCTGATGCAAAAGAAGCACTATGAGAACCCAAATGAGTGTGATTGAGAGAGGTGTATCTAATTTGCTATCTCACAAAGTCTACACCAGCCATTTAGGCATAGTTTTTGCCTTCTCTATATCATTTCTCTCATCAATAAGTGCATCATGTTAATCTGCATTAGAGATTGAATGATTTGCATCATCATATGAGACTTGTAAAGGCTGACAAATTGCCTCATTTGGACAAGCACTAGATTGTCCACCTCTAGAAAGAGGCAACAAAGTATCATACATATCGTTGGAGCTAACTGATGTCTCCTTAGTACATGAAAGTAATGGCTGAATAGAATCTTCCACAAAAACAACATCACGGCTAACCAAAACGCGTTTAGTCTTTGAATGATACAAATGATAGCCTTTGCGTTCATAATTATACCCAAAAAAAATACATTTCACTACTTTATCATTCAATTTCCTATGTTGTTGTTCAGGCACTAATGCATATGCTAAACAACCAAAGACACAAAGGTGAGCAACATATGGCTTGTGACCATGCCAAGCCTCATATGGAGTGATAGACTGTAATGCTTTAGTGGGACACATATTAAGTACATATGTTGCACACATAACAACCTCAAGCGAGGAGCTATGTGGTAAAGCCTGACTCTTAACCATTCACCTCACCATCTCCATGAGTGACTTGTTCTTCCTTTCAAAAAGTCCATTGTGTTGAGGTGTATACGGCACTGTACACTACTGTTTTATCCCACCTTCATCCAGAAACGCATTAAAGTCAAAAAACATATATTTCCCTCCTCGATCAGAATGGAGGGTGCTCGTTTTACATGTTGATAAATTTTCAGCCAAAACGAGAAACTGTTTGAAGCACATAAACCCTTCAGACTTTGCTTTCATTGGATACATCCATGCATACTTGGAAAAATCATCAATGAGAGTCACGAAGTAAAGGTAGTTCCCAAAAGAAGTTGTCTGCATAGGACACAGATATCATTGTGAACAAGCTCTAATTTCTGAGTAGCTCGAATTGAACCATCTTTTAAGGAGGAACACTAAATTTTGCCCAAAATATAGCCTTAACAAACATGTTTACCAGGTGCCTCAAGTTTGGGCAGAGAGGACACCATTTTAGATTTCTACAGGTGTAGCAAACCATCAAAATTTAGATGACCAAAGCATGAATGCCAAAGCTTTGCATTTGACATAGCCTAAGAATCATGTACTACATATGATGAATCATTCACAGATTTTTCATAGTCTATGAGCTTATATAACCCATGACCCAAAATGCCTGAAGCAAAAATGACATTGCCATTTGATAGATCATGAATTATACATCTGTCATCAATAAATTTCACAAGCAAGCCGATATTGGCTAATACTCAACTAATAACAGATTCTTCTTGATACCTTCCATAAATAAAGCATCTGACAATGTAAAAGAACTACTAGTAGCAATAGTAAAAATTATCTTATCAACTCCCATAACAAGATAAGAGTATTTGTTGGTGCATGTGACAATATTCCCTATAGGGGCAGACTCAAGTGACGTGAAGAAATTGCGTTGCACGGTAATATGTTTGGTTGCCCCACTATCAAAGTACCAAACATATGAGTCTATTGAAGACATACATTGTTCATGAGAAGATGGGTCATAACTGCAAATAGTGGTATATGCTCATTCTTCATTCTATGCAAGATTAGTAGACTCTGTTTTGGGTGTAGAGGCCTCTACGACAACCATTCTAGCCTCTTTTTTCTTTGCCTCTTTTGCAGCAAGTTTTGGACAACTCTTTATGACATGATCATTTCCTTTTATAGTATTTGCAAAACAAGTTTTGCTTTTCAGTTTTCTTCTCATCTCTGTAATCTTTCTTTGATCGTGTAGAATTAGAAGATTTTTGCTTACTAGTAGATGAGCTCCATTTACCTTTGTCCTTCTGACTAGCCAGGAAAGCTTGATCAGCAACACACTTAATGGACCTGTTTTGCCTACACTGGTCTTCCTGCAACATAACAAAGACTACCTCCTCAAATGTTAAGGCATGTGGATTGCCTTTCATCATCAATTGAAGAGTAGAAGCAAAAGTCTGATATGAATCTGGAAGACCATTCAAAACATGCTGCACAAGTGAACTATCAGGCAAGTTTTCATTAGCAGAAATCAACTACTCCTTCAAATCTTTGATCTTTGTCAAAAAACTATCCATGGAGTCTCCTTCATTCTTGTGCTCACTCTCCAACTGTTTTCAAAGGTAAGCAACATGTGCCTCATTCCTTGCCTAGTATAAAGTGGGTAAGTGTATCCCAAGCATCCTTTGCTATTCTGCAAGAGCAAATGTGAGGAATAATGGCACGTTTGAGAGACAAGGCTATCAATGCATGTGCCTGAGCATCTATGCCATCCCAACAAAGTTGCTCTACAGTAGGTGCAACAGAAACCACAACAAGAACAGGAACCTGAAGGATATCACCATCTTCAACACCATTTACATCACTTCAATAATTGTGTTTACAAGTGTAGTAGGATGTTTTTCAACACCTTGCACAATATTCCATAGTGCTTTCGCAACCAATATATGATGCATCATATAAGCCCATAATGGGTAATTGGTACCATCCAACTTATCCTCAATAACCAACATACGGAATACATCATTGCTTTCAGCTTAGCCATTGACTAAAATACATTGATGAAGAAAAATGATTGTATCTAAAAAATTTGAACAGAACTACCCTGTCGAGTTCTGCTAAACATGTAGCAAACTTTGAGCCACTTATACTGGCAAACTGAAACTTGTATATATCTTTGGCACAAAAAGAAGAAATTACCTACACAAGCACTGTGATAGTGCATTTGAAGGACAAAACGAACTCAGATCACGATTTCGACACCACATGCTGAAGCTATTTTGAAATCCTAATCCCCTTGAGTATGCTCACCAAATTTCATGTGATTCTAAGACTGTGATTAGAGGGATGTCCATGATGCCCTAGATGAAGTGGAAACCTGCTCTGATACCAATTGTTGGAGTTTGAGGTTTGCAGGAGCACGTGAACAACACAAGGAAGAAGAAGAAGCTTGGAGTACAACACACGATATTGAATGTATTATCAAGAGAATGTACAAAGATATATGACTCATTAGGGTTATAGGTGTATATACAAGCTCGGGGGAAAAACCTCCTAAAGGGGGGAAAAAGTGCCCCAATGGTCCTAGTGTGTTCACACACATCACTACCTAAATATATCAACAATTGCTCCATTCCACTTTTTGCATGGGTCCAAAAGGGTTGGGGCAAGTAGAATACATGGGTTTTTGGCGACATTTGCATCAAGCTTCGTGAGATTACAACTCTTGGAGGAAAAAAAGGAGGAACGACAATGAGCAACTTATCTTAATAAAGGAAAATAGGAAAAAATATCATGATGCCAATCTCCGGAAGTCTCAGATCAAAGAAGGGAGCTTGGTCCTATTGTACCATCCATGACTCTCGGAAAAAAAATCTAAGAAAAAGATTATGCCTAGATGGAATGGACCATTTTGAGTCATATGAATACTCCCAAAAGGGGTAGTACAAATCTCCACCCTCGCTGGGAAAATTTTACCCTTGGTCAACGAATCAAAGCTGAAACCATATGTGGAGCATGAATAGAGAAAAAGCAAAACAACTTTGTAAATAATGTACATATTTAATTTATTTTCCAATACCCATTTATTTTCCAATCTATGTGTTATTGGGCAGCATATCAAGCTTGAGATCACTTCAATCCTAAGTTTCCAAGAAGTATTCTCTTCTCTCCAACACTAACCTTCTCTAAAGATCTATCCCTCTATCAACAACCTCTCCCTCTCTTCTTTTCAGCCATCCAAATCCCATATCATCCACCACCTCCTAAGCGACTACTACTTTCAACCTTTCCCCCTTGGGTGCCTCTACCTATCTACCTCTCTCTTGGCGAACTACCACCTCCTCTACTTGATTCCATTGGAGGTTGTACCTATCTGCCTCTCTCTCGGCAACTATCACTTCCTCTGCCTATCTACATCCCTCTACTCAATTTGACAATTACCACCTCCATTCATCTATGTAGTACATAGACACCTAGGTAAGTACCTTCCAACTTTCTCCACTTACTTTGTCAAGAAACTTAGAACTCTACCATGCATCTGGGAAACTACAATGTTTACTTTCTAGCCTCCACCTATCTACCTATCTCTGCTCAATTGTAGTGACCACCATCTTCATCCTTCTTGGACCTTTACCTAGGCATCTTGGTGATCACAATCTCATCCATCTCTACCTATGCATCTTGGTGTGATATCTCATCCATCTCAGTTGGGCCTTTACCTTGGCCCTGGGTGACTACCATCTTCTTCCTCCTTATTTGGGTCTCTACATATGTAACTCCCTCTTTGAGCATTGTGGATACTACCACTTCCAACCTTACCCATTTCAACCTATTCCTATACACCACCCTAGTCTAGAATCATAACCATCTACCATTTTACTCCCTTCTTCTGTCTTTAATTGGACCTCAATACTCTACATTCAAGCTGTATGGTAGCTACCTAAACCTTGAATTTCCCTACTAAGGACCCTCGATAGCTACCCTCTTATCCTCCATGCATTGGCACTCCTTTTGTTTTGAATGATGGATAATAGAAAGAGACTCCACCTTGCCATCTCTGCACAATATAGCCCTGCAATCACTAGCATTGACAACAACCATCTCTCCTTCCTTAACCAGCATAGAGATAGTGCACATCCCAGTGCTTACATGTTGAGTAAGAAATTTGATATCAACATTTGTGTAAGCAATACGCAATGCATCTTCTATACAAGGGCTTGAGGCCCCATTGTGTAATACTGTTGAAACATGTCAACCTATGTTATTAGTTGCATACTTAGCAGCATATTTGCCTCCATGTTCATCAAAAAGAAAAACTCTAAAGAAACTGTTTGGCATCTCCAGACAAGTAGGTCGAAGCTATTGAAAAGTCCTCCATCAAATCCTTGTGGACTTCTTGGATGCAACTACATAGAGCTTAGTTTCATAATATTAAACATTGCCATTTTGAGCATCAAAGATTTCCTTTAAATTCTAGATGAATTGTTTGGCCTTCATCAAGGATACAAGTTTTGAAGATTCAGAAATATCTAGCTTAGTAGGATGCTTTCTCTTGGCATAAACCTGAGTATGGCCTCAACTCTTCCACTCAACTTCCAAAAATGATGGCATAAGTCTCGCTAAGGAGAATCAACTTGACAAATCTTATTGTGTTTTCCTTCATAATCTTGGCATATGACTAAAATGACCCTGGACGACTATCAATTCATCCTCAATCTAGCAACTACCAGATATGTCATACCATGTAGTGACTACGAGATATTTCATACTTGATGACTACCAAATATGTCAAACCATCCCATCCGATTCCTCAAGGCCAATCAGGGGATGCCTTGATTCTTCAATTATGCAAAGGCCAACTAAGTGATGCCCAATAGGTTAATTTTCAATTATGCAAAAGCCACCTAATCAAAGCAATGCCAACTTTTTTTCATTTCTATGGAGTTAGGCGATGCCCTGCAGGTGCCAAATAATCAAACGATGCCTACTTTTGCTTTTTGGTGGAATTAGGTGACACCCAACACCTTAACTCTTCAGATATATAGAAGCCACAACTAATTTGGCTTTTGAGTGGATATAGGCTATGATCATCTTTGATTTGCCATTGGTTGAGGCATCAATTGTGGCACCCAAAGATGATAGGTGGCACCCAGCACCCACACCCATGCTAAATATACAAATCCTATTTTTAGCCCTATGCACCTAATTTTGGCCTTATATATTCTACCATCCATCAGTGTCAAGCTATCACAATTGGATGACTTCATTAGGTAGCTAGGAAAGGATTTATCCCACTATCGTTGCTCTTCGAAGACAACCCTCAGCTACATATGGATACAAGGCACTCACCTCTTTTGAATTCAAACCTCCTCTTACCGTGACTAGTGGATTTTCTTCATCCTTCCAATTGAACATTTTCTTTATCCTTCCAATTGAACCAAATGGAGGCACGCACTTGACCCTTCCCTATATGTAGCTCTCCTGGAGAGCCCTCTACACTCTTAGCCTCCTTAATGCATCACGTCCTCTTATCTTTCTTAGAATCCTCTTGCCAGTAGAGTTGAATTCCTGTAACCATCAATCTTTCTTAGCGTCCTCCTTCCAGCAGCACTAATTTCACACTCCACCAAGCTTTGAAGTTCGGCAACCACCAAGAGCGAAGACTCCACCAAGTTCTAAAGTTCTACATCCATCAAGTGCTTTGCTCGCAAAGGATAGCCTACTAAGGATCTTACCTGTTTGACTTATAACGAGCAATAGATTGTGGTAGTGTCAAGAACCCTTAATGCACACATTCAAACATTTCACTAACAAGCGTTGGGATCTACCACTGCTAAGGTATGTAGAAATTCAATATTACTTTAGTTGCAGCTCCACAGTCTGATCTTCCTTTCTAGTTGATCTAAACAACTAGCTATCGGACGACTCTTATAAATGGCATCCTCCATGGAAGAAGACATAGCCTCTGAATTCAATATGGAGACCACAACAGTCTTCTTCATCATCAGGTGAATCCAGTGACTCTTTATATGTGGCCTCACCGGAGCACGCTTTAGAGTCAGAATCATTGGAAGAGGAAATACAGACTAAGTCAGCAGGACCCAAAGTGGCTGCATTCTCCCATCACACACGTAATGTAGCAACTACGATAGAGGTGATAGTCTCTATCCCTAATGAATTGTCACTGAAAATTGACTTAAGTATTGCACGAGAACTTTGAGATGCATTTTCTACGGAAGAATTATCAAGAATGGGGCTCGGTACATTGGCGAAATTCACATTACCCTCTATGAGTAACCCATAAGAATACGATGAGACATTGTTAGCACTCTTCAAATCTTTTCGAGCTATTCCAGAAGGTCAGATAACAAAAGGGAAACTAGTTGTACTACTTGGATCTAAGGACATACTTGAATCGAGAAAAGAAGTAGGATATGCAGAAATGAGTGGTAAGGATGTCCTCAATGCATGTGCATATATGTTCTCAGTAACAAATTGCACTCCTCTTATGGCAAAAACGTTGGTCTCATCTAAAGCACATCTTCTTCTAAAGGATAATTTACACTTCACAGACATCAAAATCTGAGAACTATTATATTGCTTTGTCCATGCAAAGCCCTATTCAGACCACAAAATGCTCCACCAAGCACTGGCAGAAAGGAAGAAAAGATATAGCCAACAAGTCACCAAAAAAACATTCATTTTCAAAGTTATTGGAGTGCAAATGATGTTGCACATGTGTAAGTATAATTTCTCTTCTCAAGAAGGAGTATCTTAATAATCGGTTCTCAGTAGTCAAAAGAAGGGACGACGAACAAAAATCCAAAAGGATTCTAGAGATATGTTGGACGCACTCCTAGTACATGAACAAGGATCTGCAAGATTAAAAAAAAGGCCAAATCTTCCACCAGGACCAAGCCTCCACCAACCAGTACATTATCCAAAACCTCCCACTACAAAGGTAAAAAATCTCAGACTTCCACTCTTTTCTCCCCTCATCTTTCATACACCTCACATCATTCATCACCACCACCAAACACTAAAGTTAAAGCCACTTCAAGAGTTCCATCATCCACAATCCATATAGATGTTAACCCACCTATTGATCCAATAGAATTGCAATTCATAGCATTATCCACTCCATCCTCATCTCCACAACACCCATTCCCCATCGAAGCATATCCTACACCACACAAATAGACTCCCAATGAACAAGCACATTCTACTCCACTAGAGTCCACTCCATAGAACCCACCATTTAAGATCATTGACCTACCCTCTCCTTTGAGATTTTCATCTCAAAGACACACCCCACCTACAGATGTGCCTTCAAATCCCGCAATTCTTTCTTTTCAGCCTATCTTTTTAGAGATTTATAGGGGTATCAATCTTGAACACCTCTTGGGAGAAGGAGCATAAAAAAATCCAAATATACAAAAGCTTTCCACAATCAAAAAATACAAATTGAGTGTCTGGCCTGCAACTCACGACCACTTGTATGGCACAAATGGATGTGGTAAAAAACATGTTCACAGAAATTGCAACAAAAATTCATGAACATAGGCAGACATGCATTGACCTTGAGCATCGACTACATAATCATATTTACATGCTTAACAAGGAACGTTTGAGAGTTTGCTTAGTTACAAAAGAAATGTATATGCAAATTAAAGAGTTATCGGAGCATTTCAAAGATGCAAACAGGGTTGAAGAGAAAGCAAAAAATCTAGAAGCAGCATTAGAGTGTGCAGAAAATCATATCAAAAGGCTCAAGGCCAAAAACATAGAAATGAAGGCAAAAAACACAAACATGAAGGTAGAAATCTCAAGTGTACGAAAAAAAAGAAATGCCTTGAAGTCCAAGTTTGATGTTTTAAGGTCACTACTTTCTTTAGATACAAAAGAAATTCAGCAGACAGAAGAGGAAGATGAAGATCAAGAACAGAGTAGGAGGCCTGGCAAAGAACTACAAAATGCATCCGCTGAAGATGGTCATTTTGTCTAGTGTCATAGACTTTCATTATGTATAGTTTCATAGACTTCGTTATTCTATATAGTGTCATAGACTTCATTATTCTATATAGTATCATAAACTTTCATTCTATATAGTGTCATAGACTTCGTTATTCTGTACAGTGTCATAGTCTTTCATTCTGTACAGTGCCATAGGCTTCATTTCTATGCAGAGATATAAACTTTCATTTTTGCAATTTACTAGCACACAATTTCTTTCATCAGCATCTCTTGTTGTGAAAAACTCAACATTATCCATAGTCTAAAAAAGTATTTTCTCCAATGACATCTCTTCGAGAGGGAGAGACACTAGTGGCAGGAAACCTATAGAATAGAAATTATTATGAAGAACAAGAAGAAGCTAGAACACCTGGATTCGGTGCTAAGGAGCCCAAGTGCTAGAATTGGGTGCCAAAGAGCCCAAGTGATGGAATTGGGAACCAAGGAGCCCAAGTGCTATAATTGGGCACAAAAGAGACCAAAATTGGGCATCGAGAGCCAAGTTGTTGAAAAAGATGCCAAGATGCCTAGATTCATGAAGGGGCAAGTGGGCCAAGCCCTGACAAGGCAACAGAGCATACCTAACAAGGCGGCCAATGGACCCAGAACACTCAACACTATGATACAAAGTTTGGTATTGTGGTGCGGACAATCAAAACCATCCACTGCATTAATTGCCCATTACCCTTATGTAACATAATACTCTCCTTGGAACTTAATTGTCGATCTACAAAAAGAAGGTTCTTCATAAGAGAACATAGATGATATATGATAGATGTTACAGAGGGTAGATATCTGAGGTAGTCACAAGCCTAGGTCTAGTTCTAATCTCAAAGAGATATGTCTTGCTCACCTTTGAAACCAGCGGACCTCCCTACTACTAGTTGGTGCTAGGGTGAGGATACGTGGGTGGTTGAGAAGTTAGGGTTGTATTGAAATGTCCTAGCTCTTCTGCCTATGTGAATAATTCATGGATCCTTTATCTTGCTGATTGTATTGATTTTGTCACTCTAGTTGGTTTCTCCTCTTGTTTCTATGTCTTTTTTTTTAAGTGTCCCCCTTCTCTTCGATTGCAATAGCATGAAGTGAAGTGGTGAAGTTCTCTACAATTCTATGCATTATATGAGATTACATGGTGTTTTAATTTCCTCTATATTATATGAGATTACATGGTGTTTTTGATCCTATCCAAGAATAATGCATTTTGCATTCCATGTACCCACATACACTACTTTTCCATCTACAACACATGAACAAAGGAGATTCTATGGAAAATTTTTTGACAAAGATCAAATATTTGAAGGAGTGGTAATTTTCCTTCCATGAAAGCTTCACAATATATGATCTTTAGAAGCTCATTTGGAATTCATTCCAATACTTTACACTCATAACAAATTCTTTTTTATCCCTAGTACATATAAAGCATCTAATAAAATAGAGTGCTTCCATTTGCAATAGTATGAATAATTTCCCAACTCCCATAACATGATAAGAGGAGTTGTTAGCACATACAAAAATATTTCTTATAGGAGCAGGCTCAAGTGAAGTGAAGAAACTCCACTACAAGGTAATATGTTTAGAACATCATTAGTAACAATCTGCACAAGTGAATTATCTAGCAAGATTTCATCTACAAAAATCAACAACTCTTTCAAATCCTTGATCTTTCACAAAAGTATCCATTGAATCTCCTTCATTCATATGCTCAATATCCAACTATTTTTGAAGGTAAGGAACATGAGCTTTATTTCTTGCTTCATATGGTGTGGCAAAAGTATCCCATGCATCTTTGGTTATTTTGCATGAGCGAATGTGAGGGGTAATGGCATGTTTTACAAAAAATGCTATCAATGCATGTGCTTGCACATTTTTTCCTTCCCAAAAAAGTTGTTTTATAGTAGATGCAATAGGAATCACAACAAAACCAAGAACATACAGATCATCATCTTCAACACCACATACATCAGCTATTATCATAATGTTTCTAGGCATGGGAGGACATATTTAAACACCTTGCACAATATTCCACAGGCCTCTTGCTACCAATACATGACATATCATGTATTCCCACAATCGGTAGTTAGAACCATTTAACTTATCCTCAACAACCAATATAGGAAATACATCATTGCTTTCAGCCATGGTCAATGATTATACCTTGATGCAAAAAAATTGATTCTTTCTAAAAGAAGAAAAGAAATACCCAATCGAGCTCCATTAGACTTGTAGCAAACTTTCAGCCAATTTGTATTCGCAAACCAAAAAGTGTACATATGTTTGGCACAAAACGGAAAAATTGCCTACATAGTTATTGGAAAAGTGCATCTGGAGGTCCAAACAAGCTCAAACTAAAATTTGAACACCACATTACAAAGTTATTTTGAGTTGCTAATCAGCTCTAGTATGCTCACTAAATTTCATGCAATTTTGAGACTCTTATAAAAAGGGTATCAACAATGCCATCTAGAAAGTGATGACCTATGCTGATACCAATTGTTGGAGTTTGAGGACTACGGAAGCACACAAACATCACTAACAAAAAGAGGACTCTTGGAGAATGACACTAAGTGCATTACTAAGTGAATGTACAAGATAAGTAGTATTTTAGGGTTTTAGGCATATAATATATGCTGAGGAAAAAAAACCTCCTAAAGATGAAAAAGTTTCTTAGTGCTCCTAAGTGTGTTCACACACATCACTATCAAAATATATCACCAATTCATAATAATCCACTATGATATAATTTATTTGAGTTCCATCATAGATATGGAATTCATAGTTTAGTGAGGATGTGACACTATGAATTTGAGATAGAATCCATCGATATGGGATAGTGGAAACTATCTCCATTTGAGCACTCTTCTTTTATGGCCAGGGAGAGAAGGACTCATGCTTGATGGATATCATTTCTTATTAAATAGAAGGACAAGCTTACTAGTAGGAACCTCCTTTTTAAATACATTTATCCTCAATAAAATAAATTTCTTTTTCTTCAAAGAGAGTATGCTAAGGGATATTTCGTCTCCACATGACTTATCTACTCATGATCGAAGTTTATGGATCTTTGTAAATCCATACATAAGGAAAGCTCACTAAAAAAAAATCCCTAGTAGGAAAAAAAGTAACTAGGAGATTTTTTTAACGTTATAGAAAATAGAGAGATTGTTCCTCTAGTATAGAATCTACTTTAATGATTAGTAATCATGCCATTATTATGGCCTTGTATCTAGTCAAGGAATTCATTTACTTCACTCTTCATTACACTTTCGTTCATTCATATCATAGATTTTTTGTACACTTATATGCATGGAATCATTAAGAGCCTATGATATGCTCTCATTCATCAAGGAGGAGGGAAAATAAATTCACCAATATCTTTTTAAGGAAAAGGAAGGTTGAAGAGATTTCACTTGATTCCATCATCTTTTAAAGAGAAAGAGAAAGCATAAGATTAGTTCTTTGGTGAAGATTTTACTTGATGGTCTCTTCTTTCAAAGAGATAGAGAAAGTAAAAGCTTAATTTTTCATGAAAGTGAGTATTTTTTACTCCTACAGGTAAATTAGGTAGCTTATCTCAAAGGGTTTAGATGTACTTGACTCCATGAATTGTTTTTAGAGGAAGTAAAGACAGCTTACTCGTATAATCTTGAGAGGATTTACTTAGATAGGAGTGACAATTTCCTATTGGGCAAATGCAAAATTAGATATGCATGATGGTTAAATTGAATCCCACATGAAAAATCAATAGAGAGAAGTTGTTTTATCTATATACATTAATGGTCCACAATCATAGCATGAAGTATAGAGGTTGACATTGCTATGTTTGAAATAGAAGAAATGAGTTTTTGCCTTGATAGAGATCTTCTTGGAGATAGGGATTGATTTGAAATGCAAGGAATCAATCTCTTATTTATTGATCATTGTCAGAAGATGGTGAGATAGGTTCTAGAGATGAGTTTATGTTGCACAAAACCTACTCTACACCTGCGAATCTAGGGATGCTTAATATACTTCTTTATCTTCACAATGATGCATTTAGAACCACCAACTCCTTTGGATCATCGATCTCAATTGTTTGCATCAAAACAGATAACTTGTATGTGCAAGAAATGTGAAGAACCTTCTATTTTTGGGAATATAAGGTCTCAGTATTATGCTTAGAGTTCACAACATGGTATGAATTGACCAAAGAGCTTTTGCACACATCTATGTGAGGAGATGGTTGGATACACTCCAAAGATGGTTGGAGATGGTGTTGCAATAATCCTACTCTACGCTTGCCAATGTGACTTTAGGGCACCTTAGTAGACACCTTTAGCTTCCCAAATGTGAATTTAGACCCACAATGTACCTTGGAGCATCATTGACAAATATTTGTGCCAAAACAGATAGCTTACACATAAAGAAACTCTGAAAAACTTGCTATTTTTTGACTTGAACCTGTAAGAAAAATGTTCAATTCTCACTCTCTGATAACAATTGACCTAAGAGCTTTTAGATACATCTAATTTAAGAGCTTAGATAACTATTGTAATTTATTTCACTAATTTAGAGTGAGTACACACAGAGGAATAAATTTAAGAACTCAGGGCTGTAATCCCGACTTTTCATGAGGATGACAGTATGTAGACACAGATAGCTTGTATGAATCATAACTCGAGATCTAGTGATCCAAAAGTAATGAAAATTGATATCTAGAGACTAGACATATCACTCTACCTATCCCAAGTTAAAGCAAGTCAATTGATTAAGTGTATGCAGAGAACTCGATTAAGTTAAAGCAAGTCAATTGCTTAAGTGTATGTAGAGAACTCGATCAAACAAAATCAATGAAATGGTGAGATAGCAGCAAAGAACACTAGACAAAGATTATCATGGATTAATGACTCAAATTGTATTTTCTAATGAATGTATGATACAAAGGAGATGTAGTGGGCTTATGTTGGAGTTAGACGTCTGCGGAAGCACGCAAACAACACAAGGAAGAAATAAAGCTTGGAGCACAACACACAATACTAAATGTATTACTAGAGAATGTACAAAGATAAGTAGCCCATTAGGGCAATAGGCGTATATACAAGCCGGGGAAAAAACCTCCTAAAGAGGGAAAAAAGTGCCCTGACGATCCTAGAGTGTTCACAGACATCAATACCTAAATATATCAACAAATTCCCCCTGGGAGTGATGCAATGAACAAGCACCTGGCACTCATGTATAAGGAAGTGCCAAGCTATGTGGAAATCACTCCACAAAAGGAAGTAAGCCCAAAGCTTTGCGGAAAGCTTTAAACTTCTCCCTAGGCAAAGCCTTCGTGAAAAGGTCTGCAATGTTCTCCTGCGTGGGCACATATGCCAAACTGATCTCCCCAGCAGAGAACCTCTCCCTGACATAATGATAATGCACCTCAATGTGCTTAGTGCGAGCTTAAACACAGGGTTCCTCGCAACTCCCAATGCGCTCTGACTGTCAATGAAGATGGTGGTGGCAAAAGACTGACCAACACCTAAATCATCCATAAGGCGTCTGAGCCACACACACTCAACAGTAGCTGTGAAACCTGCCCTATACTCAGCCTCACAACTGGAAGTGGCCACAGTAGGCTACTCCTTTCTCAACCAAGATATACATGGGCTACCAAGCATGAAGCGAAAGCCACTAGTGGAGACGAGTGTCATAGCAACCAGCTCAATCAGAGTTAGAAAAAGCATGCAAATCTAGCGGTAGTGATCCCCCCTTGGGATAAAAGAACCCAAGTAGCCGAGTACCACTCAAGTAGCGAAAGATGCGCTTAACTGCTTGCCAATGCTTGACTCCTAGGCAATGCATAAACCTGCTCATCTGTGAGACAGTAAAACCAATATCTGGCCGAGTAATGCATAAGTAAATCAAGCATCCAATAGCCTGTTGATAGAGAACAACATCAAATGCATCTCCAGCATCATGAAGACTCAATCGTAAACTTGTCTCCATAGGAGTGGCAATAGGCTTACAGTCTTCAAGGCCAAAACGCTGCAATAATGTGTCAATATATTTCGTTTGACACAAAGCCATTCCACCATCAACTTGCATAAACTGAATGCCCAAATAGTGATGCAAATGCCCCAAATCAGAAATCTCAAATGAGGCATGCAAATCAGCCTTAAAATCAGCGATATGCTTCTCAATAGGACCAGTGAGCAACATGTCATCAACATAGACAACAATGATCAGAAGCACATCATTAGCACGCTTAACATATAAGGTGCTTTCAGTTGGACTGTTCTCAAAACCATGTGCAATTAGATAGGCATGTATCTTCTCATACCAAGCACGTGGTGCTTGCTATAAACCATATAATGCCTTCTTTAACCTGCACACCTAGTTTTCATGCTCTTTCTGCTCAAAGCCACGGGGCTGAAAAACATACACTTCTTCATGCAAGTCACCATTCAGAAATGTTGTTTTAATGTCCAACTAATGTACATTCCAACCATGATGGGCTGCAAGTGCACAAATGCTCCGAATAGTAGTCATACGGCATGTAGGTGCAAAGGTTTCATCAAAATCAATGCCTCTTTCCTGCGCATAACCCTTTGCAACAAGCCTAGCCTTATACCTGTCAATTGTACCATCAGGTTTACGCTTCCGCTCGTATACCCACTTAGTGCCAATGGTCTTCTTGCCAGGAGGCCAGTCACATAAAGACCAAGTACCATTCTTCATTATTGCATCATATTCAGATTGCATAGCAGCCATCCAGTTTTTTGAATTTTGTGCTTCATCAAACAAAACAGGCTCATTCTCATCATAGAGACTAGATGCAGCCATAGCATAGCAATCTGATGCAAAAGAGGCACTATGAGAGCCTGATCAAGTGCGATATGATAGAGGTGCATCTAATTTATTATCACGCAAGGTCTGCACCAGCCATTTTGGCATAGTTCTTGCCTTCTCAATATCAGCTCTCTCATCAATAAGTACATCATGTACATGTGCATCAGAAATAGAATTATCTGCATCATCAAATGAAACCTGCAAAGGCTGAGAAGTTGCCTCATTGGGACCAGCACTAGACTGTCCACCTGTAAAAAGAGGAAGCAAAGTATCATACATGTCTTTGGAGCTAACAGATGTCTCCTTAGTACATGAAAGCAATGGTTGAATAGCATCTTCCACAAAAACAACATCACGGCTAACCAGAATGCATTTAGTCTCTGGATGATACAGATGATAGCCTTTACTCTTAGAATTGCACCCAACAAAAATACATTTTACTTCTTTATCATCCAATTTTTTGCGATGTTATTCAGGCACTAATGCATATGCCAAACAACCAAAAACATGCAGATGAGCAACAGATGGCTTGCGGTCATGCCAAGCCTCATATGGAGTGATAGACTGCAGCGCTTTAGTGGGACACCTGTTCAGTACATATGCTGCACACATGACAGCCTCAAGCCAAAAACTATGTGGTAAAGCCTGACTCTTGACATACACCTCGTCATCTCCATGAGTGACCTGTTCTTTCGTTCAGCAACTCCATTCTCTTGAGGCGTATACGGCACTGTACACTGGTGTTTTATCCCACGTTCAGCCAGAAATGTATTAAAATCAGAAGACATATATTCCCCCCTCGATCTAAACGGAGGGTGCCCATTTTACATGTTGATAGATTATCAGCCAAGACCAAAAACTGTTTGAAGCATATGAACACTTCGGACTTTACCTTCAATGGATATACCCATGCATGCCTGGAAAAATCATCGATGAAAGTCACGAAGTAAAGATAATTCCCAAAAGAAGGTGTCTGCATAGGACCACAGACATCACTATGTACAAGCTGCAATTTTTTAGTAGCCCGAACTGAATCTTTTGGAAAGGATGAACGCTACATTTTGCCAAAAATACATCCTTCACAAACATGTTTTCCAGGTGCCTCAAGTTTGGGCAAAGAGGACACCATTTCAGATTTCTACAGGCGTAGTAAACTAGCAAAATTTAGATGACCAAAGCGTGCATGCCAAAGCTTTGCATCTGGCATAGCCTGAGAATCATTTACTGCACATGCCAAATCATTTACAGATCTTTCATAGTCTATAAGCTTATATAGCCCACGACATAAAATGCCAGAAGCAATAATCACATCGCTATTTGATAGATCATGAACTATACACCTGTCATCAACAAATTTCACAACCAAGCCAATCTTGGCTAATGCAGAAATTGATAACAGGTTCTTCTTGATCCCTGGCACAAATAAAGCATCTGACAAAGTGAAAGAACTACCATCAGCAGTAGTCAAAATGATCTTACCAACTCCCATAACAGGATAAGCGGAGTTGTTGGCACATGTAACAGTATTCCCTGTAGGGGCAGGCTTGAGTGAAGAGAAGAAACTACGTTGCAAGGTAATATGTTTGGTCGCCCCACTGTCAAAGTACCAAACATCTGAGTCTACTGCAGACATGCATTGCTTATGAGAAGATGGGTCAAAATTGCAAACAGTAGTAAACGCCCATTCTTCTTCCTGCACAAGATTAGCAGACTCCGTTTTTGGTGTAGAGGCTTCTGCAACAACCATTCCAGCCTCTTTCTTCTTTGCCTCTTTTGCAGCCAGTTTTGGACATTTCTTTATGATATGATCATTCCCTTTACAATACTTACAAAACAATTTCTGCTTTTCTGATTTTTTCTCATCTTTGTCTTGGTTCTTCGAATGTGCAGCATTTGCAGATTTCTGCTTACTAGTAGAAGAGCTCCATTTTCCTTTGCCCTTTTGACTAGCCAGGAAAGCTTGATCTGCAACATGCATAATGGACCTGTTGCCTGGATTGATCTTCCTGCAACAGAACAGAGACTAACTCCTCAAATGACAAGGCATTCGGATTGCCTTTCATCATCAACCGAAGAGTAGAAGCAAAACTCTGATATGAATCAGGAAGACCATTCAGAACAGTCTGCACAAGTGAGCTATCTAGTATAACCTCATCAGCAGAAATCAATTGTTCCTTCAAGTCTTTGATCTTTTTTAGGAAACTGTCCATAGAATCACCCTCATTCATGTGCTCACTCTCCAACTATTTTCGGAGGTAAGCAACATGAGCCTCATTCCTAGCTTGGTACAATGTGGTAAGTGTATCCCAAGCATCCTTAGTTGTTCTGCAAGAGCGAATATGAGGAATAATGACACGTTTGACAGACAAAGCTATCAATGCATGTGCTTGGGCATCTCTGCTATCCCAACAAATCTGCTCTGCAATAGATGCAGCAGAAACTAGAGCACGAACAAGAATATGCAGAATACCATCATCTTCGACACCTTCTGCATCAGCTTCACTACCTGCAGTTGTAACAGTTGCAGGTGTGATAGGACGTTTTTCGACACCCTACACGATGTTCCACAGTCCTTTTGCAACCAACACATGTCGCATCATATAAGCCCATAACGGGTAGTTGGTATCATCCAACTTATCCTCAACAGCCAACATACGAAATACATCACTGCTTTCAGCCATGGCCGGTGACTAAAATACCTTGATGCAAAAAATTGACTGTATCTCAAAAAGTTGAATAGAACTGCCCAAACGAATTCTACTAAACCTGTAGCAAAATTTGAGACGCTTATACTGGCGAACAGAAACTGGTATATACCTTTGGCACAAAAAGATAAAATAGCCTGCACAAGCACTACGATAGTGCGTTCGGAGGCCGAAACGAGCTCAGATCGTGATTTCGGCACCACAGAGCGAAGCCGTTTTCATCTCTGAAACACCCTGAGTATGCTCACCAAATTTCATGCGAATCTGAGACTGCAAACGGAGGAGTGTCGATGGTGCCCTAGATGAAGCGACGACCTGCTCTGATACCAATTGTTGGAGTTAGATGTCTGCGAAAGCACGCGAACAGCACAAGGAAGAAGAAGAAGCTTGGAGCACAACATACAATACTGAATGTATTACTAGAGAATGTACAAAGATAAGTAGCCCATTAGGGCAATAGGCGTATATACAAGCCGGGGGAAAAAAATCTCCTAAAGAGGGAAAAAAGTGCCCTGGCGGTCCTAGAGTGTTCACATACATCACTACCTAAATATATCAACAAGTTACTCATAAATATGGTGAGCTCAAAGTATGCTCAACCATGAGGCTCAATGCCTCTCCCTTCTCTGTCATATCCCACGACTAAAAATCACTCCTATTTATACTCATAAAGTGAAATTGAATTTTGAGTTTCTTCTACCTAAAAGTGTTGCTGCACTTTAGGTGTTAATTGATTTGATTCGAACCACCAATTAGTCGTGGTTCTTGGCTCCTTACATCACAATATTCCATCAACTCTTTTCCGTTTACTTTTATCCATGAGATAAAACTCATGACTTTTACAAGAGATGTTCATAGTCTTTAGTGAGTCCAATGTAGATGTGAGAAGTCCCAACCATTTTATCAAGCATTTAGGCTTGTCAAATGTACTAGCAATCTAATTGGAGTGTATAGCTAACTAAATCAAGTTGTTTCATCAATTTAGTTTGTACCATACACTGAGAAATGAATCTAACAACTCAAGGGGGTCATCCTGACTTTTCAGGATCTAGAAGGTGTGCAGACACAGTCACCTTCCAAGCATCATATCTCAAGATCTGTTGAACCAATCTTGACGAAAACTAATATATAGGTACTAGACACTCCAATCTAGCTATCCCAAGTTGAAGTATTGAGTATACACAGGTAAATCAATTCCATAAGATCACTCTAATGAAGAAGATGCAATAGTAGACAATAGACAGAAATGTACTTGAAGAAATGTATCATGTATATGCTAATGAACATATGATACAAGGGAAGTGTAATGGAGTAATCATACATTAATTGAGCTCAATGATGCTCACTGATGTAACTCAATGTATCTCAGAATAGCTTCTATATCCCGCGACTAAAAGTGTGTCTATTTATACTCATTTTGGGAGTTTGAATTTGAATTTTCCCTCAGCTAAAAATGATCCTACACTTTGGGGACTTGATTGATTTGATTCCTTCACCAAATAAGTCGTGGGTTCACTTCTCCTAACTTCATGAGATTCCATCTTCTTTTGACATTTACATTTATCCGAGGTAACTATGCTCAAATTGACTAGGCTTGCTAATTGTACCAACAATCATGCATTAGGATTATGACCTACCACCATTTATTAAGATTCAATCATGTATATAAGCATCTCTAAAAGGAATGCTTATACTTTCCAATGGAAAACTACAAGGGAAGAGAAATAGTGAGGCTTTTGCATTATAGTTCCAAGAAGTTCTTCCATGGAACTTAGATCGTTGTATGTGTAGAAATCAAACCAACAACTTTTTGGATAGAGGGATGAAGGGAGTTCATTCTACAACCATTGATTTCTTAGCCATCAGCATTGATGGATTTTCATTCTACAACCAAGGATTTCTTAGACATGAACATGAGTGATGGATTTTCATGGTGACTCGAGAGAAGCTCTTTTAATAGGTTCTAGAGAGGTTTCACACCAAGTATATCAATGGTGATTTTTTCAAAAGGTTTGTCTCCATTGGATGATTCATGGTCAAGTTTCTCTAAAGTTTGGCAACTTAAGCTTCTCATTTTAATCCAACTCCAAAGAGTCGTTAAGGACCTAAAAATCAAACGATATGGACTTAGATCACTTGAAGGATGTTTAGATCCATAGGAGCAAATATTAGAAGGATAAGGGTCTAGGAAACATGGTAAAACCTTGTTTACGAATTTTAAATAGGTTAACAAAAATAAGCTTAAATTGATTTCAACTTGAAACACATGTCTTCATAAAAGGTCAATCCTTAGTAGAGGACATATATCGAGTCTATGATCTACTCTTAGGTATCATATCTATTCTAGATAGGTAATGCACTAGTCACTTTTGGAGAGACATTTTTTAGAGGTTGGATATTAAACTCAACATATGTATACTATCAATATCCATTGGTCGATGGACCAATAGAGTGGGTTGACAAACATATCCTCTATCCTAGAGGATATGTTTGTTAGGAAAATTGCTTCCCTATAGCACGATTTTCATGTCATACTGCCAAGCACTCTTCCACGAGACAAAATCCATTTTTTCAACCAAGAGTTCCTTATGAAATAGATTGCAACACAAGAAGATCCACACTCCAAAGGACTTCTTGGAAAAGATGAATGATATGCTTAGACTTGCAAAGCAAAACACTAAGAAAGGTCGAGACAAAGTTGAAGCCTATGCCAACCCTCAAAGGAGAGAAATCAACTTTGATGAAGGGGAGGACTAACTTAGAGTCCCATCTAGAGCTAAAACCATGAAGATAAGGCCTTGTCCACAACTATTCCCTAAGTATTTTGGTATGTTCATCATTATTCAAAGAATAAGAAGAAAGGTTTATCCACACCAACTCTTTAGGGTAGCGAGAACAATTTAGTCTTGTATCTCTAGACGTATATGACAACCATAACAAATAATATGTACTCAAGAGAAGTGGAATTTAAGTCACCTATCTAAAGAGTGTCTAGTAAAGTGGAAGGATTGTCCAAATGATAGTGCTAGATGGGAGAGGTTGATCACCATTTCGGGATAGTTTCCTAAATTTGAGTTACCTTTTCAAGATTTTTCTTAAGGGGAAGGACATGAGAAGACACCAAACAGAGATGAACATGTACAAAGGTTTACATGGGAGTTTAGTGAGAGTAATTTGCAGATCCTATCTCTCTTTCACCAAGACCTTCCAATACTATTTTGAGGGCAAAGATGGAATTAAGGGAAGGAAATGTTATATATGCACACATGAGGGCATAAACCCTCCCTGGCACTCTTCTAGAAGGGCACTCCGATGAGTGCCATGTGGCCCTCATTTAAGTGCCACATAAGGGGCAACCTTATAAAAACATAAACATGAGAGCGAGATATTTGGGCTTAATCATGTCACAAGGAGATTCTTCACTAGGCATCTTTGTATAGCATTTTGTCATCTACATTGAGGTCTTTCTCTATACTACTCCCCAAAAAAGAGGAGTTCCTTAGGGTTGAAACACATAGGTAGCTATGTATGCATGTGTATGTATTTGTCTGTGCTCTTGTATATGTACATGTATGTAATTCTATTGGTGTTTGGGTATGTGTGTGCACATGCATGCATGTGTTAATGCATGTATGCATGTGTACATGTACATGTCAATGCATGTATGCATGTACATGTAGATGTATGCCTTCACATAAATCTATGTCCATTTATTTCTATACTTACATTTGTATGCATGCATAAATGTATATATTTCAAGCATGCATGCATATGTGTGTGTACGAGTGCAAATACAAGCATGAGTGTGAATAAGAATGCAAGTGTGTGCATGCTAGTGTATGTGTGTATGCATGTGTCTGTATATGTATGCATTTATATGCATATGTATGCATATATATGCATGTGTATGCATGTATGTGTATGTGTATGCATGTATATATTTATGTGTATGGATGTGTATGTGTGTGCATGATGTGTGCGTTTATATATGTGTGTATGTATATATGTCTTTGTGTGTAGGCTTGTGTTATGTGTTTGTGTTTCTAAACATGTGTATAGGTGTACGTGTATGCATGTATGGGTACATATGCTTGTTTATGTGTATGTCTGTGTGTATGTCTATTTATGTGCATCTGCATGTGTGCATGTGCATGTGCATGTGCATGTGCATGTGCATGTGCATGTGCATGTGTGTGTGTGTGTGTGCATGTGTACATGTGTGTATGCAAGTACAAGCATGTGTGAGTAGGAATGCAAGTGTGTGAGTGCAAGTGTGTGTGTGTGTATGCATGCATGTGTGTATTTATGGCATTTATATGCATATGTATGCATGTATATGCATGTGTATGCATGTACATGTGTATGTGCATGCATGTACATGTGTATGTGCATGCATGTATATGTGTATGTGTATGCATGTATATGTTTGCGTATGGGGGTGTGTGTGTGTGTGTGTGTGTCTGTTTATATATGTTTGTGTATGTATATATGCCTTTGTGTGTAGGCTTGTGTTATGTGTTTGTGTTTTTAAACATGTGTATAGGTGTACATCTATGCATGTATGGATACATATGCTTGTTTTTGTGTGTCTATATGTGTGTATGTGTATGCATATGCATGTATGTGTATGCATATGCATGTATGTGTATGTGTATGTGTATGTGTATGTGTATGTGTATGTGTGTGTATGTGTATGTGTATGTGTATGTGTGTGTATGTGAACGTATGTGTATGTGTATGCGTGAACGTGTATGTGTATGTGTATGTGAACGTGTATGTGTGTGTGTGTGTGTGTGTGTGCATGTGTACGTGTGTATGTATACGTGTGTGTATGTATGTGTGTGTATGTGCATGTGCATGTGTATGTATGTGTGTTTGTGTTTGAGTGTATATGTGTGTGCACATGTCTATGTATATGTGCATGTGCATGGGCATGCATATCTATGTGTATGTGTGTGCCTGTGTATGTGTGCACATGTGCATACATGTGTATGTGTGTGTGTGTGTGTGTGTGTGTGTGTGTGTGTGTGTGTGTGTTCATGTGTTTGTAGATGTGTATGTGTTTGTGTATGTGCTTGTATGTGTGTGTATGCATATGTGCATGTGCATGTGCATGTGTATGTGTATGCGTATGCATATATGTACGTGTATGTGTGTACGTGCATGTGTACCTTGTATATGTATGTGTTTGTATGTGTGTACGTATATGTGTACCTTGTATATGTATATGTACCAGTATGTGTATGTGTAAATGTATGTCTATGTGTGAGTATGTGTGTGTATGTGTATGTGTGCGTATGTGTGTGTATGCATGTGTATGTATGTGTATGTGTGTGTCTGTCTGTGTATGCATGTGTATGTATGTGCATATGTGTGTGTGTATGTGTGTATGTGTGTGTGTGAGCACGCGTGTGCGTGTGTGTATGCGTATGTGTATGCGTATGCGTATGCGTATGTGTATGTTACTGCAAGTGCATAATTACAATCTTACGAAGCCTATGTTCATACCTGAGACCTAAACGGACAGATCTAAAACAGAAAAACCTTGATACATTAGCAGCGATTTCTGGCAATTCAAAAATGAAAAAAATCCCGAAACCTCGTAACACCCAACAAGTATTTAAGAATAACATGGCCAGTAATTTGGAATTGAAGGTTGGGCTTAGATCTCATTGATCACAACCTTTTCTCAGCACATTCTAGGCAGATCAGAGCCTATACACACCCTTGGAAGCCAATATCCTCATAGCCGTATAAACCAAATTACCTACCAAAAAAAAATTCACATTTTCCTGAATGCAAAGATTCATGAGTGTAGCGACCAACTGCCTATTCAACCCTGTTTTACTGAGTTTCTACGCTATGTGCCTTGTTGAATATGAGATCCACTGATTGCAATGCTCTACATGCCTCATTACATGAGCATCCCAGTCATAAACTAAATTTTCCACATGATTCGTGCATCCGCAAGCAATACACAACTTTAAGAATAAAATCATAAGGATATGGTATATGATAGAGTGACCAGAATTTTCCTACAAAAATAGATCTTGTACAAAAAGTAACTAAATATGTGCACGGGACCCCACTTCTTCCCTCATAATGCCTACCAGAATAATAATACAGAAAGATTTAAGTGAAATGGACCCTATTCTCTAGCCATGCTCATTATGCATTACATCCAAAATTGCAGTTGCAAGTTTGAAAGATACAGGAGTACATAAAGACAGATGAAATGTAGTATTACCACATAGTCATGACCATACACAATACTTTCAGCGGAAGTTTACAGAGAAACAGAGGAGGATCGTTTTTGAGTTTACACGTCCTTACAGATGTTGTGGGCTTTGTTTAATTCAGAACTCAAATTCTTCAACACAGCAGCAACCTCTTTCGAACTGAGGATACTGCCAAACACTGCATATTCTGCATGTAATTCTTTATGCCTAATAATCCTGCTCCCTTCCTCCTAAGTGAGCTGTCATAGTATCTTCTTCTGGGATTTTTAATGCAAATTCATCCGAACACTTGTCACTCTCTCCCTGAACCAACAACTTACACTAGGAGATTTTTTCTCTTAAGAGCACATGAAATTGCACTTTTAAGTGACGATTTTTGCACTTAAAAACAGTGTGGCAATGATTACATTTCACAAGTCCATGCTATTGCCTTTGGACTCATCTTCTTGATGACAGAAATTTTCCACCTCCTCCGAAGACTCTTTCGGATTATGTCTACCCCCAAGCTTTGCATATGCTGCATCTAATGCTTTACGCACTGATACTTCTGGGTTCTTTGTGCTGGGTACGTCAGAAGTCTGCTCCTCACCCAAGTCATCCTTCATGTTATCCACTTGTGCACCTTTTGACGGCGGAGATTCAGAACACTTCTGAGTACCTTCCTTCCCTGATGATACAATGCCCATTTCACTTAAACGAGCTTGTCTCACAGTTCTTCGGAATGGCTCATGGAAAGCTTCATACAGTCGTTTAACCTGGTTGAGTCTCTCTCTCTCTCTCTCTCTCTCTCTCTCTCTCTCTCTCTCTCTCTCTCTCTCTCTCTCTCTCTCTCTCTCTCTCTCTCTCTCTCTCTCTCTCTCTCTCTCTCTCTCTCTCTCTCTCTCTCTCTCTCTCTCTCTCTCTCTCTATCTATCTATCTATACATACAGCAGCAGGGGGGTGATGGCATTGAGGTACGCGGGTCCACTGTCCATATTCTTTTATACGCTGATGATATTGTACTGGTTTCAGAGTCTGCAGAAGGTCTACAGCATCATCTACATGGCCTAGATGACTTTTGCAGACACAGAGGATTATCTGTGAACCTTGGTAAAACCAAGGTCATGATCTTTCATACATCAGCACAGGTATGCAGACATAGTTTGTTCACAGCAGCAGGTTGACCGATTGAGGTGGTCGGATCATATGTTTACTTGGGACTGACATTTACAGCAGCATCAGGGGTCTTCTCTATGTCTCAGGCAGCCCGTGACCGCATCACACGTGGGTACGCAGCACTAGCTTTGATGGAGAGACAGTGCCACCAGGCATATTTTCAGGAGCCCCGCACAAAGGGGTGGCTCTTCGACACTTTGGTTACGCCAGCGCTCATGTATGGGGCAGCCATATGGGGACCAGGATTAGCTACATCAGTATGGACAGCATTAGAGAGGCCACAGATCCTCATGATTTCCAGACTTATCCACAGCAAGCCTTCAGTACCACGTGATATCATTAGAGCAGAGCTCGCTGCACCACCGATGCTAGTTGAGGCACTATTCCAGACAGTATGCCTATTACACAGACTCCGGAGCATGGACACATAGCGCATTGCTTATCGTGCTTTCAAGGCATCACATGATATGGCATTAGCAGGCGACACCTCCTCATGGTATGCACAAACATGAGACTGGCTGGCCCACCATGGCTTTGACATAGACAGGCTACCACCACTACAGTACGACTCACATGCACCCACCTACTCGCTCTCTCATCAAGAGAGGAATAGGGTCATTCGTCAGGAGATATGGCATACATACATACAGAGGACATGGGTGAGCCCTAGGGATACATTGCCACCGAAAATGCTCTATTACCGTGAGCATTTTCTACATATATCGGACGAGGGTTTCATCGAGATTCCGAGATACATGCAGACATATCTACCCCACCACCTTCGAGTCGTCATTGGGCAGCTCCGGGTTTCATCACATCAGCTTGAGATTGAGAGGGGTCGGTCCAGGGGAGTCCCCCGTGAGGAGAGGTGGTGTCCAGTATGCGAGACAGAGGTAGAGAGTGAGGAGCATTTTGTTATCAGATGCCCAGCATACTTAGACCTACGAGCACAATTCCAGATAGAGGAGTCACTCCAGTTGTGCATGACTATGGGAGACCAGCGACGCTTGGGACACTTCCTCACAGCAGCATATGAGAGGCGAGAGCGGCCCAAACATCACCCACAAGTGAGTACCCAGCAGACCATTACCCAGTTCTTTCAGCGCGGTGAGCTACATCAGAGAGGTCCATCTATAGGGCTCACGCTCCACCAGGGAGCTGCACATAGAGCACGGCGCCGACCACACATGGGCGGATATCATCGACCACGACTATATCAGGAGGATATCTCACGCATCAGGACAGCCTACGACCACATGATGGAGCATAGGCGTACCACCACCCCCTGGGTTGTCTTCCTTCAGGAGGCACTCAGACCACCACCGATGTACCACATACTACACCCACCTCCACCCATCACCAGTAGCTAGGGTGTTTTACTCACATTATGGATCCCCCATGTATTAGGTGGCCACTATCTGCAGAGTCAGAGCCACGTCTCCCCAGCCTTTTCCAGCCCTATATAGCTTTGTGTAGGGATATACTTTTTATTTCATTTCATCTTCTACACAAGGTTACTACACTTGTACATGGTTTTTGTCTCATAGGCCAAGTTTGGCCTCCAGAAGACGTTAATATGACTCTCTCTCTCTCTCTCTCTCTCTCTCTCTCTCTCTCTCTCTCTCTCTCTCTCTCTCTCTCTCTCTCTCTCTCTCTCTCTCTCTCTCTCTCTCTCTCTCTCTCTCTCTCTCTCTCTCTCTCTCTCTCTCTCTCTCTCTCTCTCTCTCTCACGTCAGACCCGCGCGTCAGACCCGCGTGTCAGACCCGCGCGTCAGACCCGCGCGTCATACCCGCGCATCAGACCTTCTCTACCTGTGCATCAGACCCGCGCGTCAGAACGCGTCAGAGCGCGTCAGACCCGCGCGTCAGAGAGAGAGAGAGAGAGAGGGGAGCAGCCCCCCTCTTTCTTCATCTCGAGGGGAGGGTGAGGGAGGGGACCCTCTCCTTGAGCTTTCCAGCACCCTTCTCCTCGCTCCCTTGTCTACAGCAACAACATGGAAGGCAGGAAAAGCTTTGCCTCTGCCCTGTTGCACCAGCCGCTCTCTATACCAGCCCCAGTCAACAAACCAACAGCATGGGAGTCTTACTTACTCCAAGAACTGAAGAAACTCCAAGGAGAAATGGCAGCAATGAAGCAGGAAATTAATAAGAAAGATGAACAAATAGCCAGATTGCAACAAAAGCTTGATGAAACACAAGGAAACAGCCAGCAAACAAGAGCTGAATCACCAAATAAAGTCGACTTGGCAACACAATTATCCGAGGTAAAACTATCCAGCTCTACACATTTTCCAAAGAAGTAATGTCTGTGGTAAAGGAGCAGGAATTGGTGGACAGCAACAAGAAAGTTATCAGGATTGGAGGCCTCCCCCTAGGATGGGACAGAGAGGACATCGCACCCGAGTTAAAAGATGACTGCATCCTTGAAACAGAAGTACTAGAAGCACAACTAACCAAGGTGGTCCCCTTCATCAATCTAGGGTCTCCGGTCTTCATCACACCCAAAGGAACTCAGGCAAGGGTAAGCTATTTTGACATGTCAGATAAGATAGCTGTCATGAAGCAAGCAAAGTCACTACAAGGTACTAAAGTATGGATAGCAGATGAACTCACCCCACTCCAACTTAAAAATCGACCAGCATAGTTAACTAAAGTCAAAGAAGCCAGGAAGAATGGAAAGTGGGCAGTATACAGAGGCGGTCAAGCTATTATCAGAGATTTCCATACCCATACCACATAGGAAGAAACAGCTATCTCCCTCATTTGTAATATATATTGATGTAATTTTGAAACTCTTATGAGTCATAAGAGTGCTTTGGAAGCCACATCCCCCCCCTTTTATTTTGATTTTTCCCTTTTATTATAGCCCCTTGAGGGCTTCCCCCCCAAGTGGAATGTAATGTTTTGATGTACCTGATCGGTCCCATAGGTCGACTTCGGCCTCCCGTGGACGTTAATATATCTTTCTTTCTTTCTCTTTCTCTCTCTCTCTCTCTCTCTCTCTCTCTCTCTCTCTCTCTCTCTCTCTCTCTCTCTCTCTCTCTCTCTCTCTCTCTCTCTCTCTCTCTCTCTCATCCCTTTCTTTAGAAAGAGGGCAATATTACGAGAATTACAAGGAGTATCTCTTTTACGGACAAGGACCTTACGAGGATGCAAATAGAGCACTGACGTGTATGTATGCCTTAGATCTTGCAGGCTAGAAAGAGATGGAAAGAAGAGCTTTTACGACGATGGTAAGGTCTTCATAGATTGATGCCCAATCAAATAGGGAAACATGGCCTAAGGGACAGCTGCATACCAGGGCACACTTGCAATGGGGCATTATGGACACAGTCAGATTTTCTGGAGAAGTTACTAGCTAACATGACTTTGTATGTATCAAAAAGACACATCAGAGCTCCAAGAGAGGCCTACCTCGCATTTCAGGTTCTAATGGGAATCCACTTTTAGGAACACGACAACCCAAAGCACTTCACTTGGATTAGGAGGTGTAGCGATTCTGTTTAGACAAGGCATTTATGGGCATGTTCAGATCATGAGACACGAGGAGTCACGTTACATGTGGATCCGCATTGAGCTTGCCAGAGAGAGAAGGGTATATATTGCCATATGCTATTTTCCTCCACGAGGATCCCGATATGCTGGACATGGTCTGAATGAACTCTGGGCTGAAATAGTGATTCACCATACACTACCTTATCAGAAGATGCCCTACACTATTCTACGTTAGGTGAAGTCTTCCTTTCTAGGAGACTTCAATGCCTGTACCGAGTCTCGTCAATGCAAAGTGTATGATATGGAGTCTTCCTACACTATTAGGTGAAGTCTTCCTTCCCAAAGACTTCAATGCCTGTACCGAGTCCCGTCAATGCTAAGTGTATGATATGGAGCGCTCATATATCATGAGGAGATTAGACCCAAGTGAGATTGGAGCTAGTGGATCATCAAATGACATTGGTCAAGATACGTCGGGGTATGGAAGACATCTTCTTGAGTTTGATAATCATCATGATCTCATTATTTATGATGGGACATGCACATGGCCAAAATCAAGAGGGCTCACTTTCTTCCCACATGGCGATGAGGAGAGCACAGTGGATTACATTTTAGGCTCTCTTTTTGGGGCCTCTCTAACCCGTTCTTTTGCCATTGGTCGATGTCCTTTTACATACCTTACTTTTAGTCTTCTTCCTTCGTTCACACCAGATCCCTCACCACCTCCAGAGTTACACACCATTGTACACTTGAAACTTCACATGCAACCTTGCATATGTTTATAAGCATCATCTCCACTCGCAGTTACTCCCACTTGCTCCCCTTGACGCTATCACTTTGTAGATCACATCTATTTTGCACGATTCAGCTTCCCACATCATACATATACATATCCATCATGCACGGGATGTATGCCCCAAAACAACAAGTATGATGAGGAGTGTCGTGAGACATGATGACGTCTTAGAGCAATAGAGGCTCATGGAGAGATTACATATAGATAGGCACAGTGACGCATGCAATCTATTGTCCATCGTGGAAAGCGAGAATGGGAGGAGCAATAGTATTGGGACATATACCATCTACTTATTAGTAGGGATAGTCCGGTAGCCCGACTCCGTATATGAGAGGAGACAACCTACCCCCATCCAGGATCCTACGAGATTGTGTCACTACGCAATCACCCTCTCACTCGAGGGTTTTCAGCCTCTTGGATCAAGCATACTATTGTGCCTATTCACAAGTCTTGAGACATTATGGACACTAACACTTACCAAACTATTATGATTGGCCCCATATTGGCAAAACTCTTTGGGGTGATCCTTGAGGAGTTGAGTACCCTTGCTTAGAGTGAGGGATTATGGGCTCCAAAACAGGCAGGTTATCGGCGTGCCTTCTCTGCTATAGACCACATTTTTACTTACAGATGTATGATCGATTAGGCCCAAGAGGAGATTGCATTGTTGCTTTGTTGATTT
Source organism: Ceratopteris richardii (assembly GCA_020310875.1). Classification (NCBI taxonomy): domain Eukaryota; kingdom Viridiplantae; phylum Streptophyta; class Polypodiopsida; order Polypodiales; family Pteridaceae; genus Ceratopteris; species Ceratopteris richardii. The sequence continues at coordinate 119,305,240 of CM035408.1, forward strand.
CTGCAAAGCATTCAACACAATACCTAGAGAACGGCTTTTTAGACAGCTATGTGATCTCGAGGTCATTGAGGAGTTGATTTGGGGGATCTATGGTCTATATGAGAAGGTATCTGGTAGAGTTGTCCAGGCAAGCTCTCCGATTCCTTTGTAAGTTGTTAGCAACATTGGTGTGAAGCAAGGGTGTCCACTTTCTCCTACTCTCTTTGGGATATATACCTTCATAAGTTTAGAGTTATACAAACTTACAAACTCAAAATAACAAACACATTACCAAAAAAAAAAAAATCCAACCAAAGCAAGAGACTACACAAAAAATAAGATCAATATATGTCCCAAAAAACACAAACAAGAAAGAAAGCCAAGACAAAATGAACAAGAATAAAAAATAATAAACAAAATTTAAATTTAAAAAATATAAATATATAAAAAAATAAAAAAAATTCACACACACACATACACACACACACACACACACACACACACATATATATATATATATATATATATATATATATATATATATATATATATATATATATATATATATATATATATATATATATATATAATATATATAAGCATACTATAAACAAAAACAAAAACAAAACAAAAAGTGTATCTTCACTTCTATGTCTGTCCAAAACAAGAACTATATCATAAATAAACTTTATCATGCATAGCCTCGACAAATAGTTATGACATCCCTACTCACATCAATGGTCATCCGTGCCCTAGAGTAGGTGCAGACTTTAATAAAGAGTCTTTCTAACAAAAAGATCTCTAACAAAATCAATGTTCCTAGTTTCTATCACTTTCGAAAGTGAAGGGCAAACTCAATAGTCATATTAATCAAACAAAGAAAGTAAAGAAAAAATAATATTAAAATAACTTTTTAAAAAACCTAAAAAATATATAGAAAATAAAATAAATAAAAAAGAAAAACAAAATTTTAAAAATAAAATAATAATAAATAATAATTTTTAAAAAAAATATTGAAACAAAGGGGAAAAAAACTAGAATAAAACTATAAATAAAGAGTGAAAGAACCCCATAATACCTATCATTAATGAGAAGAATGTTCCCCTTTTCTATTGAAGTTACTAATGATCAATTTGAACACAGAAAAAGAAGAACCATAAATAAACTTGTTACGAAGTAAGAAAGTCCTTACCTTCTTTAAAATTTTCTTGAATGAATATCCTTTTTGAACAAGCAAAGAGATTAGTTGACGACACTGAACTACAAATGAAGACAACTTGAACAAAGGCAAGAAAATATAAACAACTAAGAGCAAACGACTCCATACTTTGCTAAATGAGAAATATTTGAATTAATACGAGGCATTCAAATCATGTTAATGCTAGCGAATTCCAGCTCTAATCATTTATATGAGGCATTCGAATCACATTAATGCTAGCAAATTCAAATCATATTTATGAGGGATATATATTGAGATTGTGGATTTCATCCAACAGTGGGTGGGGGCGGGCTGGAATTTGGAGGGGGGCTACCGTACATATCCTTTTATACAAAGCCATTTACATGCCCTAGACGAGTTTTTTACAGAGGGGCTTGGCAGTAACCTCTTGGCAAAACCAAGATCCTTATTTTTCACACTTTAAGGCAATGCACATACCAAGTTCCTTTATGGTTGTTGGGGTCCATTGAGGTCGAAGACTCATATATTTATCTTGCAGTGACTTTCACAGCCACATCAGCATTTTGTATGGCCTAGGCAGCCTATGATCAGGTCACACATGGATATGCAGCACTATTGCTCATGGAGAGATAGTTTCATCATCAATATTTTCAGGAGCCCCGCACGAAAGCATGGCTATTCGATACTCTAGTCACACCCTCACTGATGTATGGATCATCAATTTGAGGGCTTGAGTTGGAAGACTCGATATGGACATTAGTAGAGAGGCTTCATGTACTTATGTTTTCTAGGCTTATCCATGGTAAGCCCTTAGTACCACATGACATTATTAGAGTCGAGCTTGCCACACCCTCTATGCTAGTCTAGGCATTGTTCCAAACAATATGTATGCTACATAGGCTTCACGATATGGACAGTGGACTCATCGCATACAAGGCTTGCAAGGAGTCACAAGATTTAGCCCTAGCAAGGATACATCACCTTGGTTTGCTTAGACTCGGGACCAGATGGCACACAGAAAAATAAGTGTGAACAGAAAAACAAAATGTACGACGATACATCATACAAATAGGAAGCACTTGGGTAATTACATATGTCCCCTTCAGAAAGGTTCCAACGAAGTACCAAAAACATAACTCAGTGGAGACATAAAGATGAACTGTTCAAATATATTAAATGTGGTTTACAAAGAATCCTGTATCTATATTGGCAGCTATGTCATTGAATTTTAATCCTCAATGCATAAGCTTCCTACCATTCTATAAAATGATGAGTATAGTTTGATAAACAAAATAAAGAACATTGTTTCTTCTTTTAAGAAAACAAAAACCTCATTCAACAGTGTACCTTCCTTTCACCAATTCCAGGGCATCGTGCCAACTCCTCCATTGATGCTCCCATGGTGGCGGCCAAAGTCTGCATGGATATATACTTAAAAAAGATAACTAATATGCAACACGCGTATTATTGAACAAAGATGGAACTGAAGCAGTGCATAATTTTACCCCAAAGTTGGACCCAAGAGTGAGCACATCAGTTTTGTTGATATGCCTAACAGATGTTAGTGCGCTTGTCAACTATTGGAGAACATGAAGATGACTGTAGTCAAAAAACACTCATTATTCATCATTAGGAGTGCTTTTCAGGAATAATTCTTACTCTTGACACATAATCATTGTCGATCCTTTCCTGGATTGCATCAGCAGGTTTATTTTCAAATATCTTGATAGTCTCTAGATAGCGAGCACATTCCACTAGGCTGCAAATACATCCTTAATCAAATCAATGTTACATAGAACCTACAATTAAGGACAACACGACATTTGACAGACCTCCATGCACAAAGTAGGGTACAATCATGCAATAAAGCGATCTTTGTAACCTCATGCAAGGGCTTTATGACATCTTCCTGTTGAAAAAATATTACAAGTGGCAATCATGTCATTAGCTACCAGAATACAAAAAGCATGAGAAAGTACCAAAAAATGCCAACAAAATATATTGTGTAACTGATCCTGGATTAATGAAAATGAAAACAAATAGATATCTCTGAAACACTATTAGTAAACATGTCATGAGAACCACATCATAGTTATTGAGCACCAAAAAGAAAAACAAAAAACTAACAAGGGTCTTTCTTGCTTAATACTATGTTACAGAATGATCCTTAAAATACCAAAATTGTACGGATAGAAAAGTTTGTACTATCAAATGATATAAATTTCCATGTCTAGAGATAAATGGCTCTACTGCATCTTTGTTTTCACTCTATTCTTTGTTGGGAAAAGTTAAATCTGAAAGTTTGTATCACTTGGTGGTAAACTTCAATAAGGATTTGAAAACCATATGAAGATCCAATGCATGTGGATACTATCAATGCGAGTTTTAGTGTAGGATTTCTTCTATCTCAATCTAGGATATCTTCAGTTCAACTTCAGATAAATTTAGTACAGACTTCAGTCTATGCAGAATTTTCATGCTTTTTGTTATATTGGTTCAACAGTCATATACAAAGATCAATTCATTTTCACATGGAAACATAAGCTCTCAGCACATCAGATCATCTTATGCAAAAATCTTTTCAGTTCTCTGATTCAAGAGGCACTTCTGCCTTCAGATGCTTCAATTCGTTCTCTCGACCATCAACTTTGTACTCTTTGATATTATTAAGTTCTCAGCTTCCATCACCCGAGCAATCAGTTGCCTAGTTATAGTAATAGCAGCCATTAGCTCGTTTATTTCAGCTTGTTTACCAGCTTGCTGCCCTTTCTTTGTGAGCCTCAGGCATCAGCAGTTATTCAGCTTTTTGTTTGATTCAGCCTTCTTCCCTCGGCAATTTCATTATCAAGAGCTCTTTTCCTCTAAATACCGGACACAGGCAGATCTACCAGTAAAATTTTTCCACTGTTTAGAATCATATGTTTATTCAAATTAGTTCAGGGTATCTGATGCAATAGAAGTCAATCAAATCAATTAATTCTAATCATTTATGTAAAAAAAAAAAATCTGGAGTTAGTTTATATGGTGTGTATAACTCTGTAGTCTATTCTCCTCTCTAAGTTTATATGGTGTGAATAACTTTCTGTAGTCTGTTCTCGTCTCTAATCTCCTCAACAAAAAAACTTTCCAAATAATAAAAAATAAGATCAGGAAAATAACATTCAGAATAATAAAGATAAATGATTTGTTCTGATATAGCAAATCAAAATACAGCAATACTGTAGAGGAAATAATTTCATGAAAAGAGGAGCAAGAGAAAAGATTTTCCATAGAATCACCTTCATTCATATGCTCACTACCCATCTATCTTCCAAGGTAAGCAACACAAGCATCATGTCTTACCCAATCTAATGTGGCAAGAATATCTATAGCAAATCAAAATAAAGCAATACTGTAGAGGAAATAATTTCATGAAAAGAGGAGCAAGAGAAAAGATTTTCCATAGAATCACCTTCATTCATATGCTCACTACCCATCTATCTTCCAAGGTAAGCAACACAAGCATCATGTCTTACCCAATCTAATGTGGCAAGAATATCCAAAGCATCCTCGACTGTTTTACATGAGTGAATAAGTGTGCTAATGGCTTGCTTGATAGAGAAACCAAGACATGTACCTGTGCATATTTGCCCTCCCATCGAAGTGATTCTCTAGTAGCTACAGGTGCTGATGGTGGACCTGACCTAAACATAATTACATAGGAAGTGAAAAAAAACTAGAATCTACAACAACCTCAACACCACTTGCATCAGCTACATTTCTAGTCTTTGTAGCTACAACAGGACATATTTCAACACTCTGCACAATGTTCCAAGGACCAGAAGCCCTTTGCTATCTAGTATCAATACATGGTCCGCCATATATGCTTGCAATGGGTGATTAAAATCATCCCAGCTTATACTCAATTTCCAACATACAAAACATAGCACTTTTATCAACAAAGCATAGTGACTATACCTCGCTTTAAAAAGGAATGATTGTTTGCAATAAGAATTGAGCAGAAGTATCTTGTTGAATGTGCTACACTAAAGCAAACTTTGAGGCACATGTACTAGTAGGTGGAAACCCAAACCAAAACTTGCACAAGAGAATGAAATTTCTTATAGAGTAGTCACAATAGTGCAAATGGATGTCAAAATGAGCTCGAATGTAATTTTTGACGATGCCAAGCTCTTCAAGTTCACCTTTACTATATGTCCACTTGAGAATGCTCAACAAACTTTGTACAAATATGAGACAATGAGTGGAGTATTTCAATGACACACCTCAAGAAGAACAACCTGCACGGGGACAAATTGTTGGAGTTCAAAGCGTGGAACATACACAAACAACAGAAAGAAGAAGAAGCTTAGGAGCATAAGACACAGTGATATTACTGAGCATGTATTGTAAAAAGTTTAGTCCGGAGGGCCAAGGGCATGTATACTAACAAAATGGATTCACATGCATCATTACCAAAATAACTAACACTGAGGTTGGTAGATAAAACATCTATTTGGCCAATGATACAATTGTTTAAAAGCTTTCTTGGGAGTCCTAATGAAATAACGTATTTACTTCAATCTTCATTTGTATTTAAAAATTGGACTTCAAAACATGATAATGGGACGATTCTCTCAATGCCCATAGCTTCAAATTCTTAGTCTAATGTCAAGATTCTCATCGTCCATTTACGTTACGTAACCTTCTTAATCTTATTGCGAGTTACTTAGGATCGTGTGAGGTATATTCAATCATGCTTTTCCATACTCCCATGGTGCGAAATCGAGGTTTAAATCCTAGATTCAAAGCAAGAACTCTTTAAATCGTAAAGAATCAAATAATCTGAAAAAAGAGAACCCAAGATTGCTTATTCACCTTTTTTTTTTCACCTAGAGTATATGCAACATAAAGGAAGTGTGTGCATACATTCATGGTACAAAAGAACACACAAAAATGCATAAAACACTTATCTACACGTGTGCGCGCACGCGCGCGCACACACACACATATATATATATATACACACACACACACACACACACACACACACACACACACACCCCTGACTATATACCTGCCTATCTATTTATCTATCCTACCATCCATCCATCCATCCATCCATCTTACACATCTCTATCCATTCATCCATCTATCTATCCATTCATTCACCTATCTATCTATCTATATCCATCCATCCATCCATTTATCTATCCTTCTCTCGCTATTTATCCATCTAGATTCCATTCATCTATCCGTTTAAACATCCATCCATCCATCTATGTATATGTACCTACCTACCTTTTAAATACTACACCTAGTTACATGAGCACCTTGTTGAAATAAGAAAAGAAACAAGAAAGGGGGAGGAACACACAAAGAAACAAAATAATATAATTCATTATATATTAAACGAAAAATATTTAGTGATTTATCTACCTTTATGGAGTGCAAAAATTTGAAAAGAAACTAAAAATAAATAAATAAATAAATAAAAATCACCCCCAATGATTTAAAAAATCTGTAGAATTTCTATTCTATGCATACATCCATACCTACATGCAATCGCCAAATGGTTGATAAATGGAAAGACTATGAAACCACGTGCATGTGTGCATGTATGTACGCACATACGTATGTATGCATGGATGTACTATGTATGTATGTACCTACATATGTACATACGTACGTATGTATGTATGTACGTATGCATGCATGCATGCATGTATGTATGTATGTATGTATGTATGTATGTATGTATGCATGCATGCATGCATGCATGGAATCTGGATGTGTATCAATGTTTCTTTTCTTGGATGTATTCTTCCCACGACTACATTGTGTTGTAAAGTTCCCATTAGAGACTTCGTAACCATACATAATGCACATGAAGTTGATTTCATTAGATCCACTATTTTTACTATCAATGATATCAACTAATACAATATGCTAAGTCCTATACCATGTAATGTGCAATGTAGCAGAGTATGTAATGTACAATATATATGGTATATGTATGATTTCTTAGCAATGTTTTTGCAACGGCCATTGCAACTCATTGCTAATGCGTTAGCGACATCACAACATTTAGGTCTGGGGTGTGCGAACCCGTCGTGAACATGAGTTTTTTTTACATATTTTTAGCTCCCTAAAGCTAAGATATGATAAAGTGCATCCTTTAACACACACAAATAAATCTACACACACATATATTATAAATTGTAAGTAGATATATGAGTCATGACTCATGACGTGTCATATACATACCAGACAATATATCATATATACTATATGGTATATCATATACAATGAGATGATCATTGATATAATCATATATCATAAATAATAAATATCGCAAACTACAATCTATAGATAATGTACTATAATTTATATACCTTCATAAGTTCAAAGTTATCCAAACTTACAAACTCAAGATAGAGAACACAAACACATACACATTGGGAAAAATAACAAACAAAAGCAAGAGACTTAAGACCAATATAAGACATGAAAAATACAACCAAGAAAGAAAAAACCAAGAAAGAAAACCAATACAAAAAGAGATGCACACACACTCACATGAACACAAACACACATACACATACACACACACAAAACAAAAAATAAATAAATAATAAAAATAAAATAAAAAATAAAAAAATAAAAAAATAATAAATAATTAAATAATAAAAAATAATAATAATTTAAAAAAGAAACAAATTAAAATAAAAAATATAAATATATAAAAATAGAATTTAAATTAAAAGAAAATAAATAAAAAATAATAATTCCATAAATAAATAAATAATGATTATATATATATATATATATATATATATATATATATATATATATATATATATATATATATATATATATATATATATATATATATATATATATATATATATATATAAATAAATATATGTATATAAGCAAATTAAACAAAAACAAAACGAAATAAAATGTGCATCGTCAACTTCTATGTCTGTCCTAAACAAGAAGTATCAGAATTAAACTTTATCATGCATAGCTTGGACAAATACCTATGACATCCCTACATTTTATGTTGCATGTATTTATAATCTATATTTTATCATTTATCATTTATGTTGCATGTATGCACTATGATGTATCATGTATTATAAATTATGATGTATATTCTAATATGTATCATACTCTAAGAGTCTAATCTATTATGTGACATGTCACATTAAACCTTATAGTACTAAGTAAATACATACATTTGTCATTATACAATGATCACTCTGCAATTAATTCACAATGATTCATGACATTTCATTCATGAATCATGATTCCCCATGGTCAATTGACAAAGACTCAATCAAATTATCAATGCATTCTTCCCAAGACTACATTGTGTTGTAAAGTTCCCATTAGAGACTTCGTAACCATACATAATGCACATGAAGTTGATTTCATTAGATCCACTATCTTTACTATCAATGATATCAACAAATACAATATGCTAAGTCCTATACCATGTAATGTGCAATGTAGGATAGTATGTAATGTACAATATATATGGCATATGTATGATTTCTTAGCAATGTTTTTGCAACGGCCACTGCAACTCATTGCTAATGTGTTAGCGACATCACAACATTTAGGTATGGGGTATGCGAACCCGTTGTGAACATGAGTTTTTTTTACATATTTTTAGCTCCCTAAAGCTAAGATATGATAAAGTGCATCCTTTAACACATAAATAAATCTACACACATATATGTTATAAATTGTAAGTAGATATGTGAGTCATGACTCATGACGTGTCATATACATACCAGACAATATATCATATATACTATATGGTATACCATATACAAAGAGATGATCATTGATATAATCATATATCATAAATAATAATACATCACAAACTACAATCTACAGATAATGTACTATAATTTATAATCTATATTTTATCATTTATCATTTATGTTGCATGGATGCACTATGATGTATCATGTATTATAAATTATGATGTATATTCTAATATGTATTATAATCTATTATGTGACATGTCACATTAAACCTTATAGTACTAAGTAAATACATACATTTGTCATTGTATAATGATCACTCAGTAATTAATTCACAATGACTCATGACATTTCATTCATGAATCATGATTCCCCATGGTCAATTGACAAAGACTCAATCAAATTATCAATGCACATTGCACTACAAGTTGCAAGTTACCATTTGGCACTATATACTAAGACCGCAAGCACTTAATGATTAATATCAAGTTCAATAGATTATACATAAATGATAATACATTAAGTCTATGATCTATTCATCTATCGTGATTCATCATGATTCATCAAAGTTGCAACTTCAAACTTCAAACTTCATTGAACATTCCAAGTGATAAATTAATAAGTTACAATCCACAATGCACAATGATTCATCGCTCAATCGGTCACAAGTTACAAATAATAAGTTATAATCCACAATGCACAATGATTTGTCATTCAATCAATTTAACTTAAAGTTACTTCAAACTTCATTCACAAGTGACAAATTAGTAATTACAATCTACAATGCATAATCATTCATCATTCAATCAATTAAAGGTCACTTCAAGGTCATTCACAAGTGATGAATTACAATGATTCATCATTCCTCAATTTAAGGTCACTTAAATTTCATGAATCATCATCAATACTAAATATTGCAAAAAATCTAGATTCTAAACTTAAAGAGAAGTCACAATAACATAACAGATTAATCATTGCAGCAAAAAACGAAATTTAAATTTAAATATAAAAAGATTTAAGAGATCTCACATTAGATAATAGAGACTTTAGACTAGGCA
>CM035408.1:119320216-119375216 GCA_020310875.1 Ceratopteris richardii
ATGATGATGTAGCAAATATTGATTTTGAACTTTGAAGTATGATTTTGTATGAGTAATGACATGACACAATGTTTTGTTCATATGATTTTCATGAATCATATTCTTGGACTTTCACATTTCAGCTTTCCTTTCATGATGCTTCATATAATGTATTTAGTTTGATGATTCATCTATCAGACCATGAGATTTTGACTCAATGGATCATTATGTTTGCTCACTTTATGACTTCTCGTATCTTGACCAATGACAAGTGATATATCATATGTATATATAATATATGTGTACAGTGTATCTATGTATATATAAATGATATTGCTGTTTATAGTTATTATACATAACATACACTATATTTATTCATAATCTTTTGTCAAAAATTTAGGTCACGTCAGTTAACGTCAAAAACCTTTTACCGTACCCATCAGACGTCGGCTAAACGTCAGAAGTCAGAAGTCAAAAAAACGTCAGGAACAACTATGCCTATAGCAAGGTTTTCATATTTGTGATGATCATTCAACAACAATATAATGAAAGAAAGAACAGTACTACACATCACGTTTCTTTTATATTCTTATATGAATGCCTATCCAAAAGTCTATTATGATTTCAAGCATATCATATCTCAGCCCAATCTTTGGTAGCTCCTCAACAAAGGATTTTATATCCATGAATCTCTTCTCCTTTCTTGCTTTTACAAGATTTTTGAGAACATTCTGATAATATTTGTTGACATGTAACATTAAATGAATCGATAGATATGGACAATCCAAAGATTTAGTTTTCCAACTGGATATAGTAATAACTCACCCTCATGAATAGAGAATCTCATAGATGTACAATCAAGGCATTTATGATTGAATGTTCATTTATATTATACAGAACTTAAGTCTTGGCCATGAGGTTCATGATAAAAAGCATTAATATCTGAGAGCAAAAATGATTGTAAATTGACTCACGATGGTTGATTTGAAAATATCATGATTTCAAGGATATCATATCTCAACCCAACCTTTAGTGGCTCCTCAACATAAGGATTTTTATCTAAAAGTTTATCATGATTTCAAGGATATCATATCTCAACCTAATCTTTAATAGCTCCTCAACATAAGGATTTTATATTCATGAATCTCCTCTTTCTTGCTTTTATAAGATGGACACAAGATTTTTGAGAACGACTATGCTTCTTGCAAATGGAATCCCCAACGATAAGAATTAAACAAACTGTTCAGATAATATTTGTTAACATATAACGTAGAAGGAATCAATATACATGGACAATCGAAAGATTTAGTTTTCCAACTTGATAATAGTAATGACTCACCCTCATAAAATAGATCTTGTATATATACAATCAAGGCATTTATGATTGAATATTCATTTATCTTATAGAGAACTTACCTCTTGGCCATGAACTTCATAATAAAAAGCATTAATATCTAAGAGCAAAAATAATTGTAAATTGACTCAAGATGGTTGATTTGAAAATATCAGTTTTTCTTTCTCTTGCAAACCATGACTGCTCAAAGACCATTATCAATATCTAAACTCACTTGTTTAGGAATACTCATAGTTTAAACACAAAAGTAGTAGTGAAGCAACTTGGCACTGATCATCCCTAAAATGTCGTGATATCTTGCTCTAGATAGCTCTCATGCTCATATTGAGTTCCCTTCATATTTTCATTAAGATCAGCTTACTCTAGTACAAGTGATTGTACCTTAAACCTTACATGCCATACTTCTTAATGTTTTGTAAGCCACAAAGCTCCCAATTGAAACCGTTCTATGAAGATTTCTTCTTTGTAACCTTAATTTTCCAATACAAATCCATTATAAGCTTTAACAGGCCTTTATATCACCTTGAAGAACATTAAAAAGTTTTTAAACCACACCAGTATCACCTAGATGAAGTTCCCAAACAACTTTCCACCTATTGCCTTAAGAAAGAGATATGATGCCTAGGCAGGACGTAGTCTTTACAAGATTTTATTCTCTTGTGAAACTCAGCCTGCAGCTTCTTAAGGACAGGGCACCTGATCTGCAGGTAAACATTCCAGTGCTTAGCTGGAAATCGCACTGCCATTCCTAGCAAGTCTTATTGCCATCAAAAGTTGTTTCATCAGATGGAGCTTTTCAATTCTTTCTAGACATCACTGCTGAATAGAGAGAAGAAAAATGAAGCCAAATTCTTCCTTACTGGCTCTGATCTTGGACATCACAGAGTACCCAACACAAAATTTTTCAGCGTTGTCATTGGTCCCCAATCCTTGATATAAAATAAGCCACATAACATAAATTTCTATACCAATAAAAGTTTTATTTTCGACCTTAGAATCAACTGTCTTAAGCACAAGATGTCATATACAATTATTGATGCGATAATTAAATAAATACCTACATATTTTCGGGCAGTTTCAAGGTAATGAACTATCAAAAGCATTGAAAAACAATGGAATAAAATAACATCCTTCTTCAATTATAAAGAAACGACAAGCAAACTAAATGCAACACTAAATAAAAATTAACGCAGTACCACATCAACAAAGCACAGGACAATCCTTAATCGAAAGCTTTTCTGAAGCTCGCGAATTCTGAAGTAGATGTAGTCTGGATGGAGTAAGTGGTACCGCAAACTGCACATACAGATTTAATGGCAATTCCCAACAGCGAAGACTTCCAATCATTAAGCAATATGCAAAACCATATTTTGACATTCTATTCCGAATTTACTAGGCATACCTGAGATATAACGCACAAGAACTTTGGCCCAAGAGATAGTCAGGAACAATGTCTGCAAATACCCATCGGACATTTTTTACATGCTTTAAAACAGGATTGCCTTGCTGCAAAAAGTGCACCAAGATGAATATGCATTAGGCGTTCTGATTCCTTTAAAAACATGTAGATTAAGTAACACGGATATATGGAATTCGACAACATATATACCTGCCTCCGGCTTACAAGTATTGCATTCCGAGCTTGCTCCATACTAGAGGAAATACGAAAATGGATCAAACATATGCAATGAAATCATGTTTACGCCCATCTCAAATTAACTATGAATGAAATGAATACCATGAGAATTACCGGAAACTTAGAACTTTGGTACGTTGCACAAAGAACCTAGCTTCCAGTTTTTTTCATAAGGCAGTAACTGGCTCATACTGCATTATATAAAAAGAGAACATAGTTTCTTTTTTATTTTGAGAAAAGCTTTTAATCATAATAGTGGAGAGAAGGTTACAAGCATTGTAGGAAGAAGCACAAAGAGGTCTATGAACCGTTCATCTCTTCAGCGGGAATCCATACTCAGTTCATCTCTTCCTTGTCTGTTGAAAATCGAAGAGGTCTACGAACCGTTCATCTCTTCAGCGGGGATCCATACTCAGTTCATCTCTTCCTTGAATGTTAGTAGTTTCCTACCGTTATATCATAGCTGAGACATTAGCTCAGACATGTTAGAAGATTCCTTCTGTTATATCGTACATGATGGCACATTTATATAAAGATGTGCTTGGATACCACATTTATGTCGTTGAACGATTTTTTTTATTATTATAAAAAGAAGTTCGGCCTTAGCCTATTCTCTCGGACTTTAATTAAAATAACGAAGAAAAGTTACAAGTGAATGGGACTAGTGCCCATGGGACCTCCCAAATCCCACAATGCCGGGGAGGAGTATGGCATGCTAAAGGGCATTGCAAATGAGGCAGATAAATCTATCATCACCCTCATGTGGGATCCATTTGGGTTTCAACTTGTTGTTTTCGAGGAGATAAATACAGTGATGTCTAGACGGTGGAGATCTCTTATCTCGGGAGATTCTTTTACCTAGAAGAAACAGGGATTTCTCGATCGACCATTCCTTAGGAGTCTAGCCAAAATTCATAGCACATCGCTCCCTCCAAATCTTCCAAAGAGTCTCACCCCTGATGGCATTCCACAGCCTCGATGAGCAGCCGACCGCCTCACCCAACAGCACCTGATGCCAATTGATTTGGTACGTGAGTCAGAAAACCCGCGTCACTTGACGCCAGATAACACGAGACTTTGGGCAATCGAAGAACAGGTGAGCCAAATCTTCGATGCATCGATGGCAATGCTTGCACCATGGCGGTACACCACATATTTTGTTAGCCCTTGCATTGGACCAGATTCCCTTATGCAAGATCTGCAACATGAGAACGGACTTTTTTATCTCAATTAGGGGGTGCCAAATAGACATGAACGTTAGTTCCCATCGAAGTTTGGTCCAAGAAAGGCACCACCTCTTGTTAAGGGTGTGATGAACATTTAAGTTCTCTTTGAAGTTAGGGATTCTGGATAATTTCTTACCCTTGATCCATTTGAGGCCCTCCAGACAAGGAAGATCATGTCCGCAGAGAAGGCGGGTAGTTGAGCGGTCCCACGCTAAACACCTTCCTTGAAGAAGAGTCCATTCCTCGAGGGTAACTCTATGTCTCGGCTCTAAGTCTTCGAACCTAATCCACTGGTAGGTCTCTTGTTTCCAGAGCTGTTTCCATTGTTTGAACCCCTTGTTCCATAACCACTTTGCAATTTGGAGGTTCCAAGGCTCCACTCCTCTAATGCCGTTGATCGGGAACCAGATAGAGTCATTTTGTCTTATCCCAGCTGCCCACTTCCACTCATCACTGATTCTGATGAATTGTTTGGCCTTGTTCCAGCTCTTCCATAAAGAACACACGAGGCTAGAGCCTTTAGGGGATACCGGGTGGGGGGAGAACAAAAGCGTGAGAATCCCTATGTCCTTCCAACCAGGATGGCCAACTAAGGTAAGGTCTTTCAAGTTTCTGAATATCAATTTAGCCCAAGAGGACTCACTATTGCTCCAAGCCTTAATAAGCCACTTAACTGCCAGCTTGTCAGCCAATCCAACGATATCCAAAATACCCAAAGCCCCCTGAGTCTTTCGAGCTAATGCAAGTTTCCCAATTGATTTTGGGAATCCCCCTCCTATTGGGGTCCCTAGTCCAAAGAAAGTTTCTGCAGATTCTTTCCACTTTGGCCAGCTCTTTCTCCTTCGGTCTCCAACACGAGATAAAGTAAATAGTCGTTGAAAGCATAAATGTGTTAAAAACCATAGCACGCCCCACCAAGTTGACTTGCATACCTTTCCAATGATTTAGTTTGCTATCCAGCTTGGCGAGCACCCAGTTCCATCGTTGCTCCATTGTGATGTCGAAGCCCATCGAAACAGAGGAGATGGAAGACTTGACCTCTAGGGATAACTTGACACCCTTGATCTAACAACAATTGGGGTGGGGATCCATGGATTGCTCTGAAAGCAATTTTAGCATGGTTGATTTTTGAACCTGACTCCACACAAAAGGTGTCGAGGCAACTCTAGAACACCTCAATGTTGTTCATATCATCATGCACAAAGGCATTCATGTCATCGGCAAAGAGTCTAGCAATCATTTGGTCGTGATTTAGAGGTAGGGAAAGACCCTTGAGATTGCCAGAGTCCATGTGATGTTTTAATAGGCGATTGAGGCCATTCGAGGCAATAGCGAAGAGTAGAGGAGCCAGAGGGCAGCCTTGCCTGATAGATCTTTTTAAACGTATGGGCTCAGAGAGCTTACCGTTGATATTTATTCTAGTTGAAGCATTTCCGAGAAGAGTGGAAACCATTTTTGTGAAATTTTGGCTGCATTCAAGGTCTTTCAGTGATTGAAGAATAAAGTCCCATTCCAATCTGTCATACGCTTTGTTGAAGTCGATCTTAATGAATACCAGATCTTGTGCAGACTCCTCATCAAATGCAAGGCCTTCCCAAATATCGATAATGGCTTCAAGTATAGATCTACCTTTGATAAAACCTTTCTTGTCCTCACACAAGCATGACTTTAAATGACAAGAGATTCTGTTGGCCATGACTTTGGCAATTATCTTGTGTCCAGTTTAGAGCATGGTAATCGGCCGCCAGTTTTCAATTTTGTTCTTATCTCCCCTTTTGTGAATTAACTTGATGACACCATTATTAAGACACTCAAGGAGGGCGTCGAAGGAGAGAGCCTCTTGCCACACCAGACGTAGTGGGGTAGTCATCACATATTTGAAGGACTTGAAAAACTCATTGGTGAGTCCATCAGGACTTGGAGTTTTCCCATTGGGAAGAGCATCAATAGCCTCCATAATTTCGTTCTCGAAGATGTTAGCATCCAGTAGAGAATTCATGTTCTGTGGGATTCTAGATTGAGCAACCCTTGAGATGGTTGCCATGGAGTCACGCCTGTGTGGGGAAAGAGGAGTCGAGACCCCGAGAAGATGGGTAAAGTTCTCAACGATGATAGCTCTGTTCTCAACTTCTGTGCTACATTCGATCCCATTGTTATCGACCAAGAAGGGGATAGATTCCCTAGCTTGTTTCCTTTTTTCGAATCTTAGTCTTCCCCTAATTTTCAAAAGACCTTTTTGGCATTGCAAGTTACCTTTGTTCACTTCTTCTTCAAGACGTGAGAGTCTCTGATACACCGTTTCTCTTCTTTTTTTTCGGATATCTCTTATATCCTTATGAGTCCTGATCAAAATTTGTCGAGTCCTTTCCACCGCGTTTCTCCAACACTTAGCCGGTTCATTACAGTTGGTAAAGGCTTCCGCCCACATTGCGGAAATTTCTTGGTGGACGGAGGGGAGGGAAAATAATGTCTGGCAAGCATGAAACCAAGGAGCTTTGCAGAAAATGGGAATCGGTTTGAAAGAAAGAGTAATCGGGTAGTGGTCCGAGATAGTCAGGTCCACGTGTTGGAAAATCGAAGGAATACCCCATTGGAGGGTGGTGTTTTGGTCGATGTAACATCTATCAAGTCTTTCTTTCCTCAGAGAGTTTCCCGATTGGAGATTTGACCAGGAGAACCCCTTCATGTCTTTCACCTCGACAAGGTCGAGATGGACCTTGATTTTATCCCAAATTTCTTTCTCCTGACCGTCAATAATTTTCCCCTTGTTTTTCCATCGGTCCTCACGAAACTCCACCATGTTGAAGTCCCCACAAATCAAAACATTGTGTGAGAGGGAGTCGAGGGAAGCCCATGTATCGATTCGGTCTGCTTCACCATTAGGGGCATAAATTGAGACCATAGTGAACTCACAAGGGAACCCGATAGAGGCAGCAATCCAATGATGATTTCGATCTTCACAAGTCAAGGTCAATCTGCCAGACCAGGAGTGGCTAATACCAATCACAACGCCCCCCGCCCCCCTAGGGTGCGAAGTGGAGAACCAAAGCATCCTCTGTGTCGATTTTAATCTCTTGTAAGCATATAAAGTCGAGGTTGAGGCAATTAATTGTCTTTGAACCACTAGGCAAGAATTGCCGCTCTTGAGGGGTCAGATAGGCCCCTGACGTTTAGCGATGTGAGTTTCATTATTGATGGTTGCCCTCTTTGAGGGGAGGGAACCGATCTTTTTTTTTCTTGTGATCTTCTTTTTCCTTCCCAGCTTCTTGACTTATGATCCTACTCTTGAGGGGGCTCTTCCAGGGCATGCCCGACGGTTGTTTCCCTTTAAGCTTTGGCTTTTGTTGCGGTAAACTTGGCAAGAAAATCGGAAGAGTAGGACCAAGGAAGGAGCTCTCACTATCTAGATTGTCTTCATTACTAGTAGTGAAACCTTCCTCTTTACTCGTGGTGTAACCTTCCTGATTGTCTTCTTTGCTGGTAGAGCTCCCAAGGGTATTATTAGCGAGGTCTTCATCAAAATTGTTATCCCCTGGGAAGTCGGCCTCATTAATCTCCTTTTCTAGGTTAGCGTACATGTTATTCGAAGGAGCAATTGTCGTGAGGTTCCTTGCTGCTGATCTTCGAGGGCTAGCTTTCCTCCTACGTCTTACTTCAGTGAATCCTTCTAAATCCGTCTCTGAAACACGAGTTCCCTCTTCTTCCTCCATCAGAGGGGGATGACCCCGAGTGTCAACTTGGGGGAAAGGGTCCGGGGTCCCATCTAGTTTAATCTTGTTTTTATTGGTATTTTGCTTCAAGGGGCAATCCTTGATCCTATGACCTTGGTGTCCGCAATGGAAGCACGCATTTGGCAAATTCTTGTAAGTAACCTCTTGTACCCAAATCTTGCCATCTCCACAGTTTATGGAGATCTTCGAGGGAAGGGCCTGGTTCAAGTCTGTTTCAACGCAGATTTGTGGGTGCCAGCGCGCATTGAAAGAATATTGAACTCCTTTGTAGATTAACCCCCCAACATCCTCTCTTGAGGCCATCGGGCGACCAATTGGTGAAACGATTTCTCGAAGAAATCCATACAAAAAATACGGAAGATTGGGAAGCTCCACCCATAACGGGTAACGAAGAGGCTTTGACCTGTTTGGAACAAAGTCTGGGGTCCACTTAAATAGACATAAGGTGGACCGGCCCACTTGCCAGGAGCCGGCTTGCAGGGCTTGGAAGGCCATCTCTTCATTTTCAAACACTAGAAGTAGGTGATTCACCGGCAAGAATTGACATTTGCACACAATTAAACCACGCGGGAACCACTCCTTGCGCAGCCAAGTTCTCGCATTTTCTAGGGGGGGCTAGGGCCAAAAACTTGACCGATCATGCAAGTTTTTATCAGTTCTTCTTGCTTTGCCACCACAGATTCCATGCATAAAGGGACCATCGGAGGAGCGACTGTTGGAGTTAGACATCTGCGAAAGCACGTGAACAGCACAAGGAAGAAGAAGAAGCTTGGAGCACAAACACACAATACTGAATGTATTACTAGAGAATGTACAAAGATAAGTAGCCCATTAGGGCAATAGGCGTATATACAAGTCGAGGGAAAAAAACCTCCTAAAGAGGGAAAAAAGTGCCCCGACGGTCCTAATGTGTTCGCACACTTCACTACCTAAATATATCAACAAATACCCCCTGGGAGTGATGCGGTGAACAAGTAGCTGTCACTCATGTATAAGGAAGTGCCAAGCTATGTGGAAATCACTCCACAAAAGGAAGTAAGCCCAAAGCAATGTTCTCCTGCGTGGGCACATATGCCAAGCTGATCTCCCCAGTAGAGAACCTCTCCCTGACATAATGATAATGCACCTCAATGTGCTTAGTGCAAGCATGGAACACAGGGTTCCTCGCAACTGCCAATGTGCTTTGACTGTCAGTGAAGATGGTGGTGGCAGAAGTCTGACCAACAACCAAATCAGCCATAAGGCGTCTGAGCCACACACACTCAACAGTCGCTGTGAAAGCTTCCCTATACTCAGCCTCACAACTGGAAGTGCCCACAGTAGGCTGCTTCTTGCTCAACCAAGATATACATGAGGTACCAAGCATGAAGCAAAAACCACTGGTGGACACACGAGTGTCATAGCAACCAGCCCAATTTGAGTCAGAAAAAGCATGCAAATCTGGCGGTAGTGATCCCCCCTTGGGATAAAACAACCCAAGTAGCCAAGTACCACTCAAGTAGCGAAAGATGCACTTAACCGCCTTCCAATGCGTGACTCCTGGGCAATGCATAAACCTGTTCATCTGTGAGACAACAAACTGAATATCTGGCCGAGTAATGCATAAGTAAATCAAGCATCGAACAACTTGCTGATAGAGAACAACATCAAATGCATCTCCAGCATCATGAAGACTCAATCGTAAACCTATCTCCATAGGAGTGGCAATAGGCTTACAGTCTTCAAGGCCAAAACGCTGCAATAATGTGTCAATATATTTCATTTGACACAAAGCCATTCCACCATCAACTTGCATAAACCGAATGCCCAAATAGTGATGCAAATGCCCCAAATCAGACATCTCAAATGAGGCATGCAAATCAGCCTTGAAATTAGCAATATGCTTCTCAATAGGACCAGTGAGCAGCATGTCGTCAACATAGACAACAATGATCAGAAGCACATCATTAGCACGCTTAACATATAAGGTGCTTTCAGTTGGACTATTCTCAAAACCATGCGCAACCAGATAGGCATGTATCTTCTCATACCAGGCACGTGGTGCTTGCTTTAAACCATATAATGCCTTCTTTAACCTGCACACCTGGTTTTCATGCCCTTTCTGCACAAAGCCACGGGGTTGAAAAACATACACTTCTTCATGCAAGTCACCATTCAAAAATGTTGTTTTAATGTCCAACTGATGTACATTCCAACCATGATGGGCTGCAAGTGCACAAATGCTCCGAACAGTAGTCATACGGCATGTAGGTGCAAAGGTCTCATCAAAATTAATGCCTCTTTCCTGCGCATAACCCTTTGCAACAAGCCTAGCCTTATACCTGTCAACTGTACCATCAGGTTTATGCTTCAGCTTGTATACCCACTTAGTGCCAATGGCCTTCTTGCCAGGAGGCAAGTCACATAAAGACCATGTATCATTCTTCATTATAGCATCATATTCAGATTGCATAGCAGCCATCCAATTTTCTGAATTCTGTGCTTCATCAAAAGAAACAGGCTCATTCTCATCACAGAGACTAGATGCAACCATAGCATAGAAATCTGATGCAAAGGAGGCACTATGAGAACCTGAACGAGTACGATATGACAAAGGTGCATCTAATTTGTTGTCACGCAAAGTCTGCACCAGCCATTTTGGCATAGTTTTTGCCTCCTCAATATCAGCTCTCTCATCAACAAGTGCATCATGTGAATCTGCATCAGAAATGGAATGATCTGCATCATCATATGAAACCTGTAAAGGTTGAGAAGTTGCCTCATTAGGACCAGCACTAGACTGTCCACCTGTAAAAAGAGCCATCAAAGTATCATACATGTCTTTGGAGCTAACAGATGTCTCCTTAGTACATGAAATCAATGGTTGAATAGCATCTTCCACAAAGACAACATCATGGCTAACGAAAATGCATTTAGTCTATGGATGATACAAACGATAGCCTTTACTTTTAGAACTGTACCCAACAAAAATACATTTTATTGCCTTATCATTCAATTTTTTACGATGTTGTTCAGGCACTAGTGCATATGCCAAACAACCAAAAACACGCAGATACGCAATAGATGGCTTGCGGTCATGCCAAGCCTCATATGGAGTGATAGACTGCAGCGCTTTAGTGGGACACCTGTTCAGTACATATGTTGCACACATGACAGCCTCAAGCCAGAAACTATGTGGTAAAGCCTGACTCTTGACCATGCACCTCGCCATCTCCATGAGTGACCTGTTCTTTCGTTCAGCAACTCCATTCTGTTGAGGTGTATACGGCACTGTACACTGGTGTTTTATCCCATGTTCAACTAGAAATGCATTAAATTCAGAAGACGTATATTCCCCCCCTCGATCAGAACCGAGGGTGCCCATTTTACAAGCTAAAAGATTTTCAACCAAAACCAAAAACTGTTTAAAGCACATGAACACTTCGGACTTTGCTTTGAGTGGATATACCCATGCATGCCTAGAAAAATCATCAATAAAAGTCACGAAGTAAAGGTAATTTCCAAAAGAGGGTGTCTGCATAGGACCATAAACATCACTATGTACAAGCTGCAATTTTTGTGTAGCCCGAACTGAACCATCTTTTGGAAAGGAGGAACGCTGCTTTTTGCCCAAAATACAGCCTTCACATACATGTTTTCCAGGTGCCTCAAGTTTGGGCAAAGAGGACACCATTTCAGATTTCTGCAAGCGTAGCAAACTAGTAAAATTCAGATGACCAAAGCGTGCATGCCAAAGCTTTGCATCTGACATAGCATGAGAATCATTTACTGCACATGCTAAATCATTTTCAGATCTTTCATAGTCTATGAGCTTGTACAGCCCACGACATAAAATGCCAGAAGCAATAATCACATCGCCATTTGACAGATCATGAATTGTACACCTGATATCAACAAATTTCACAACCAAGTCAATCTTGGCTAATGCAGAAACTGATAACAAGTTCTTTTTGATCACTGGCACAAATAAAGCATCTGACAAAGTGAAAGAACTATCATCAACAGTAGTCAAAATGATCTTACCAACTCCCATAACAGGATAAGAGGAGTTGTTGGCGCATGTAACAGTGTTCCCTGTAGGGGTAGGCTCGAGTGAAGAGAAGAAACTGCGCTGCGAGGTAATATGTTTGGTCGCCCCACTGTCAAAATACCAAACATCTGAGTCTACTGCATACATGCACTGCTCATGATAAGATGGGTCAAAACTGCAGACAATAGTAAACGCCCATTCTTCTTCCTGCACAAGATTTGCAGACTCTGTTTTTGGTGTAGAGGCCTTTGCAACAACCATTCCAGCCTTTTTCTTCTTTGCCTCTTTAGCAGCCAGTTTTGGACAGTTCTTTATGATACAATCATTCCCTTTACAGTACTTACAAAACAATTTTTGCTTTTCTGATTTCTTCTCATCTTTATCTTCCTTCTTAGAATATGCAGAATTAATAGATTTCTACTTACTAGTTAAAGAGCTCCATTTTCCTTTGCCCTTCTGACTAGCCAATAAAGCTTGATCTGCAACTCGCATAATGAACCTATTTTGCCTGGACTGATCTTCCTGCAACAGAACAGAGACTAACTCCTCAAATGATAAGGCATTTGGATTGCCTTTCATCATCAACCGAAGAGTAGAAGCAAAACCATGATATGAATCAGGAAGACCATTCAGAACGGTCTGCACAAGTGAGCTATCTGGTATAACCTCATCAGCAAAAATCAACTGTTCCTTCAGGTCTTTGATCTTTGTTAAGAAACTGTCCATAGAATCACCTTCATTCATGTGCTCACTCTCCAACTGTTTTCGGAGGTAAGCAACACGAGCCTCATTCCTAGCTTGGTACAATGTGGTAAGTGTATCCCAAGCATCCTTAGTTGTTCTGGAAGAGCGAATATGAGGAATAATGACACATTTGACAGACAAAGCTATCAATGCATGTGCCTGGGCATCTCTGCCATCCCAGCGAATCTGCTCTACAGTAGGTGCAGCAAAAACAGTAGCACGAACAAGAATATGTGGAATATCATCTTCGACACCATCTTCATCAGCTCCAGCACCTGCATTTGTAGTACCTGTAGTCAGAGGTGTAACAGGACGTCTTTCAACACCCTGCACAATGTTCCACAATCCTTTTGCAACCAATACATGTCGCATCATATAAGCCCATAATGGGTAGTTGGTACCATCCAACTTATCCTCTATAGCCAACATACGGAATACACCACTGCTTTCAGCCATGGCCAGTGACTAAAATACCTTGATGCAGAAAATTGACTGTATCTCAAAAAGTTGAACAGAACTGCCCAGACGAGTTTTGCTAGACTTGTAGCAGACTTCGAGATGCTTAAACTGGCGAACAGAGACTGGTATATATCTTTGGCACAAAAAGACGAAATAGCCTGCATAAGCGCTACAATAGTGTGTTCGGAGGCCGAAACGAGCTCAGATCGTGATTTCGACACCACAAAGCGAAGATGTTTGGATCTCGGAAACACGCTGAGTATGCTCACCAAAATTTGTGCGATTCTGAGACTGCAAACGGAGGAGTGTCGATGGCACCCTAGATGAAGCGACGACCTGCTCTGATACCAATTGTTGGAGTTAGACGTCTGCGAAAGCACGCGAACAGCACAAGGAAGAAGAAGAAGCTTGGAGCACAAACACACAATATTGAATGTATTACTAGAGAATGTACAAAGGTAGTAGCCCATTAGGGCAATAGGCGTATATACAAGCCGAGGGAAAAAAACCTCCTAAAGAGGGAAAAAAGTGCCCCGGCGGTCCTAGTGTGTTCACACACATCACTACCTAAATATATCAATAGCGACGTCGAGTGGGACAGAATCCAACTCAAGAGGGCACTGGGACTGGAGGGACGCCACATTGCTCAAAATCAACGAGAGAAAAAAGGTCAACATAAAGGCTAGAACAATTAAAGGCGGTGCAAATTAGTTTAAAGGAGAACCTGATCGTTCCATGGACTGAGTGTGTAGAGCAAGATCGAGGATCATCAGCCCTTTACTTATCTCCCTTCGCAAGGGACCAAGGAAGGTCACACTTCTTATATAACCATTTGCAACTTTAAATTTCTTAATCGATTATGAATTGAAAAGACAAGAGAGCCTTCACGTGCACTGCCCCGGAAGTGAGTTGCGATGCCCAGGCAGCCTCGAAATGGGAGCTTCACCATCGCGATGGTAAAGAAGGGGCACCGCGAACGTTTTTTTTTTTTTTTTTTGATGCACCATCGTGAGGCGGAGGCGAGATTTAGCTTTAAATAAGAAATAACTTAAAATAAGAAGAGCCTGACGTGCGTCTCTGATCCTTGCGATGTTCAGCAGGAAAGAAGAAGCGCGATGGCCACGCACTCCAAGGGCGTGAAGGATCGCGATGGTGTATCCTCGGGAGTCGTGCCCTATGCGCGCGAGCTCTTTCTCCGAAGCACAACACAAAGACGATGGGCATGAGCCACACAGTTGCGATGGGCAACTAGCCACACTGTCGCGATGATGAAGACAAAAGACGCAGACGCGATGAACCAGCTACACCACTGCACACCCTGTCGGGATCCATTGGCAGTCGAAAGTTGATGCACAACAGAGGGAGACGCACTCAACGGAACTAGAAGAGTGCCGAGTACACCATGGTCATGATGATGATGTTGATCAATATGTTCGGCATCGACTTCACCACAAGCTTTGACTTCAGCTCCGTCGATATCGGTCGTCGCTTATTAGATTTCATACAATAACATGTACTTTATCTTAACGATTATAGTTTGTTCGTGATATAGATGAAAGATGTAAGAAGATGACTCATATCCACATGGTACTTACTCAAGGGGAGAAGAACACTATTTGATGAAGAACTGAAAATAGTAAGGTGCTACTGAAGAAATTAAGTTTCTCAAGTACACATTTATCATAAGCATGGCTAGTAAACCTGTTTATTATGCATTTAAAGTGGTATATGTGATGGCTTGCTAGGCAAAGGTATAACATATTGACATGAACCTCTCAATGAGGGATGACATGTTGTTGAACAAAACATTTTGTTGTTTTTTGAAGTTTGGTTTTCAACATACTCTTCCATGATGTTTCTGAAATAATAGCTTGCACAACCAAGGGACCGCTTTTATCCCCCACTTTCATGGGCTAACATCGGGCTAATCTGCAAGTATTGAACCCAAAATTTTCAATCCAAGGTCCAATGTGTTTACCAATACACCATGCACTTTCAATTACTAGACTTTGAATGTTATAATGAGAGAAAAATTGTGGAGGATTCTCCCCCAAGTCAATGGTTTTTGGAAGATGAAATTTTAGTATGCTTGATCTTTTTTATTACAGACATATTACAACTTATCCATCTCGATACTTGATCTCCCAAATGTACTATAAATTATAGTGACAAATTTAAAACAAATGGAATCCATTTAGATGGCCACAAGCCCATGGGACTAGCATATTGAACCACAAAAGAATCATATATGTAGAGGTTTTTCTTAAAAAAATAGCAACTTCAAAGTTACAAACCTTGTATGACAAAAATGGAATCCATCTAGAAATTATTTTTTTATCATTCTCATTTTTTTGAACAATTGTGGCATTTAAAATAGTACAAATTAAGTGAGATATTCCATCACATGGGCCAAGTTTTATGTATGTGATTTTGTGATCCCATCGACCAAGTCTTTCGCCTCCCGTATTGTTGTGAAATTAGAATTTTTTCATCACCCATATGAGCTTCTATGTCATGCTTATTATGTTGTTCCAAAAGCTTGATGTAAGCTTATTCTTGAGGTTCCAAAGAAAATGGTTTCTCACTTAGTACCGTACTTATTGGACATTATCCTCATAGTACCCAAAGAAAGGTTCCTTGGATTTCAAAAAGTGCAAGTGTACTATAAAGAAGAGCATTTGTGGCATCATTTGATGGCTTTTGTTCTTAGTCCATAGAAAAACCATTGATGCTCTGCTTCTTTCTCATGTTGTCACTCCAAGATATAAGTTCATCTTTTTAGGTTTTTCTCACAAAGGTTTTCTTTGTGATTAATAAACATTGTGAGCATGCATATATTTTTTTTATTTCTTAAACTAAAAAACAACCCCTTATATAGATCACCATTCGATGTTACTCCATGTAATACCCAAGCATAGTCAGGAGCAAAGTCTAGTTGTGATGAAACATGCTTCACTAGGATCATCGATTCGAGTATGGCCCAATTCTGTATGAAAACATGTTAAAAATATCAAAGAGATCTGATTGCTTTTTTTAGAGGGGTGGTCTATAAATGGTTAATGGAGCCTTTTTCTTCAAAAGCATTCTTTTCGTCATATATTAAATTCAAAAATTTGTGTTATTTAGAGTTTTTTAAAATGTATATATGCTAAAAAAACAAACATGAAGCTTTTCACATCACAAAGAAAAAATATAATTCTAATGAAGTTACTCTAGTACATAGGAAGTTGTTCCACCTCCTTTGTTGTTACATTATAGAAGAATAAGTGCCAACAAAAAGAAATGGAGCACTAAGAAAAATTGATAAGTTGGCACAATACACCAAAGGGGCTATAGAAGGATAATTCTGATTTCTTTCATCTAAATGCTTAGAAAATCAATAAAAAAGACACATTTAAGATCTTCAATTTAGTCTTTAGCTTATCCAATTTGTTTTCAATTCAAATATCTCTAAAGACAAATAAACACTTAATGTAAGAATCAAATAATCTCTCTCTATTTCTCTTTTAACTTCTTCTTTCTTTCTTTCGTGCTCTCTATCTCTTGTCACTGCATATGTTTCTCAAACTTGAATCTTGTTTCTCCTTCTCCTACTTTATCACTCTCATCTAGCTTCCTATCTCTCATACTCCATATCTCACTCTCAATGTCTCTCTTTCCTTTCACTATCTACTTTTCTCTTCTCTCACTTTCTTTCTCTTTTTATCTCACCTTCTCCCTCGTTTTTGCTCTCTCTCTCTCTCTCTCTAATCCTCTATCTCTATATTAAATGTGTTACATTAACCTAAGGAGAAACCTTATAATCACAGATGTTTGGCTAGCAAGTCTTGCATCAAGATCCACTCCAGTCGGAGTGGTAGATGGGGAAAGAATCATGGAGGCGATTCTCTAATTAATAATTATAGGCTCTCTCTCTAATCCTCTATCTCTATATTAAATGTGTTACATTAACCTAAGGAGAAACCTTATAATCATAGATGTTTGGCTAGCAAGTCTTGCATCAAGAGCCACTCCTTTAGTAGGAGTGGTAGATGGGGAAAGAATCATGGAGGCAATTCTCTAATTAATAATTATATGTTGGATGGTGGGGTGGAGGCCATCAATTCATCTAGTGTGTGTCTTTCATTCTCTCTTAGAGCTTTACACAAGCAACAACTCTTTATAGTGTCACCTAAAAAGTTTATTGCATTGGAAGCATAGCCAAATCGAGGGCTTGACTAGGTGAAAATAGCATCTTCAAGCCCATGCACATGTTTCAAAGCTTCCATTGGAATTTTGATAGAGAGAGAGAGAAGGCCAAATCTCTTCTTTCTCCTCCTCCCATGCAGCCACATGAACAAAAGGGAGTTAGAGAGTTCCTTGAGCTCTCCACCATTCATTTTCATGAAAAGCAATGCTTCTACCTCGATTATATATGCCATTCTCTAAGTCTTTGTAGCCATTGGATGGGAAGTTGAGCATCTTCTTTCGGATCATGTTTCAAGCTAGAGTTTCCTTCTATTAATCATGGTTTTTTTCTTTCGATGAACATGATTTGGCCACATCTCAGCTTTACATTCACTTTATATTATGCGGAGGGACATGAAGAGATAAGAAGAGTGAGAAGGAAAGGAGGAGAAGACTAACAAAAAAGTTAAGAGCAGGAAGTGGACTGGAGAGAAGAGAGCTCTTTTCTCTCTGCATGGTCACATGATTACATGAAGTGTGTCTCTATGAAACCCTAATTTTCATAGTCCATGAGCGCACACAATAAGAAGAATGTCATATCCATGAAGTGACTAGTTGGTAGCTAAGAAGAACTACACGCAAAAAGATAGAAGAACATGTATCTCCAACAACTGCAAGGCAAGTTGTTGGGAATTGGACTCACAATCTCTTGTTTAGGAGTGTGATGGGCTAACCAATTGCCCCAAAAGCCATGGTTGAGGACACTTCCTAATCCTCTCTCTTAAGGAGTGGTTCAACCATATCCTACTAGGATTATGTGAGATTCCTTCCCCCTTAGATTGAGCATTATCCTCAGTTCTCACTTGTGGACCCTTCTATCTAACTTGGGCCCTTTTTCCACGTTTGAGTGTCTCCACTAGCCTCAAATTCTAGCACATGGAGCTATTGTGGACCTATCCAACCCTCCATTGGTGCCCAAATGCCCACGCCCCTTCCTTCTTGGCCAATTTCAAAATCACCTACAAGCAAACACTTCCCAAGTGCCCATGATTGAGGCTTCTTACATCCATCTTGCCCAATTCTCTCAACAAGGCCGCTCTAATACCGATGTTGGGAATTGAACTCACAACCTCTCGATTAGGACTGTGATGGATTAACGAGTTGTCCTAAAAAGCCATGGTTGAGGACTACTTCCTAATCCTCTCTCTTAAGGTGTGGTTCAACCATCTCCAACTAGGATTATGTGAGACAAACATACACATGCATGTGCACACAGTCACGAGTAAGAAAGAGATATGATGCTCTAAATAGATCATTGTTGTTGGAAGATTTCTCCTTCTAATGCACAACAGGAAGCTTGGACCCTGCCCAAGACCTAGATACACTTAGAAAATTACTCATTAAAATTGATATATCTCTCAATTTTGAGATCCAATCAACAAACACTTTTAGCCACATAATCTAGACACTAGGCGCTTTCAAAGAGCTATCAATTAGTGGAATTGAACACATGTAGACAACTCAACTCAATCACACAAGAAAGATTGTTTTTCTTAATAGGTTTTGGGACAAAACAGTAGATAAAGAAAGAGATATAACTCATACTACAAAGAAGATTCTCCCAAGACCCTTTTGGGTGTAGAATCCTTGTTTTATAAGCTTTTTAAAAAGTACAAGAATTTCAATAATGGAGCTTCCTATAAAGAGAAAATGAAATCCTAACAGGCTCCTATAGAAATTCAACACCCTTTGGAAAGGGTAGGAGAGATATACAAGAGAATATGAACTCCTATGATAGAAAATGGATTAATAACATATGTAAAAGCATCATTTCAACTTCCATCCACACACACTTATAATGAGCTTGGATGGTGCTTAAATAGCCATGGGAGCCTTCCATGACTCTTCATATGTCCTCCATGTCTTTTCACATGCCCTCCTTGTCTCTTCAGCTACCTTATGACTCTGTCTCTTCATTGGAGTGTCTCTTGGGGTTCAATGCCTCGTTTTGTATAAGGTTCCACCTTCAAACATGTGCTTTGACTTTCCTAAGGTTCAAAATCCTTCAAATGAAGTTATTTAGTGAGAGATAGATGCTTGAGCATGCCCTAGAACTACATAAATTTTAACACTCCCCCTCAAGCTCAAGATCCTTTGCTGTCAAGTGTGGGGATTTATTCCTTCATACTTATCATGCTTTTTAGCTTTTCCATCCTCTTTACATCCATGAACTTTATAAGAAGGTATGCAATTTGTTCCTTGGTGTTGGCATGTTGAATAACTTTTCTCTTATGAAGTGATAATGAAATTATATATGCTAGCTCCTAGGATGGAACATTGGATTCTTTGGAAGGAAGATACTTGAGATATCTCCAAACAATGGAACAATGCCAACCTTAATATCCAAATCTTTTAAGAGTTTTAAAACCACATTACCTCACTATGGCATAATACTTCTTCCAAACCCTCTTTTGTTTCACATTAGGAGTCACTACCTCTTCAAAATCATCTTCATCATCACTAGAATGGAAGTCCTTGCCACATTACCCTTAGTAGATTGGTTGTGGCTACATTCTGGACTTGGGCTTCACCTTCATTCTCTTTTCCTTTGAGTGATGAAGGGTTCCTTGATGGAATCGAAGTGGAGGGGCCAAAAACTTGTGCTAACTTGAATTTTTTTTCCGTAGATTTTACTTGAGATACATGGACCTAGAATACACATCCAAAAATCCTTAGATGTTACAAGTCATGCTTCCCTTGGTAATATACCTCATCTACAGTTGCATCATGAACTCTTGATGTGGTCATCCTATTCATCAAGTAAGAAGTTGTACTTGCTACATCAGCCCAGTATGTAAATGGGACATTCATTTCATTTAACATGCATCTAGCTACCTCTGCAATCTGTCTATTTTTTCTTTCATAAATACCATTATGTTGGGGAGTGTACCTACATGTATATTGCCTCTTTATCCCTTCATCCTACAAGAACTTGGTAAAATCATTGGACAAACCCTCCTCCACCATCTGATCTTAGAACTTTGATCTTGTGACTGATTTCATTCTTAACTTGTGCGTTGAACCTTTTGAATGTATCAAAAACATAATTCTTGTGCTTGATGATATACAACCATATATTTCTATAGAAATCATCAATAAAGGTTACAAAGTACATTTTACCTACATGATGGCTCTCTTGAGGGTCCCCATACATCTATGTGGACCAAATTCAAAGACCAAGGAGCCACATAGCTTGATGGCTTGAAAGGCCTCCTAATATGCTTCCCAAATTGACATGCTTCAGATACCTCATGCAAGTTAGGTGTGGTGAAGCTTGGAAGTCCTCTAACAACTTCATCCATCTACATATTTATGAGCTACTCAACACTAAGATGGCCAATTCTTTTGTGCCATAGATCAAGAGCTACAATTTTAGATGACCCACATGCAATGAACATATACTTACTAGAATCAACCTTGACGCCAATTGTGAACATCCTCCCTTGCCTTTCACCTTTGGTAATGAGCTTGAAGTCATTCTTTGGATCTTCTATGAATCATTCTTTCTCTAGATTACACATAATGGCTTTTATCATGTGGAACATGTTCTCCACATCCTTGAGGTCTACAATGAGAATGTAGCATCAAACATGGACTCGGTTGATTACTCATTTCTCACAATTTCATCCTATTTGGTCTCTTCTTTTTAAATGTGCTCTCCATTGTATTGTACTTGCATGTATGCCTTTTAAAACACAAAAAGAAACTAATGGAAGGCTTCAATAATTGGCTGAAGTATTTTGATGGTGATGCACCACTGTGCGCTCTCCTTCTCATGAGCTCCACAATGATATCCTCAGAGTAGAAAACCAAGCTCCTAAGGCCACACGTGGTACTCCACATAGAGAGTGCAGAATACACAAAAAAACACAGTACACAGGGAGCACGAAGACAGACTTTTTAGGTCTTGCAAATGCGAGCGAACTTACAGTCTGTGACTGACCAGGCCACTATATGTTTTATTAAAGAACATATACAAAGAAGTGTCCGGTGGCCCTTTGGCATTTCACATGGACACTAACTGTAACAATCTCCCACTAAAGGCCAATATGGCCAAAGTAACTATGGGAGAAAAATAAACAATGATAAAGAATACCTGAGTGTAAGTATACAAACTATACCTCCCATTTGATGGGCATGTTACATAGTATACAAGTGACTGTGTAAGATCATCAATCAAGTAACCCCCTTCAAGTGACAATAGTGTCAAAAGCTATCCTATGGTAGAGCTTTAGTCAAAGCATTTGCAACATTATCTCAAGTGTGAACCTTCTCAAGAATAATGCGCTCAGTGGCTAAGCAATCTCTAATGAAGTGATACCTCACCTCAATGTGCTTGGTCTTTGCATGACAGACCGGATTCTTAGCCAAAGCAATGGCACTCTGACTATCACTGAGCAAACAAGGTACATGCTGAGGTAAACCCATATCACAAGCAAGATGAGAAAGCCACAATGCTTCCTTACATGCCTCACTTGCTGCAACATACTCTGCTTCTGTGGTGGGAACATCTGTACATTCTTGAGGACGAGATCTCCAAGAGATAGCACCTCCAACAAAATGAAAAATGTACCCTCATGTAGACTTACGATTGTCTACACAACTAGCATAGTCAGAATCTGTGTAACCAATAATGGATGCTTTTCCTCTACCTAAGCATAGACACTTGTCCTTAGTGCCACTCAGATATCTTAAAATCATCTTGACCACTTCCCAATGTTTCTTACCAGGATTAGACATATATCTGCTCACAACTCCCACTGCAAATGCAATGTCTGGTCTCGTACCTACCATAGCATACATGAGACTACCAACAACACACTGATAGGGAATTTTGGTCATGAATTCCTTTTCCTCATCTGATTTGGGGCAATCATCCTTGCTCAATTTCACATATGTGGGTAAAGGTGTACTCAATGCCTTTCCACCCTGCATATTGAACTTGTGAAGTACTTTGGATATGTACTCACTTTGAGACAAGTATATGCATCTTTTGCACCTATCATGAGTAATGCGCATGCCAAGAATATGTTTGGCATCCCATAAATCCTTCATATCAAATGTCTGACTCAACTTCTTTTTGAGAATTGACAAATCATAAGAGGACTTCCTAGCAATCAACATATCATTGACATAAAGTATCAAGCATATTAAACTGCCATCTGAGCATCTCTTTGTGTAGAGACAATGATTCTCATTGCTTCGAGAATAGCCTTGAGACTTCATAAAAGCATCAACCTTTTGGTACCATTGTCTAGGGAACTGTTTAAGTCCATACAAGCTCTTCTTAAGCTTACAAACTAGAATTTCCTTGCCAGGAACTACATAACCCTCTCGTTGTTCCATATCGATCTCATATGTAAGATCTCCATGCAAGAAAGGAGTTTTCACATCCATTTGGGCTAGTTCTAAGTCCTCCATTGCAACGAATCCAAGCAACATGCGTAGGGTAGTCATCTTGACCACTAGAGAGAAGATTTCCTCAAAATCAACACGATGTTGTTGCTTAAAACCTTTTAAAACAAGTCGTGCTTTATACTTTGGAGAAGCACTATCTGATGTGAATTTCAGCTTATATATCCATTTACATGGTAAAGCTTTCCTACCCTTTGACAAAGGTACTAAATCCCAAGTACCATTCTTATGAATAGAATCCAACTCACTCTTCATGGCACGCTCCCACTTGACATGATCCTCTGTTTGCATAGAATCTTTGTAGCAAGAAGGCTCACCGGCATCTGTTAGCATAAACTTGGAACATATCTATCAGGTGGATGTGAGACACGTGCATAATGTCTCAATGGTTGATGAACATGAACATGTGCGGACTGATCTGAATGGGCATTCTCTTGAACATCCCTATGTGCATCACTTTTATGCATGCTAACTGGAGGACTAGTATTCTCAAACACCACTCTTCTCACTTCAACCTCCTTAATGGGTTTTTTATGCATCTTAGACTCATTGAAAATGACATCACTACTTTTGATCATTGAGCATGTTTCAGGATCCCATAAGCGATATCCAAATTGTCCTTCTCGACCATATCCAAGAAAAATGCATTTCTTTGACTTATGTCCAACTTTTGTCTAAGGTTCTTGGGTATTCACACCCAAAAACTCGAAGATGATCACAATATGGTGGCTTCCCTGTCCAAAAATCTTGTGCCACTTTCAGACCTTTGGTAGTACCAGGTGCTAGCCCAAAAACCTTTGTGAGAGGTTTGCATGATGCAACATAGAGACTACTCTATCTTGAATAGTTATATTCATCCTCTGAGCTACACCATTTGGTAATCGGGTATAAGAAGCTGTAAACTCTCTACGAATCCCTCTAGACTGACAGAAAAGGCTGAATGAGGTATATTCACCCACATTATCTGAACGTAAAGGCTTAAGCTTAATTCCTTTTTCAGTCTCAACTCAAGCAAACCATTTTTTGAAAGTAGGGAATACCTCATCCTTCAATTTGATAGGATATACCCAAACTTTTCTAGTAGCATCATCTATGAAAGTGACAAAGTAAAGAGAACCACCTAAGGACCTAGTCGACATAGGACCACACACATCTGTATGAACGAGATTTAAAGGCTGAATTGAAGATTCAATGTGCGTTCTATGCACACTTTTGGTTTGCTTTCCATATTGACAATGCTCACAAAATGAAAAATTAGAGAAAGATAACACAGGTAAGTAGCCAGAACGAGAAAGATTTTCCATTCCACTATGAGATATATGGCCCAAACAACCATGCCAAATACAAGACATAGGCCGTTCAATAACAGCTAACAAGTGTTCTTTCTGTGATACAAATAAAGGATAAAGTGAGCCACCTTTGCTTCCTTTTGCAACAACCATATTGCCCTTTGATATGCAAAAGGACTAAGCATAGAAGACCACCTTGTAACCAAGGTCATCAAGTTGACCAACTGACATCAAACTGTGTGATAACTGAGGTACATGGCGTACATTATGCATAGTAAATTTTGAACCATCAATGAACTGCACAACCACATCTCCAATCCCCACAACATCACACTGGTAAGAGTCACCAAGTTCGTACCAAGAGACTTTGTTGCATAATTAGAGAACTATTCTCTATGTGGTGTCACATGGAAAGAAGCACCAGAATCTAGCAGCCAGGTGTGGGAAAGAGAATCAACCATAAGAGCCTCAGTTGGCACAGTACTATCAAGTGCCAACACATCAACATCATAAAAAATGGCATTAATTTCTTCAATCTTCACAGTCGAAGTAGATGGTGTAGATAACTATTTAACATGCCCATCAACATTCTGTCCTTTACCTTTAGCATTCTTTAATGCATAACAATCTTTCTTCATGTGTCCTTTCTTATGATAATAATGGCATTTGATATCCCTCTTCCTTGATTTACTTCTACTCTTATTCTATTGACCATTCTTTTCCTTGTTCTTGCTCCTGCCATGTTGCTGATTCTTTCCTTGGTAAGAATCACGAACATTATATGCATCTCCACTCTGAGTGCCAACCATAGATTTTCTACGAATCTCCTCACTCAAGAGTGCTCCACATATGTCATCATAGACTAGTTTACCGCCAGGTGCATTGTTCCTAATAGCTGTGCAAAACGTATCCCATGATGATGGCAAGGTGCATAACAACAATACTGCTTTCATTTCATTATCCATATCCATTTTTTGAGCCTGTAACTGGGAGAATATAACATCAAACTCATTTAGATGAGCAACAACACTATTTGTGTCCTTCATAGGAAGGTCATATAATTTTCTCATCAGATACACTTTATTTGATGTCGTCTCTTTTTCATATGTATTGCATAACTTCTTCCAAAGCTCCTCCGCACTTTCACAGTCTAATACTGTAAAGTAAACATTATCTACCAAGTGCAAGCGAATGGTAGACCTGGCCATTTCATCTAACTCATCCCAATTATCTTCATCCATGTCAGCAGGCTTCTTTGAAATTCCATTTACTGGCTTCCATTGCCTCCTTTGAATCAGCACATCTTTAATCTGATTCTTCCATAGAGCAAAGTTTGTGTCATCAAATTTTTGGATCTCAAAATGGTCTTTGCCTTGCAAGTTATAGCTCCTCCTCGGAACACTAGCACTAGACCCTGATCCACTGATGTGTGTGAGACCTCTGATGCCATGATGATAGAGAACTGAATAGAATGATAATGGAGCTAGAAGAGTCCGAATACCAATGAATAAGTGTATCAAGGAGTAAATCGACCACTGTATAGTTGATAAAACCAAAAATCTGGAAAAATTTTGCCATAGTATCCTCTCCAAAATGAGCATATGGCCAATGTAAAAATATCATAAAACTGCAAGAATTGACATGTTTACTTGCATAGTGAATCACTGACTCCACTGCATATAATCAGTTACCTAATAGAAGCCAACTAGGCTTATTGAGCACCTCTGAACAACTATCATACATCTCCTATGGCGAGGCTGGGTAAGTCTTCCACCTGCATCACCAAAGAGACCCCAACACCTGGGTGTCTCCCAGTTAAGAAAACCTCACCACAACCCTCTTTATCAAACATAAAAGGCTTTATGCAAAAAAAATGTAACTGCTATATCAATGACCACATGGATGTACATAAGTGGTATCCACTGAAGCATACATGGTGTGTATGTGCTCAATATATGCAATAAAATGACACTAAAAGGTTGAATGCATAGCCCAAAAGCTAGCCAATAACACATGCAAGTGTCTGTCAACTCTAATGTTTTAGGCTCAAAAACCTGCATAAATTTTCCGTGATTGCTCCCACCAAAATTGAAAACCTTTCAAGAAACTTGTAGTTTTACGAGTGTGGCTAAAAATATAGCCCCAAAGGTTGATATTTATTATTTGAGAAGTACAAAGAACACTCTTCTTGATGTTTTTGGACCTGTGTGAAGAGAACTATGTGCAAAAGTACTCCAAAATGGCTCCAAAAGACACCCCAAACGTGCTTCAGAAATAGGCTTTGAAAGCAAAGAATGAAGCTTTGAGGGACCAAAACATGTTCAAGGTAATGTCAACCTTAGTCTTTCCCCTTCTTTAGACACCACAAGAGTGTATCTTAGTGGAAAGAGATTGCCATGGTTAAGCGAGCTCTGGGGGGAACAATACTGGGATGGGTGACCTCCCGAGAAGTACCAGGAACCTCTATATTCCTTGATTGTTGAGGTCCTCCCTTGCATGCAGCCAATGGTGACTTCGGTGACTCGGATGACAAGGTATGCCAAGGTGTCTGCCTTGGTTGCCACCTTATTCATAAGCCTTGGAGAAAGCCGAGGGCGGGGGGTGCTCGCTTTGCTTGCACAAAAGGAACAAAGCTTTTGCATCGAACTGCTCTGATATTAGTGAAGTATTTCGATGGCGATGCACCAAAATGCGCTATCCTTCTCGCGAGCTCCACGATGATATCCTCGGAGTAGAAAACCAAGATCCTAAGGCCGCACACGATACTCCGCACAAAGAGTGCGGAATATGCAGAAAAACACAGTACACAGGGAGCACGAAGACAGACTTCTTTGGTCTTGCAAATGCGGTCGAACTTATAGTCTGTGACTGACAAGGCCACTATATGTTTTATTAAAGAACATATACAAAGAAGTGTTCAATGGCCATTTGACCTTTCACATGGACACTAACGGTAACATTGGCTACATGAAGACATTGTCATGGTGTGGCAAGGGGATGACTACATGCCAAATATGCTACTAAAGGGCACTGTGACACAATCCAAATCCCTCTAGATGAGATAAGTTCATGTAGCATTCATCCCCTCTACCAAGTTGCATCTTAAGATCAAGCACCCAATAATAGTGAAGGCCTTGTATCAACATGGCTAATTGTAAGTCAAATTGCTTGTAATTGGGGTTGAACTATCGTCAACCTTTTGAGAACTTGTTGTGACATGGCCTCAAAAATGTTTTGGTTCCTTAACAAAGATTGCTCATTGTAGCCAATGAGGTTTACCTGACAATTTACTCTTGATAAGTATGTAATCAGCATCTGTGATCGGAGGCAAATACTTGATGGTTTCTTGAAAGAAATATGTGAGTAATAAGGCGAGATATATATGTGTTCTTTTCTCACATACAAGGGATCACTCTTGTGCATAGGTGTATAACAATTGTGTCTCATGCAAAGCCATGTAATGTGGCCCTATGTTTGATGTGTACTTTAAGTGCATTTGACTTGAATGGTGCAAGATACAAAGTAGTCCATTTAAGCACATGGTTATTGCATGAAGAGGTTCTTGATTGACTAGCCCCATATGCTTTGTTTCATATATCATTAAACTTGAAGCACTCGGTGGCCAATATTAGTTTTGAATATATAAAAGAAATAACACACACACACACATACATACATACATACATACATACATACATACATACATACATACATACATACATACATACATACATACATACATACATATATATATATATATATATATATATATATATATATATATATATATATATATATATATATATATATATATATATATATATATATATATGTATGTATGTATACATACGAGGGTGTTTTATCTTTCTTATCATATGCATACATTTCAAGAGATTGAGGTGAACATCTATCATGATGATCTAAAAAGCAATGCTTTCAGCTGTTGTGCAGTATCTTTAATGGAGAGCTCAATAAAGAGTTGTGCTACCATTGAAGGGATGACTAAGGATTCTGGAAAAGAGATCAAACATCTCCTCATGAACCACATAGTATTCATTGTGGTTTTCCTTGGTGGTGCTAATTTCTTTGGGATCTACTTTCATATGAGTCTAAGCTCTTTTTGCCCAAATTGCTTATTTTTAGCCCTATGAATCTTCTTTCTTATGTCCAAGTCGGGCCTAAACCTACCACTTAGGGATTTCACATGAGATGGGGCTTCATATCTTCTTTCTGTATGTAAACCTAGGCTTGTGTGTGTTGGAGTTAGACGTCTGCAGGCGAACAACACAAGGAAGAAGAAGAAGCTTGGAGCACAAACACACAATACTGAATGTATTACTAGAGAATGTACAAAGATAAGTAGCCCATTAGGGCAATAGGCGTATATACAAACCGGGGGAAAAAAACCTCCTAAAGAGGGAAAAAAGTGCCCCGGCGGTCCTAGTGTGTTCACACACATCACTACCTAAATATATCAACAAATCCCCCCTGGGAGTGATGCAGGGAACAAGGAGCTGGCACTCATGTATAAGGAAGTGCCAAGCTATGTGGAAATCACTCCACAAAAGGAAGTAAGCCCAAAGCTTTGCGAAAAGCTTCAAACTTCTCCCTAGGCAGAGCCTTCGTGAAAAGCTCTGCAATGTTTTCCTGCGTGGGCACATATGCCAAGCTGATCTCCCCAACAGAGAACCTCTCCCTGACATAGTGATAATGCACCTCAATGTGCTTAGTGCGAGCATGGAACACAGGGTTCCTCGCAACTGCCAATGCGCTCTGACTGTCAGTGAAGATAGTGGTGGCAGAAGACTGGCCAACACCCAAATCAGCCATAAGGCGTCTGAGCCACACACACTCAATAGTCAATGTGAAAGCTGCCCTATACTCAGCCTCACAACTAGAAGTGAACAAATAGGCTGCTTCTTGCCCAAGCAAGATATACATGAGCTACCAAGCATGAAGCAAAAACCACTGGTGGACACACGAGTGTCATAGCAATCAGCCCAATCTGAGTCAGAAAAAGCATGCAAATCTGGCGGTAGTGATCCCCCCTTGTGATAAAACAACCCAAGTAGCCGAGTACCACTCAAGTAGCGAAAGATGCGCTTAACCGCCTTCCAATGCGTGACTCCTGGGCAATGCATATACCTGCTCATCTGTGAGACAGCAAACTGAATATCTGGTAATGCATAAGTAAATCAAGCATCTAATAGCCTACTGATAGAGAACAGCATCAAATGCATCTCCAGCATCATGAAGACTCAATCGTAAACCTGTCTCCATAGGAGTGGCAATAGGCTTACAGTCTTCAAGGCCAAAAAGTTGCAATAATGTGTCAATATATTTCGTTTGACACAAAGCCATTCCACCATCAACTTGCATAAACTGAATGCCCAAATAGTGATGCAAATGCCCCAAATCAGACATCTCAAATGAGGCATGCAAATCAGCCTTGAAATCAGCAATATGCTTCTCAATAGGACCAGTGAGCAGCATGTCATCAACATAGACAACAATGATCAGAAGCACATCATTAGCACGCTTAACATATAAGGTGCTTTCAGTTGGACTGTTCACAAAACCATGTGCAACCAGATAGGCATGTATCTTCTCATACCAAGCATGTGGTGCTTGCTTTAAACCATATAATGCCTTCTTTAACCTGCACACCTGGTTTTCATGCCCTTTCTACACAAAGCCATGAGGC
Source organism: Ceratopteris richardii (assembly GCA_020310875.1). Lineage (NCBI taxonomy): Eukaryota > Viridiplantae > Streptophyta > Polypodiopsida > Polypodiales > Pteridaceae > Ceratopteris > Ceratopteris richardii. The sequence continues at coordinate 119,350,011 of CM035408.1, forward strand.
TAAAAAACATACACTTCTTCATGCAAGTCACCATTCAGAAATGCTGTTTTAATGTCCAACTGATGTACATTCCAACCATGATGGGCTGCAAGTGCACAAATGCTCCGAACAATAGTCATACGACATGTAGGTGCAAAGGTCTCATCAAAATCAATGCCTCTTTCCTGCGCATAACCCTGTAAAAAAAAGCCTAGCCTTATACCTGTCAATTGTACCATCAGGTTTACGGTTCAGCTTGTATACCCACTTAGTGCCAATGGCCTTCTTGCCAGGAGGCAAGTCACATAAAGACCATGTACCATTCTTCATTATAGCATCATATTCAGATTGCATGGAAGCCATCCAATTTTCTAAATTCCGTGCTTCATCAAAAGAAACAGGCTTATTCTCATCACAGAGACTAGACACAGCCATAGCATAGCAATTTGATGCAAAGGAGGCACTATGAGAGCCTGAACGAGTACGATATGACAAAGGTGCATCTAATTTGCTGTCACGCAAAGTCTGCACCAGCCATTTTGGCATAGTTTTTGCCTGCTCAATATCAGCTCTCTCATCAACAAGTGCATCATGTAAATCTGCATCAGAAATAGAATGATCTGCATCATCATATGAAACCTACAAAGGCTCAGAGGTTGCCTCATTAGGACCAGCACTAGACTGTCCACCTGTAAAACGAGGCATCAATGTATCATACATGTCTTTGGAGCTAACAGATGTCTCCTTAGTACATGAAAGCAATGGCTGAATAACATCTTCCACAAAGACAACATCACAGCTAACCAGAATGCATTTAGTCTGTGGATGATACAGACGATAGCCTTTACTTTCAGAACTGTAAAAAATACATTTTACTACCTTATCATCCAATGTTTCTGCGATGTTGTTGAGGCACTAATGCATATGCCAAACAACCAAAAACACGCAGATGAGCAACAGATGGCTTGCGGTCATGCCAAGCCTCATATGGAGTGATAGACTGCAGCGCTTTAGTGGGACACCTGTTCAGTACATATGCTGCACACATGACAGCCTCAAGCCAGAAACTATGTGGTAAAGCCTGACTCTTGACCATGCACCTCACCATCTCCATGAGTGACCTGTTCTTTCGTTCAACAACTCCATTCTGTTGAGGTGTATACGTCACTGTACGCTGGTGTTTTATCCCACGTTTAGCCAGAAATGCATTAAAATCAGAAGACATATATTCCCCCCCTCGATCAGAACAGAGGGTGCCCATTTTACATGCTGACATATTTTCAGCCAAAACCAAAAACTGTTTAAAGCACATGAACACTTCGGACTTTGCTTTGAGTGGATACCCATGCATGTCTGGAAAAATCATCAATGAAAGTCACGAAGTAAAGGTAATTCCCAAAAGAGGGTGTCTGCATAGGACCACAAACATCATTATGTACAAGCTGCAATTTCTGCGTAGCCCGAACTGAACCATCTTTTGGAAAGGAGGAACGCTGCATTTTGCCCAAAATACAGCCTTCACATACATGTTTTCCAGGTTCCTCAAGCTTGGGCAAAGTAGACACCATATCAGATTTCTGCAGGCATAGCAAACTAGCAAAATTCAGATGACCAAAGCGTGCATGCCAAAGCTTTGTATCTGACATAGCTTGAGAATCATGAACTGCACATGCCAAATCATTCACAGATCTTTCATAGTCTATGAGCTTATACAGCCCACGACATAAAATGCCAAAAGCAATAATCACATCGCCATTTGATAGATCATGAACTGTACACCTGTCATCAACGAATTTCACAACCAAGCCAATCTTGGCTAATGCAGAAACTGATAACAAATTCTTCTTGATCCCTGACACAAATAAGGCATCTGACAAGGGGAAAGAACTACCATCAGCAGTAGTTAGAGTGAGCTTACCAACTCCTATAACAGGATAAGAGGAGTTGTTGGCGCATGTGACAGTATTCCCTGTAGGGGAAGGCTCGAGTGAAGAGAAGAAACTACGCTTCGAGGTAATATGTTTGGTCGCCCCACTGTCAAAGTACCAAACATCTGAGTCCACTGCAGACATGCACTGCTCATGAGAAGATGGGTCAAAACTGCAAACAGTAGTAAACACCCATTCTTCTTCCTGCACAAGATTAGCAGACTCTGTTTTTGGTGTAGAGGCTTCTGCAACAACCATTCCAGCCTCCTTTTTCTTTGCCTCTTTTGCAGCCAGTTTTGGACAGTTCTTTATGATATGATCATTCCCTTTACAGTACTTGCAAAACAATTTCTGCTTTTCTGATTTCTTCTCATCTTTATCCTGGTTCTTCGAATGTGCAACATTTGCAGATTTCTGCTTAATAGTAGAAGAGCTCCATTTTCCTTTGCCCTTCTGACTAGCCATGAAAGCTTGATCTGCAACACGCATAATGGACCTGTTCTGCCTGGACTGATCTTCCTGCAACAGAACAGAGACTAACTCCTCAAATGATAAGGCATTCAGATTGCCTTTCATCATCAACCGAAGAGTAGAAGCAAAACTCTGATATGAATCAGGAAGACCATTCAGAACAGTCTACACAAGTGAGCTATCTGGGATAACCTCATCAGCAGAAATCACCTGTTCCTTCAAATCTTTGATCTTCGTTAGGAAAATGTCCATAGAATCACCTTCATTCATGTGCTCACTCTCCAACTATTTTCAGAGGTAAGAAACACGAGCCTCATTCCTAGCTTGGTACAATGTGGTAAGTGTATCCCAAGCATCCCTAGCTGTTCTGCAAGAGCGAATATGAGGAATAATGGCACGTTTGACAGACAAAGCTATCAATGCATGTGCCTGGGCATCTCTGCCATCCCAACGAATTTGCTCTGTAGTAGGTGCAACAGAAACAATAGCACGAACAGGAATCTGCGGAATATCATCTTAGACACCATCTTCGTCAGCTCCAGCACCTGTATTTGTAGTACCTATCGTTACAGGTATAACAGGACATCTTTCAACACCTTGCACAATGTTCCACAATCCTTTTGCAACCAAAACATGTCGCATCATATAAGCCCATAATGGGTAGTTGGTACCATCCATCTTATCCTCAACAGCCAACATACGGAATACATCACTGCTTTCAGCCATGGCCGGTGACTAAAATACCTTGATGCAGAAAATTGACTATATCTCAAAAAGTTGAACAGAATTGCCCAAACGAGTTCTGCTAGACCTGTAGCAGACTTCGAGACGCTTAAACTGGCGAACAAAAACTGGTATATACCTTTGGCACAAAAAGACGAAATAGCCTGTACAAGCGCTGCGATAGTGCGTTCGGAGGCCGAAATGAACTCAGATCGCGATTTCGGCACGACAGAACGAAGCTGTTTTGATCTCGAAAACTCGCTGAGTATGTTCACCAAAATTCGTGTGATTCTGAGACTACAAACGGAGGAGTGTCGACAGTGCCCTAGATGAAGCGACGACCTGCTCTGATACCAATTGTTGGAGTTAGACGTCTGAAGGAGTACGCGAACAACACAAGGAAGAAGAAGAAGCTTGGAGCACAAACACACAATACTGAATGTATTACTAGAGAATGTACAAAGATAAGTAGCCCATTAGGGCAATAGGCGTATATACAAGCCGGGGGAAAAAACCTCCTAAAGAGGGAAAAAAGTGCCCCGGCGGTCACACACATCACTACCTAAATATATCAATAGTGTGCATCCCTAAAAGGCTTTGGGTAGAAGGGTTTCATATAGAGCTCCACCTTGTAGTCCCCTCCCTATTTTCTATCATCTCCAATAGATGTTGTTGAGGCATGGGATATATATTTAGATTGAAGTAAATATTTTGGAACCTATAAATGGTTATATTGATTCATTGTAGGTAACTTGCATAAAAATGCCCATCTACAAACCCTTGAGTGTGTAGCTTCCAATAGTGGCATATAATCATCTTCACATACACAATGACATAGAAAGTTATCCTTTCCTCTCTTCTAGATCATGTTGCTGATAAGAGCATAATCACGACTCTCTTCATGTAAGGCTCATTGTTTAGGTATGATCATTTCTTGAGAATAAGTGCCATATTTTATATAATCTACTATGTTATGGCTCCATAGGGGACATGCAAAAACAAAGTATAGAGTAACATGCTCATTAGTGGGGGTTTCTTAGCAAATATAACAAGGACTGACATAGTCATGCATCGTTCTTTTCGCATGGGGTCAATGTTGTTGGAAGCAAGTCATGTGGTCCAAAAATTATAAGCCAAGAGAAATATGACTTGTATTCTGTAGAGTTCTTTCACATCAACAATGCACGTGCATGTTGAAGAAAGCAATATACTCTAAAAGTGATAACTTGAGTTTGATCCTCATCTATAGCAACACGTTTGCAAAAATCTGGTGGAAGTTTTCAAAAAGGTAGCTTTTTTTGAATTTCACTAAGTTTGGCAAACATGCGGCAATGATTACTTTTTTTCCACGATTGTATATGTGTTTTGCTTTATGATTTTAAAGATCACGTTACTTTTGGAGCTTACAACAAAGCTATATAAGGATAGCCAACCTCATAACTTAATCATCTTCTAAAGGAGCTTTCTCAAGTGCTCAACGCAAGGAGGAGATCTTGGAGGCCCTCTTGGAGGGAGAGTTGCTACACTCTTGGAGGAGGTGTGCTCTACATCAGGAGATCTTTAAGTATTTTGTATCAGCTTACCATCAACATCAGTTGTTGAGTTATTGTGAGTAACATGTCTATTTTTGTTCCTACTTGTTAGTTCATTAGTCTCTAATTTAGATAATCAGAATTTGGGTTTGTTGTAAAATAGCTCCAAACTGTTCATATTCTCCATATTCTCATACACACACTCTTCATACCTCTTAGGGACACAATCTCTTGTACCTAGATCCTATTTCTGCATAGATTCAAATATTGTTAGTTTGTATCATGCTCACACATTCTAATTTGACATTGGAATAAGATAGTGTAGGTGAGCATCCTAGCTTACCGTACACTTTGAAAGATAGTGTCTATTATCTCTCTATCTCTCACTCATCAAATTTTTGAGTATTAAGGTGTGTATGTTAAGGTTCATTTGTTAGAAGATCTTGTAAACCTATGATTACTTGTTATTGTGGCCCACTCCACTTCCAATATTTGGTATCAGAGCATAGTTAACATACACCCTTAATAAGATGAGTGAATATAGACTTGAGAATGAAGACAAAATTTAGGGAATGTCTAATTATCCAATGTGGAGTTTTATGATGATGAATATGTTAGTATCAAAGATTGTCAATGTCACTTATGCAAGGCCAAGACAAGTCAGAGAAGATGTTACTTTATCTTCTAGAAGACTTGTTGTTCTTATTTCTGCTCAATAGGAGGTTAGTGAATAAGAAGAAACTCTTTCATCATCAGGAGTCCATACTACTATCAAATTACTTCCTACAAAAGAGCAATCTAGATGAGATTCAAGGGATGTAGTAGCACTTTCATATATTACTATGGGAGTCAAGAGCCATATTATACCCCAAATCAGGTCATGTGGAACCTCTCGTAAAGCTTGTTTGGAGTTGGAGAATCTCTATCAGAGCAAAAACCCTGCTAGAAAAGCTCATCTAAGCAGACAAATAGCCAACACAAGCATGAAAGTTGGTGAATCAATTCAATCACATATTTTGAAGCTCATAAATTTACAAGATTAGTTACTAAATGTTGGAGTCAACATTTCAGATGAAGAGATTGTAAGCACACTTCTAAACTCACTTGCATCTACATATCGTGCTTTTGTTACTTCTTTATCTCTCTCTACAAGAGATAGAGAACTTTCATTTGAAGAGCTACAGTTCCTGTTACTTCAAGATGAAGATCAATAAAAGGGTATGGAAGAGAATGATGAAGGCATGTTATCATTGTCAAAGGGAAAGAAGAAGAAGGAGAAGAAGAGTCATCAATCTAAGAAGGAAAGTAAGTCTTCTAATCCTAAGTCTTCCATTCCTTCTCCTAATGCTTCCTCTACACCCAAAGAAAAGTCTTCGACTACATTTGATTCAAAGAAAGGAGTATGCCATTACTATAAGAAACCATGTCATTTTATAGAAAAATGCAAAGCAAGGATTTTTAATGAGAAGAAGAAAGCATCAGGTAATAGTGTTGAAGATGATCCAAAACCTAAATCCTCAAAGGTAGATTTATATGCATGTGTTACTATTGAAGAAGTAGCTTTTGATCAAGCATCATTAAACACAATCTTACATAATCCTTGGATTTTTTATACTAGAGCTACGAAGCATATGACAGGTTGTAGAAAGGTATTTTCTTCCCTTTCTAACTCTTAAGGTAGAAGAGTGACCATTGTAGATGGTCATGACTTGGAGAAGTGAGCCTAAAGTCAAAAGCAACAGGAAATTTCACAATTTCTAATGTTCTTTATGTTCCATACATGAAGAAGAATTTGCTCTCCATCTCTACTTTCTTGTTAGATGGTTATAAAGTTACTTTTAAGAAAGATTCATGTGATATCTTCTCACTTGATGAGGAGCATTGTCTACTTCAAGGTGAAAACAAAAGTGGCATGTTTGTCTTGTACAAAATAAGTCATGCTAATGTTGTTGGATCTACTATACCTATGGAGACCATGAAGTTATGGCATGCTAGGTTTGGTCATATCAGTTACACAACTCTCAAGCATATCAAAGATCAAGGTAAGGTGGAGAGTTTGCTTACTTTTTCTTTACAGATGATGTAGAGTCATGTGAAGAATATCTTGAGGGAAAGCTTCACAAACTTCCTTTCAAGAAGCATGGATACATCACAGCCACAAGGAAGTTGTAGATCATACATTGAGATGTGAATGTTCTGACAAGAACAAATTCTATTCAAGGTTTTAGGTACTTTCTTATGTTCATTGATGATTTCTCAAGATATTCATGGATTTACGATCTTAAAGTGAAGTTAGAGGTTTTTCCTACTTTAAGAAGTTCTTAGCTATAATTGAAAATGAAAATCAGTCAAAGATCAAGATTTTGAAGTGATAGAGGAGGAGAGTACACATCAAAAAATTTTCTTGACAAGGTATCTCTCATCAACTTTGTTGATATATTTTTGGTGATGTGTACGAACACACTAGGACCCCTAGGGCACTTTTTCCCTCTTTAGGAGGTTTTTTCCCTTGGCTTGTATATACACCTATAACCCTAAGAGGTAACTAATCTTTGTACATTCTCTTGGTAATACATTCAGTATTATGTGTTGTGCTTCAAGCTTCTTCTTCCTTGTGTTGTTCACATACTTTTGCATACCTCAAACTTCAACAATTGGTATCGAAGCAAGACATTTTATTTCCGGCATCATCAATAGCCCTCTAGTCACAGTCTCAAAATTGCACAAAATTTGGTGAGCATACTCAGGGCGATCTAAGCTCGTTTCGGCCTTCAAATACACTATTGCATGACTTATGTAGGCAAATTCATCTTTTTGTGCCAAAGATATACACAAGTTTTGGTTTGCCAATATAAGCATCTCAAATTCTGCTACAGGTTTAGTAGAACTTGATAAGGTAGTTCTGTTCAACTTTTTGAGATACAATGATTTTTCTGCATCAAAGTATTTTAGTCAATGGCCATGGCTGAAAGCAGTAATGTATTCCGTATGTTGGCGATTGAGGATAAGTTGGATGATACCAATTACCCATTATGGGCTTATATGATGCATCGTGTATTGGTTGCAAAAGGACTATGGAATATCGTGCAGGGTGTTGAAAAACATCCTATTACACTTACACATATAGTTACTAAAGGTGATGCAGCTGGCATTGAAGATGGTGATATTCTTCAAGTTCCTATTCGTGTTGTGGTTCCTACTACACCTACTACATATCAAATTCATTGGGATGGAAGAGATGCTCATGCACATGCATTGATAGCCTTGTCTGTCAAACATGCCATTATTCCTCACATTCGCTCTTGTAGAACATTAAAGGATGCTTAGGATACACTTATCACTTTATACCAGGCAAGGAATGAGGCTCTTGTTGCTTACCCCCAAAAACAGTTGGAAAGTGAGCACATGAATGAAGGAGATTCCATGGAAATTTTTTTGACAAAGATCAAAGATTTGAAGGAGCAGTTGATTTCTGCTAATGAAGTCTTGCCTCATAGTTCACTTGTGCAAACTGTTCTGAATGGTCTTCTAGATTCATATCAGAGTTTTGCTTCTACTCTTTGATTGATGATGAAAGGCAATCCAAATGCCTTAACATTTGAGGATTTAGTCTCTATTTTGTTGCAAAAAGATCAATCTAGGCAAAACAGATCCATTATGCGTGTTGTAGATCAAGCTTTCTTGGCTAGTCAGAAGGGCAAAGTTAAATGGAGCTCTTCTACTAGTAAGCAAAAAGTTGCTAATTCTATAGAATCAAAGAAGAATGACAAAGATGAGAAGAAAATAGAAAATAAAAAATTGTTTTGCAAATACTGTAAAGGAAATGATCATGTCATAAACAGTTGTCCAAAATTGGCTGCAAAAGAGGCAAAGAAGAAAGAGGTTGGAATGGTTATTGCAGAGGCCTCTACACCCAAAACAGAGTCTGCTAATCTTGTGTAGAATGAAGAATGGGCATTTACTACTGTTTGCAATTATTACCATCTTTACATGAACCATGTATGTCTGCAATAGACTCAGATGTTTGGTACTTTGATAGTGGGGCAACCAAACATATTACCTTGCAGCGTAGTTTCTTCACTTCACTTGAGCCTGACCCTATAGGGAATACTATCACATGCACCAACAACTCCTCTTATCCTATTATGGGAGTTGGTAAGATCATTCTAACTACTAATGATGGTAGTTATTTTACATTGTTAGATGCTTTATTTGTGCCATGGATCAAGAAAAATATGTTATCAATTTCGACATTAGCCACAGATCACTTCACTTGACCCTACCCCTATTGGGAATACTGTCACATGCGCCAACAAATCCTCTTATCCTATTATGGGAGTTGGTAAGATCATTTTGACTACTACTGATGGTAGTTCTTTTACATTGTTAGATGCTTTATTTGTGCCACGGATCAAGAAAAATCTGTTATCAATTTCAGCATTAGCCAAGGTTGGCTTGGTCGTGAAATTTGTTGATGACAGATGTATAGTTCATGATCCATCAAACGATGACATCATTATTGCTTCGAGGATTTTATGTCATGGGTTGTATAAGCTTATAGATTATGCAAAATCTGTGAATGATTCAACATGTGCAATTCAAGATTCTCAGGCTATGTCAGATGCAAAACTTTTGCATGTACACTTTGGTCATCTAAATCTTGCTAGTTTGCTATGCTTGGAGAAATATGAAATGGTGTCCTCTTTGCCTAAACTTCAAGCACTTGATAAACATGTATGTTAAGGTTGTATTTTGGGCAAAACGCAACATTCCTCCTTCCCAAAAGATGGTTCAATTTGAGCTATCAAAAATTGAAGTTTGTTCATAGCGATGTCTGTGGTCTTATATAAACACCTTCTTTTGGGAACTATCTTTACTTCATGACTTTCATCAATGATTTTTCCAGGCATGCATGGGTATATCCATTGAAAGCAAAGTCCGAAGTGTTTATGTGCTTCAAAGAGTTTTTGATTTTGGCTAAAAATCTGTTAGCATGTAAAATGGGCACCCTCCATTTTGATCGGGGAGAATATATGTCTTCTAATTTTAATGCATTTTTGGCTGAATGTGGGATAAAACATCAATGTACAATGCCATATACACCTCAAAATAATGGATTTGCTGAAAGGAAGAACAGGTCACTCATGGAGATGGCGAGGTGTATGGTTAAGAGTCAGGCTTTACCACATAATTTATGGCTTGAGGCTGTTATGCAGCACTGTAGGACCATCGGGGCACTTTTTTCCCTCTTTAGGAGGTCTTTTCCCCCGACTTGTATATACACCTATTGCCCTTACGGACTACTTATCTTTGTACATTCTAGTGGTAATACATTCAATATTGTGTGTTTCGCTCCAAGCTTCTTCTTCTTCCTTGTGCTGTTCGTGTGCTTCTGTAGATGTCTAACTCGAACAATTGGTATCACAGCAGGTTGTCGCTTCATCTAGGGCGTCCTTGTCACCTCTCCAGTTGCAGTCTCAAAATCGCACGAAATTTGGTGAGCATACTCAAGGTGTTTCTGTGATCAAAACATCTTCGCTTTGTGGTGCCGAAATCGTGATATGAGCTCGTTTCGTCCTCCAAACACACTATCATAATGCTTGTGTAGGCTATTTTGTCTTTTTGTGCCAAAGATATATACCAATTTCGGTCCGCCAGTATAAGCATCTCAAATTCTGCTACAGGTTTAGCGGAATTCGTGTGGGTAGTTCTGTTCAACTTTTTGAGATACAATCAATTTTCTGCATCAAGGTATTTTAGTCATTGGCCATGGCTGAAAGTAGCGATGTATTCCGTATGTTGGTTGTTGAGGATAAGTTGGATGGTAGCAACTACCCATTATGGGCTTATGATGCGACATGTATTGGTTGCAAAAGGACTGTGGAACATTGTGCAGGGTGTTGAAAGATGTTCTGTTACACCTGCGAATACAAGTACTCCAAATACAAGTGCTGGAGCTGATGGAGATGCTGTCGAAGATGATGATATTCTATAGATTCCTGTTTGTGCTGCGGTTTCTACTATGCCTACTATAGAGCAAATTTGTTGGGATGGCAGAGATGCTCAGGCACATGCACTGATAGCCTTGTCTATCAGACATGCCATTATTCCTCACATTCATTCTTGCAGAACAACTAAAGATGCTTGGGATACGCTTACAACATTGTACTAGGCTAGGAATGAGGCTCGTGTTCCTCACATGAATGAAGGTGATTCTATGGACAGTTTTCTAACAAAGATCAAAGACTTGAAGGAACATTTGATTTTTGCTGATGCGGTTATACCAGATAGCTCACTTGTGTAGACCGTTCTGAATGGTCTTCCCAACTCATATCTGAGTTTTGCTTCTACTCTTCATTTGATGATGAAAGGCAATCCACATGCTTTATCATTTGAGGAGTTAGTCTCTGTTCTGTTGTAGGAAGACCAGTCTATACTAGAACATGTCTATTATGCATGTTGCAGATCAAGCTTTCCTCGCTAGTCAGAAGGGCAAAGGTAAATGGAGCTCTTTTACTAGTAAGCAGAAATCTGCAAATGCTGCACATTCGAAGAAGGAAGACAAAGATGAGAAGAAATCAGAAAAGAAAAAATTGTTTTGCAAATACTATAAAGCAAATGATCATGTCATCAAGAGCTGTCCAAAACTGGCTGCTAAAGAGGCAAAGAAGAAAAAGGCCAGAATGGTTGTTGCAGAGGCCTCTACACCAAAAATAGAGTCTACTCATCTTGTGCAAGAAAAAGAATGGGCGTTTACTACTGTTTGCAGTTTTGACCCATGTTCTCATGAGCAGTGCATGTCTGCAGTAGACTTAGATGTTTGGTACTTTGATAGTGGGGCGACCAAACATATTACCTTGCAACGTAGTTTCTTCTCTTCACTCGAGCTTGCCCCTACAGGGAATACTGTTACATGTGCCAACAACTCCTATCCTATTATGGGAGTTGGTAAGATCATTTTGACTACTGCTGATGGTAGTCCTTTCACTTTGTCAGATTCTTTGTTTGTGCCAGGGATCAAGAAAAATCTGTTTTCAGTTTCTACATTAGCCAAGATCGGCTTGGTTGTGAAATTTGTTGATGACACATGTACAGTTCATGATCTGTCAAATGGCAACATCATTATTGCTTTTGGCATTTTATGTCATGTGCTATATAAGCTCATCGACTATGAAAGATCTGTAAATGATTTGGCATGTGCAGTACATGATGCTTAAGCTATGTCAGATGCAAAGCTTTGGCATGCACACTTTGGTCATTTGAATTTTGCTAGTTTGCTATGCCTACAAAAATCTGAAATGGTGTCCTCTTTGCCCAAACTTGAGGCACCCGGTAAACATGTATGTGAAGACTGTATTTTGGGCAAAATGCAGCGTTCTTCCTTTCCAAAAGATGGTTCAGTTCGGGCTACTTAGAAATTGAAGCTTGTACATAGTGATGTTTGTGGTCCTACGCAGACACCCTCTTTTGGGAACTATCTTTACTTTGTGACTTTCATCGATGATTTTTCTAGGCATGCATGGGTATATCCATTGAAGGCAAAGTCCGAAGTGTTTATGTGCTTCGAACAGTTTCTGGTTTTGGCTGAAAATTTATCAGCATGTAAAATGGTCACCCCTCCATTCTGATCGAGGGGGCGGAATATATATCTTTTGACTTTAATGCATTTCTGGCTGAACGTGGGATAAAACCTCAGTGTACAATGCCATATACACCTCAAAAGAATGGAGTTGCTGAAAAAAAGAATAGGTCACTCATGGAGATGGCGAGGTGTATGGTCAAGAGTCAGGCATATGTACTGAATAGGTGTCCCACTAGAGCACTGCAGTCTATCACTCCATATGAGGCTTGGCATGATTGCAAGGAATCTGTTGCTCATCTGTGTTTTTTTTATTGTCTGGCATATGCGTTAGTGCCTGAACAACATCGCAGAAAATTAGATGATAAAACAATAAAATGTATTTTTGTTGGGTAGAGTTCTGAAAGTAAAGGCTATCATCTGTATCATCCACAGACTAAATGCATTCTGGTTAGGCGTAATGTTGTTCTTGTGGAAGATGCTATTTAGCCATTGCTTTCATGTACTAAGGAGACCTGTTAGCTCCAAAGACATGTATGATACTTTGCTGCCTCTTTTTACAAGTGGACAGTCTAGTGCTTGTCCTAATGAGGCAACTTCTCAGCCTTTGCAGGTTTCATGTGATGATGTAGATCATTCCATTTTTGATGCAGATTTACATGGTGCACTTGTTGATGAGAGAGCTGATATTGAGTAGGCAAAAACTATGCCAAAATGGCTGGTGCAGACTTTGCATGACAACAAATTAGATGCAACTCACTCATATCGTACTCGATCAGGCTATCATAGTGCTTCTTTTGCATCAGTTTGCTATGCTATGGCTGCGTCTAGTCTTTGTGATGAGAATGAGCTTGTTTCATTTGAAGAAGCACAAAATTCAGAAAATTGGATGGCTGTTATGCAGTCTGGGGTACTTGGTCTTTATGTGACTTGCCTCCTGGCAAGAAGGCCATTGGCACAAAGTGGATATACAAGTAAAGCATAAACTTGATGGAACAGTTGAGAGGTATAAGGCTAGGCTTGTTGCAAAGGGTTATGCACATGAAAGAGGCATTGATTTTGATGAAACCTTTGCTCCTACTTGCCGAATGACTACTGTTCGTAGCATCTGTGCACTTGAAGCTCATCATGGTTGGAATGTACATTGGTTGGACATTAAAACAAAATTTTTGAATGGTGACTTGCATGAAGAAGTGTATGTTTTTCAGCCCCGTGGCTTTGTGCAAAAAGGGCATGAAAACTAGATGTGAAGGTTAAAGAAGGCATTATATGGTTTAAAGCAAGCAAAAGATACATGCCTATCTGATTGCACATGGTTTTGAGAATAGTCCAATTGAAAGCACCTTAAATGTTAAGCATGCTAATGATGTGCTTCTGATCATTCTATTGTATGTTAATGACATGGTGCTCACTGGTCTCATGACACACATATTGCTGATTTTAAGGCTGATTTGCATGCCTCATTTGAGATGTCTGATTTGGGGCATTTGCATCACTATTTGGGCATTCAATTTATGCAAGTTGATGATGGAATGGCTTTGTGTCAAACGAAATATATTGACACATTACTGCAGCGTTTTGGCCTTGAAGACTGTAAGCATATTGCCACTCCTATGGAGATAGGTTTATGATTGAGTCTTCATGATGCTGGAGAAGCATTTGATGTTGTTCTCTATCAACAGGCTATCAGATGCTTGATTTACTTATGCATTACTCGGCCAGACATTTAGTTTGCTATCTCACAGATGAGTAGGTTTATGAATTGCCTAGGTGTCAAGCATTGGCAGGTGATTAAGCGCATCTTTCGCTACTTGAATGATACCCAGCTACTTGGATTGTTTTATCTCAAGGGGGGATCACTACCACCAGATTTGCACTCTTTTTCTGACAGTAATTCGGCAGGTTGCTATGACACTCGTGTGTCCACAAGTGGCTTTTACTTCATGCTTGGTTGATTGAGCAAGAAGCAGCTTAGTGTGCCCACTTATAATTGTGAGGCTGAGTATAGGGAAGCTTTCACATCGACTGTTAAGTGTGTGTGGCTCAGACGCCCTATGGCTGATTTGGGTGTTGGTCAGTCTTCTGCCACCACCATCTTCATTGACAGTCAGAGCACATTGCGAGTTGCAAGGAACCCTGTGTTCCATGCTCGCACTAAGCACATTGAGGTGCATTATCATAATGTCAGGGAGAGGTTCTATGCTGGGGAGATCAGCTTGGTATATGTGCCCATGCAGGAGAATATTGCAAACCTTTTTACGAAGGATCTATCTAGGGAGAAGTTTGAAGCTTTCCGCAAAGCTTTGGGGTTACTTCCTTTTGTGGATTGATTCCACATAGTTTGGCACTTCCTTATACATGAGTACTAGCTTCTTGTTCACGGCATCACTCCTAGGGGGTGTAGAAATGGCATGAAAACCAAGTGTGCAGGTTGAAAAAGGCATTATATGGTTTGAAGTAAGCACCACGTGCTTGGTATTAAAAAATGCATGCCAACCTGATAGCACATGGTTTTGAGAAAAGTCCAACTGAGAGCACCTTATATGTTAAGCGTGCAAATGATGTGCTTTTGATCATTATTACCTATGTTGATGATGTGCTGCTCACTGATCCTCATGAAAAGCATATTGCTAATTTTAAGGATGATTTTCATGCTTTATTTGAGATGCCAAATTTGGGGCATTTGCATAATTATTTGGGCATTCAATTTATGCATGTTGATGGTTGTATAGCTTTGTGTCGAACAAAATATATTGACACATTATTGCACTGTTTTGGCCTTGAAGACTGTAAACCTATTACCACTCCTATGGAGACAAGTTTACGATTGAGTCTTCAGGATGCTGGAGATACACTTGATACTATTCTCTATCAGCACATTGTTGGATGCTTGATTTACTTATGCATTACTCGCCCAAATATTCACTTTGTTGTCTCACAAATGAGCAGGTATATGCATTGCCTAGGTGCCAAGCATTGGCAAGTAGTCAAGCACATCTTTCGCTACTTGAGTGGTACCGAGCTACTTGGATTGTTTTATCCCAAGGGGGATCACTACTACCAAATCTACATGCTTTTTCTGACTCTAACTGGGTTGGTTTCTATGACACTCATGTGTCCACTAGTGGCTTTTGCTTCATGCTTGGTAGCTCGTGCATATCTTGGTTGAGCAAGAAGAAGCCTACTATGACCACGTCTAGTTGTGAGGTTGAGTATAGGGAAGCTTTCACAGCGACTGTTGAGTGTGTGTCGCTTAGATGCCTTATGGTTGATGTGGATGTTGGTCAATCTTTTTCCACCACCATCTTCACCGAGAGAGAGCGCATTGGCAGTTGGGAAGAACCCTGTGTTCCATGCTCACACTAAGCAAGTTGAGATGCACTATCATTATGTGAAGGAAAGGTTTTCTATTGGAGAGTTTAGTTTGGCATATGTGCCCACACAAGAGAACATTGCACATCTTTTCACAAAGGCTCTACCTAGGGAGAACTTTGAAGCTTTCCACAAAGATTTGGGATTATTTCCTTTTGTGGATTGATTCCACATAGCTTGGAACTTCCTTATACATGAGTGCAAACTCCTCGTTCACCACATCACTCCCAAGGGGGATTTGTTGATATATTTAGGTACTGATGTGTGTGACCATTGCAACACCTCTATACTCAGCCTCTGTACTCGACAAAGCAACAGTGGGTTACTTCTTTCTTATCCATGTAACACTTGCACTCCCAAGTGAGAATAGAAAGCCACTAGTAGATCTTCTATCTGGAATATTAATAGCCCAATCTGCATCGGTGTATCCATGAACTTGCAAATCTACACCAACTTCAAAAAATAATGCATAATCCAAAGTAGCACTCGCATAACGTAGAGTGCATCTCAAAGCATCTAAATGTGGCTTCTTTGGAACCTGCATAAATTGACTTTCAAGTCCAACTCTATAGCTTAGATCAAGCCTTGTAAAAGTGAGATATATACAATTTTCCACAATTTTCCTGTACATAGTAGCATATTACAATGCATCACTTGATGTAATATTCAACTTCAAATTCTAATCTAATGGCATAAAGATTGTCTTGCAATCACTCTTATCATACTTTTGCAGCATACTCAATGCATAAGGAGTTTCTTTACCTCTTTAATGCTTCCTTCATTATGACCTCCTACAATCAAGCCATCAACATAAATAGTGGTTGCATGGTTTATGTTAATTTTGTTGATGACCATACATGCAAAGTATGGGTATATTTCATGAAAGAGAAGAGTGAGGTGTTCAATCACTTCCAAAATTTTAAGACCATGGTGGAAAAGCAGAGAGGGAAGCATAATCAGACATTAAGATCTGATAGAGGAGGTGAGTACATGTGAAATGAGCTCATTAGCTTTCTAAAAAGTCATGGAATTTGATGGTAGTTTTCATGCAGGTACACACGACAACAGAATGGTGTTGCTCAATGCAAAAATAGACATATTACAGAAATAACAAGAGCCTTGATGGTTTAGAAGAATATGCCTCATTGTTATTTGGTAGAAGATGTGCACACTGCTCTGGATTTGGTTGTATTGCATATGTACATATTCCATATGACTTGAGGATGAAGCTTGATCCAAAAGTAGAAAAATGTATCTTCATTGGGTACTCCCTTGAGCAAAACGGATATAAATATTATAAGCTACTCACAAAACAAGTGAAGGTAAGCAAAGATGTGGTGTTTGATGAAATATCAAGCTTCTATGTAGATCCCAAAGGACTTAATCTTGACCCAAATGACAAAGGAAATGTTGAAAAATCAAGTGCAGAATCTCAAGTTTTGAGTGGACCTGATGCATCACCAAGCAATAGTTCCAACTCAAATCCATGGAGTGGAAGATTGTATGGAAACTTTAGTCCAACAAATTCATCAACTAAATCAAAGAAAGGAAAGAAACACTTTGAGTTGGTAGTAAAACATCTATAGGTTTTGAAGACATTGATGGAGATTCAAGTGGTTCAAAAAAGATTCCTGATAAGGAACTTGGATTGCCCTCTATGAAGACTCTAGGAGCAAGAAAGGCACATGAAAGTGATAGAAGGAGGTGAACCGGGACCACGAAGATATGAGAGGGTACGGAATTCATTGCAACAATTGATGTATGATAGTTACATGGCTTGTCATTGTGCCTACATGACCAAAGTAATACAAGATGCTGAGGCTTCTTGTTTTGAAATGCATTTGGAAATCTAGATTGGAAGAAAGCTATGGATGAGGAGATTGTTGCATTTTATGGAAATGAAACATGGAAGGTGGTTCCATTGCCACAAGGAAAGAAACCCATAGGTTACAAGTGGGTTTACAAAGTAAAGCACAATGCTGATGGTAGCATAAGTAGGTATAAAGCATGATTGGTAGCAAAAGGATATGCACAGACATATGACATTAATTATGATGAAACGTTTAGCTTTGTAGCTAAAATCTCTACTGTCATAGCACTTGTTGCATTAGCTACAACAAAAGGATGGACTTTGCATCAAGTGGACGTGAAAAATGCTTTCTTACATGGTGAGTTACATGGACGAGCCACAAGGATATGAGGATTCAAAGCAACCAAGATATGTTTGCAGGTTGCAAAATACTTTGTATGGGCTTAAACAAGCCCTTCATGCTTGGCATGCAAGGATTTTTGTTTACTTAACCATATGGGCTTAAACAAGCCCTTCGTGCTTGACATGCAAAGATTTCTATGGTCTTTGCACATATACCCATACTTTGCATGTATGGTCATCAACGAAATTAACATAAACGGTGCAACCACCCATAGATATGGCCTTAACATCTATATGCACTATTTCTAGCACATTCTCACTAACATGCTTGTTATGCGAAAATGATGCTCTTCACTATTTACCAAATTGATATGCTCCACATACCTTTTGCATCTCTACAACCTTGAAATTTGTTAGTCCATTGACAATCTCCTTTGAATGCATCAATTTTAGCCTCTACAAATTTGCATGTCCAATTCATTTGTGCCATATCTCTATATCAACAATAACTCCTTCACCTTATGCAAACATGGCTGCATTCATTTCAAGAATTTTCACATTTAAGGTGAACATCCTACCCACTTTGTTTCCTTTGGCAATCAATTTCCATCTTCTTTGTACTCTTCTACATATAAACCATCCGCATTGTACCTGACTTGTAATCACTGGTCAACCATTTGTCCAATAGAAACTAGAAACTTTGTTATGTTTGGAACATGCAGCACATCACCAAGATGTTTTACATTCCCGTCCTCCATAGAGAGTGTTATGTTTCATATATGCTTGATAGAATGTGATGTGTCATCGCCTATTTCAACATATCTAGGAACTAGTAATTTCTGCAAACTACTAAATCATTCCACATGACTAGTCATGTGATTTGAAGCACTTGAATCAATATACCAGGTATTACCATTTGATTTTGAAACATCTGCAGACATCGTCTTCATCAGACATCGTATTCATCGTGTGATGTCGGACCATGAATAACATCTCAAAATCATCTACACTTATGGATGCATAAATATTTTGCTGCCTTTTGTTATTTTGATTCTTCAACTTGCAATCATGTTCAAAGTGCCTAGGCTTAGCACAATTCCAACATCCATTACTTTCATTCCCTGAATCATTTCTTTGTAAATTTTTGCAACCTCTTTGGCTCCCCTGCCTCGAAAATGTCCTCCCCCTCCTGCATGATTTTGATGTTGACCTTGGCTACTATTTCCTCTTCCACTTCTTAGACCTCTACCTCTGCATCTTCCTCTGCCAGAGTAGAATACCTACTCAAAACTAGGTTTTTCTTTGGAGTTTGAGTCGTCACATAAGATTCTTTTCTTCAATAATCGGCATGGACATTAGATCAGCAAAATTCGAAATATTTGCCCTAGTCTGAATAGAAGTTTTGAATTGCTTATATGCAGCTCCTAAAACATGAAGGCACACTTCCACCTTATCATCATGATCTATATTCAACCAATAGATGCAAGTGACTCACATATGCTTTTGACTTTGAGGTTGTATTCACTTATCAACATGCCCTTTTTCTCTAGTGTATGCAGATCGTTCTTGAGTTGCAATTTTTGTGCCTTTGTATTGGTCTCATACAATGTGACCAAACTGTTCCAAGCATCTTTGTGCCCAATCATGCTATCTTATATGCTAAGAGATATCCAATACCTTTCGTGCTTCTTGATTCCATTCTTCATATACTCTTGACTGGTTCACAATCTGATTCCTTTCTGGTAACAATGGAAAATTTTCATTCTGAATCTCCAAGCATGGAAGTTGTTCTTGTCCAGCTTATCGCTCATAAGCTGACTCCTTCTATCCGCACTTGCCATTTCTGTAGCAATTTGCAACACTACAAAAACACTAGAAGCAGTACCTCTACTTGAATACTGTCACACTATGACATGCAATTTGATCTTAAGAAAACACACTTTTTGTGTATCAACAATACACAGAATCACATTGGATTCGGAATATTTGAGTGTTGTTGAATAGAACGCAAGTTACAATTTTGCAAACTGAACTAATTTTTTTGTGGACCCACCTTGCGGACTCAAAATGTCTATGAATCACACTTTCTCCATGCCTTCTCATGTACTCTTCACTGTCAGCATTCTCCATGAGCTCTCTACAGCCACACTAACTCTGATACCATGTCATGAAGAAGGAGACAAGGACGAGAGCTCATTCACACACTCTCACACTCAAAGAGGAGCACACACACATATTGAGGCAATGAAGAATAATCTTTTTCTTCTTCTACTACTACATGAAAGGAATATACAAGAATGACCTAATACAACAATACAACTAGTGCAATATATAAAGAAGAATACATAAGGAAAAGCCCAATGCCTGTGAATGAGTGAGCTAGCAAGAAATAAGTGTGCCATCACTCTCGGTAGATGAATCTAGTAAAGCTCACTAAAGTATCCCTGACATATATTGGAGAGACCAATATACATGTCAAAGAAATATAAAAGTGATACATGTCATCCTTGATCATCACATGTTGAGCTTGATATCTCAACAAGTATGATATCTACCGCTGTAGAAATCACATCCACATGTACGTAAAAGGTAGAATTCCAATCTGTTACTACTAAAATAGGTGCCCCAAGGTATTACAAATGGAATTTTTTCTTGATCCTTTGGATGGATGAACACTTGGTTGTACCCGTTGAATCCATGCATGCAATTGTATAAGACATGACCAGTCACATCTTCCAAAACTCTGTTTGAAAATGGGATTGGAAACCCAACTAGAATCGTAATCTTGTTGAGAGCCCTACAAGCGATGCAAACACGAATCTTTTGGATTACTTATTTTGGACTATTACCACTGATGATAACCATTTTGAAAGCTCCTCTGAGACAATGATCCCTTCTTCTTTTAGCTTTTCTATTTCCTTCTTGATTGCTTCAACATACTTTGGATTAAGTCGATAGATCCTTCCTCTTATTGGTTTAACATCATTAATCAAAGGAATAGAATGTTCTCCAAGATGGATATGAATTCCTTCTAAATCATGGTAACTCCATGCAAACACATCCTTGAAACTTTGCATGAAAGTGGTTACCTATTGTATCAATGTTGGGTGATCCCATAACCAAGTTTCTAGCAAAATTGGTTGTGAATTTTCTTCATTACCAAGGTTGACTTGCATTACACATTGAGATATGATGGTTGATTCTTCATTTTGATCCTTGATAATGTGTTGCGGATAGGCCAGAGATTCATCTACATTGGCCCTTGATTCCTTTTCTTGCATTCATAAAGGTGAAAGCTCTTTTGTCCATTGCATGTTGGACGATATATGTAAGTCGTTTACTATTGCTATACTGTTCTCTTTTCCTTTCCCAAGTTGGCCTAAATCTTTAGAAGCTCCTCTCTTCCCCCCTGAAGCCCATGAGTGGTTCTCCAAGCCCAATGTTTCTGCCTGTTCACAATCCTCTTCACAAAGAGATACTCCATAACATGAATAGGATGAATGTAGCTTCCATCCATTCCAAAAGATCTTGGTCATCGATCATTTCGAGTTCATTAGATGCTTCCAAAACAGGAATATGATGTCCTTCAATAATAGTGAAAGAATGAGCATTACCTCCATGAGATCCTGTTTGATCTAACTACACTTGCTTTTGTACTTGCCCTGGTAGGTTAGCCAGAAATGTATCATTCCCCCAATCATGCATGGTTTGGATTAGGCATGGCCTCCCTTTGAGTAGACAAAAACCTCCATTGACCTGCAATAGATTTAGAAGCACAAAATCTAAAGAGAAAGTCAAATTGTCCATCTATACAGGTACCTTTTCTATAATAACAAGAGTTTTAACTCGACTTTAGTTAGCTAAGGTAATTGTAAAGTTTGCTTCACTTGAAAGTTGGAGTCCGAGTATTTTAAGGGTAAAATCCGGTAGATGCCGAAACGTTCATCTATTATTACTCAAGTTATATTCCTTCCATATATAATAACTGACAAACATGGACTCGTGAAGTCAGTTAGAGAGTTTGTTGATACCTTGGTGAATTCATCTGTAATTGCAGCTTTCATCCAATCCTTTGGAGTGTGCTTGCCACTTATTGCACATAGTTTGAGGATTCAATGATTCTATGATCCCTATGACTTCACTTCTAAATCTATCATCCGATCTTAATAGATCATGCAAAGATACCTATTGGAAGGTGTTCTTTAGTATCTCCTTAATTTTGATGATGGATGGTGCTGGTAAAGGTAGAGGAGGTTCATTAGTTGAATGTAGATCCTTCATTGTCTCTTCAAAAGCTTTGATGATTTCTTGTAACACCTCAGAATTTTTCATAGTTCGATCTTTTTCTTGCAAGATATTTGTCTCTACTTTCTTTTTTTGAGTTGTAGTCTGCACCCATGATTCTTGATCCATTTCTCATAATGAAACCAATTGAGCTTCTGGACTTAGGTTGTAACATGGATTAGCAGAGAGTTCTTGATTTTCTTCTTCTCTCTGTTGCATGTGCAAAACAAGTTAAGATTCTACAGCATAGCATGAGTATACCTTTTTTGGACCATAATTCTAAAGGGAAACAACTTTATGAAGTTAATCAAGTTTACTTATTGGAGTGGCTTCAATTCGACCAATATGAGGAGATAGGCCATCTTCAAAAATTTGTCCACTTTTTAGTGGACTCTTTTCATACACTTGGCCACTTTCAAAAATTGCTCGACTAGATAAACATGCACGTTTTTAAAAACTTGGTGAACTTTATTAACTTACCCAAATTTCAAGTCGACTTCATTAACTTGAGCACTTTTAGAAAATGGGTCAACTTCACTAACTTGAGTATTTTAAAAAGATGGATAAACTTCATTGACTTGGCCATTTTTTTTAAATGGTTCGAATTCATTAACTTGGAAAAATTCGTCCAAAATGCCTAGGAGTACCATTGTTATGCAGGTCATTTTTGTGAGATGAACTAGCAGAGTCAAAGAGAGTCTCGAGAAAAGTGTGGAGAAAAGCGTATAGTACCTAAACACTTACTATTATTGCTTTCTTCTCTCTCGCTTGTGTGGATTGCCTGTTTATTGGCAAAGATGACATTGTCTTGATAGGATGGAGTTGAACTGTTTATGGAGGAGGTTTGACTGGTAGAAGCCTTTTGCTTTTGACAATCCTTCGACTAATGATCCTGTGTATTCGAACATTATCTACAACGTGGAGACCCTTTTGGAAGGGAGCATTTTCCTTGAAACTGCCCATATTCCCAACATTTGTAGCAAATTATAGGACTGGCTAGTCTTCTAAACGGAGCTTTTCTTTCATTCGAAGAGTTTACATGAGTCGTGATATACATGTTTTCCACTTGGAATCTTCGATTTGGTAAAAGGGGCTGATTTGCAGGTACATTGGGTGATGCCCAATTTGCTTGCATACCTTTGAGAAAATAGCAATCCCTTGCTTCATGACCTAGTTTTCCACAAAACTGACACACCAATCTCTCTAGAAAATCTTGTCAAAGCTTCCAAGCTCCTCTTTTTGTGTTCGTTGCACCTCTTTTGTGTTCTAATCTCCTCCAATTCTTGTCACAGCTAAGTTAGAGCTTTGTCCCTTTCTTGTTAACTAGCCTTCTACTCTTGCAAAGCTTTTTGTAACTTCAATGCTTCTAACTCTCTTATTAACTATGTGAGAGGATCATACGCGAATTCCTTTGTACCTTCATGTTCTTTGAACTAGTGTCTTGTTGCTTCAATCCTTGAGGATGCAACTTCAAACTCTTCCAAAGATTCCTCAGCTTGTAGTAACTCTCTAAGCTTTTGCTAAGAAGTTTTTGGTAGAGCCTTCTCTACCCATTTTTCAACTAGAAAATCCCCAAGATAATCAACAAGACAAAAACTAAAGACTTCACCCTTTTCATCAATTCAGAGAATATCTCTCCCAATCCTAGTTTAAGATTTTCCAATTGATCAAGACTGCATTCTGTGGAGTTACCTAGGGTAAATGTATTTGTGAAGGCAATTTTAAGAGCTTCCTAAGAGGTGAAGTGTCCATCATATTGATTGTACCATCGATCCACAAGCCCTTCAAGAGTGGGCAGAAACAAGGCAAGGAAAGCATCTTCTCGCTAATGTAAACCCCTACTTTTACATAGGGACAAAAACATCCTTATACGATCATTCGCATCCTCATGGGGAGCTACCTTTAAGGAAGGGAATTTGGTGTTGATATGAAACAACAGATTAGTCAAGTCATCACCCATCACCACAAGTTGTGCTCCTTGGTTTTCTTCTATGTCCATTGGAGGATGCATTGAGGATCAATCCAGTATGCCTTATGATGATGATGCGTCGGTGAGTGGAAATAGATGTGATGGCACTCTAGGAAGGATGTCGTGAAAATTCTTTCGTTGATAGCTCTTTATGGCAATTTTATGGGACTAAGATATCCTTCCTTATTGTCAGAGTGAGTATGAATCATAGACTATTACTCAAACAACACTCATCAACTTCGGTTGCTTTGAAAAGTTCAAATTGAAACAAAGCTCCCATCGAGCGTGACAAACTAAGCACCCATGGATCAATTTTTTTCTCTACTACTCAATGTGGTGTGTCCTTTTAAGTACAATATGCACCCTACATTGCAATTTAAACATTCATCATATAAGAAAATTACATATAGTAACACAATGATACTAGAGAAAAGATGTCGAAATTATCGAGTATACACAACTCACGAAGATAATTAGTACAAGCCTTTGGATAATCACCTAGAAGTGTATGGATACACAGACACTCTATTTTCTAAACCTTAGTCCTTCAAACTATACATTGACGAAAGCTCTAACCATCCAAACTAGCTCACTCAATAGAAGAATAACCAACCATTGCTTGCCCGCTAACACTCATAGTGCCAAGCTAGTTGATTCCTATTCTCCCTAATGAAGTACTTGTGATAGGCTAAGAGCTCTACACACACACACAGAAGTAGAGTGCAATGCTTCAACTGCTCATGCTCAATGTTACGCATTCCATCCTCTAGTTTCTCCTCCTCCTCCATCTTTGATGGAGAGTTCTTATATAGTTTTTTCGAGACTCGTAGGAGCTCGCTAGTAGCAAAAGGGACAACTAGTTCCTTCCCTTCGCAAGATTACTGGCAAGTTATGGCAAGTTCACTCTGTAGTCCACTTAGTCATTTCTTCGATCATCACTATCTTCCAAATACCAATGGTATTTGGCCAAGAATTGATTTTTCTTGTGCCTTTATGATGGTTGGCCCCTCCCTCCAATCAGCATTGTCCATGCAGTCCATCAACAATCCACATACAAGAACTTATCTATTTGTTCTACATTGGTAAATTTAGTCTCTTTTTTACAAGTGAAACTCGTGGACTAAATTAAGTCATCAAAATAGACTACTACATATACATATACATATACATACACATACATACATACATACATACATACATACATACATACACACACA